>CM021110.1:210996195-211053511 GCA_007115665.2 Sequoiadendron giganteum | reverse complement strand
TCAAGTATCCAACAAATCAAGCTTTCATATCATGGTTGCCTCCTGTAGCTGCATTTATCTGTTTCCATGTCAATTCATGCTAGTTTAATTTATTTATCATCTAATATTATCACATTAAGCTCCATATCATTGCATTAGCATCCATCTCATTCTTTGAATTGTCGTTTTAACAATCATAGTGCACTCACGATTTGAGACCAACAATGATTTGATAAATCTTTGGAGATAGAGAACAATTTGACGCTTTCAGTAGATTATTGCTTTAAATTGATTCAATTAGCTTTTTCTTTGATATAATATCTTATTAAGAAGTGTGTTTTGTGCTTTACACCTTATCCATGCTTACAATTTGGTGCCCACCATGGGGCATTAACCCCAATTTTATCAATTTTTCTAGAAAGTGTCATGCAGGTTCCCAACGTATTTTCTTTTAGCGCTTTCGTCAAATACTATAGCGCTTCCATGGAAAAATATAGTGCTTCAGTGCTCTGTTTCGTCACTTTTGTGCTACTACAATGCCTCCATCAAAAATTTCAGCACTTTCAACTTTAGCACTTTTGTCACCTGTTTCAGCACATCGGTGATTTAGCGCTTCAATGGCAAACTTTGGTGCTTCAGTGTCTTGTTTCGGTGCTTTTGAGTTTCAGCGCATCAAGTAAAAGTTTTAGTGCTTCAGTGGATTGTTCTAGTGCTTTTGTAAAATCAGTCTGGATTCGACGCGACTGTGGCCAAATTTTAATTTTTTCACAGTTGGACTAAAAATTATCAATCCTAGGATAGTCACTTCTGGTTTTCTAAAATTTATTAATCCTAGGATAGTCACTTCTTGGTTTCTAAAATGTATCAATCCTAGAGTAGCCACTTTTTGTTTTCTTAAAACCAAATTTATCAATCCTAGGATAGTCATCAAATTTTTACAGTAAAAATTAAAAAGTACAAACATGATTTTTGTGAAGCAACACCTTCACATAGATTAGAAAATTTCTTTTTGGGCTTAAAATAGAACAACTTATATGTTGTTCTTGTGGTGATTAGGCTTATGCTCTCCCCTTAACAGGGTGACCAAAGTGCCAGATTCATTTTTACTTCATGCTATTTACACTTTATTAAATCCTTTAGAAGGCCTGCCATTGTGGGAAAAAGTACTCACCCTACGGGAACGACCTAAGTGGGAACACCTAAAGCCAAGGATTCCAACCCACTATAATAAAAATGCAAGTTGTTGATGAAAGTCCAACTTGATGATAGTGAGCAAGATAACCATCCCCAAAATATTTGTTCTAAAGATTGGGAGGTCTCCTAAGGGAGTTTATCTATTGTCGCACCGCACGGAAGTTCTATCTACAAACCATAGAGTAGTATTCCGCCAAGTTAGTATCCATACATTTTCATACTCACGGTGCAAGGGAGGGAAGAATCTGCCCCCAAGACACTCACCATATAATTTCCACAGATCGTTTTCTTAGAGGATAAGAAATCCAACTCTGAGTATGCACCTGGAAATGACAAAAACACGGGTGCCCTCTAGGGGGTGACAAGGCTGTGTGCGTCAACGCAATTCAAGATGTGGGCTATGAGTCTAATGATGACTATTTGTCCTTAAGTTTGAGTCTATTTGATTTGTGTATAGTTGTCAAAGCAACCCATCAAAATCAATAAGAATCATTTGTGGTTCTTGAACATACGCAATCTATTCAGTTAAAAACAATTATTCACAATTTCTTACTATGTTTTCACAAATTCATTAAAATCAGATTAAAAGATCATCCTGAAAACAACAAAGTCAAGTTAGATCATAAAATCCATGCTGCGAAAGTGGAAGTCCACCACATTTTTCAAGAGAAAAATCAAAATCACAAAACCCAAGAAACCTTTCGATTATCAAGATAAATTAAGAAGAACAACGTCCAAGTATCACTATTAAGTGGGTAGAGAAGAAGGGTAAAGAAAAAGAAACAAGTCCTGTTGAAACTCAATCAACAGATAATCTGGATCAACACACTTCTTTATCACAAAAATCCAAGAGCAAGTTCAACTGATGGACAAGGGAATGGGAACATATTCTATGGAGCAATCGCTTAACCTATCACAATTAATGTCATCTCCTAGGACATATGGTCAACCATCTATGATCAAATATCAAACATCATTACCAGTCACAACTCTTGACAAAAGGTTTGTCAAAAAAGGCACAATAGAGGATGAATCAGACAACAAAGTGATCATGGATTGGCTATACAAAGATGAGGAACCCTCTACATCAGATATCAGTATCAAAAATGCCAATATTAACACTGATAAATATGGAAAAGGAAAAGATATTTTAGAAAAAATGGGGTATGAAGGACAAGGACCAGTTGGATTAAGAAAAGATGGAATCATAGAGCCTATTACACCCCTCACTCTCCACTCGAAGGAGAAGCCAGGACTAGACTCTAATGAGGAAAAACAAGAACTAGAAAAGAAGGTTGTAGAAAGAATTCTTCAACTTAGAAATAGCTCTGAGATAGATTCGAATGAATATGAATGGGATTCATGTTCTGATGTATCTTTCATAGATATTCATATTGATGTCATCCAACAATATACACCTACAAGTGAGGAGGGCCAAGGCTCTGGGTCTAGACCAATTGTGGTAGTGTCACTAAATATCGATGATTCAAGTGGGGACGAACAAACCTTGAGTGAGATAGACGATCTTGAAGAAAGTACCATCATTGACCTTGATGATACCAACAACAACTATGATGAAATGGTTTTCTGAACCCTTACATCCATCAACCCAAATGAATCTGATGACCTCATGCCATTAATCCATCCTGAACTCATTGACTAGGAACCTGTCGAACCTTTGACTATACCAATATTTTCAGACGATGATGCCATCATAAATTTCCTATGTCATAGTGAACCTGGCACAAGTTCTATCTATAACACTCATAACAACACAACTCAGTAGGAGGGTGTCAAATCTTCCAGTTGCAAAAATGAAAATGGGGAAAATAGATCTAATGGTGAAAACCATTCTATGGCAGCATTAGATCTGGAAAAAGCAAAAATAAAGAACTCATCTAATGGTGAAAACCTTTCTAAGGCACTGAAGGATGGAATATTTGACACTCTTCCGGAACATTATCATGAGCAATCATCAGTCCTAGTGGAACCAACACTGTTTGTGAACATTGGCACTAAAGAAAAGACAAGAATATTACATCTGGCGGAATCCAGGGTAGATCAAGAAAGATCGAAATTCATCAAATTCTTTAAAGAAAGAAGCATCAACTTCACTTGGTCATATTCTGATATGCTAGGCTTAGACCCAAATTTGCTCATGCATCACTTGTCTTTGCCCGCAGGAATCAAGCCTGTCAAGCAAAAATTGAGAAAAATGCATCCCCATATCACATTGATGGTAAAGAAAGAGCTAAAGAAATTATTGGATGTTGGATTCATAAGGTCTATAGACTACACCGAGTGGATATCAAACATTGTGCCTATTTCAAAGCCAGACAATAGCATCAGGATATGTACAAATTTCAGGGACCTAAATAAAGCATGCCCAAAGGATGATTTTCCACTACCAAATATTGACATCATCATGGACTTGATGGTAGGGCATGCCATGTTGTCAATCATGGATGATTTCTCTAGGTACAATCAAATAAAAATAGCTCCAAAAGATTAGGAAAAGACAGCTTTTACATTTCCATGGGGAACCTTCTACTGGAACATCATGCCATTTGGTCTAAAGAACGTAGGAGCCACTTATCAAAGAGCAATGACAATAATCTTCCATGATATGATGCACACCTTCATGGAGGATTATGTGGATGACATCTTGGAAAAATTTGGTACTAGAGAAGTACATCTACATATCCTAGACAAAATCTTCACACGGATGGAGAAATTCAATGTCAGGTTAAACCCCAAGAAGTGTATCTTCGGGGTCACATCAACAAAACTATTAGTGTACATTGTCCCAGAAAAAAGGCATTGAAGTGGATCTAGCGAAAGTCAAAGCAATTATGGAGATGCCACCTCCTAAGAATATCAGTCAACTTAGATCACTACAAGGAAGGCTCCAATTGATTAGAAGATTTATCTCCCAGCTCGCAGACAAAAGTCATCCTTTTAATCATCTATTGCATAAGAATATAGTTTTCAAGTGGGATGAGGGGTGTGAAACAACATTCAATCAAATCAAATAGTATCTAATGTCACCACCTATTCTCATGCCACCAATGGAAGGAAGACCTTTGATATTGTACATTGCTACGACATATATCTCTTTGGGGGCACTATTAGCGCAAGAGGATTATGAAGGAAAAGAACATGCCATCTACTATATCAGCCAGTTATTAAATGGATATGAAATCAATTGCACTTTCATAGAGAAATCTTGTTTGATGGTCGTGTTTTCTACTCAACAACCCAGACACTATATGCTAACTCATACAATCAAACTAATAGCAAAGATCAATCCTTTAAAATATCTACTCAGTAAAGCTACCTTAATAGGTAGACTGGAAAAGTGGGTCATGCTATTAAGTGAATTTGACATTCAATATGTAGAGAGAAAGGCAATCAAGGGTCAGGAAATCACTGAACAATTAGCAGAGGCTCCTTTACCAGATGATCAACCAATGACAATGGAGTTTCCAGATGCATACATTCTGACAGTGATGCCCCAACAATGGGTATTATATTTTGATGGATCATACACACAATGCAGATCAGGAGAAGGGATCTTGTTCATCTCTCCACAAGGACACACCATTACAAAATCATATTTATTAATGTTTCAGTGTACAAATAATGTGGTAGAATATGAAGCATTAATCATTGGGGTCAAAATAGCAATTCAGTGGAAGATCACGGACTTACAGGTATATGGGGACTCTCAACTAGTTATTTATCAAGTAAATGATGGGTATCAAACAAAAGATGAAAATTTGATGCCCTACAAGCAACAAATAGATAATCTAAAATAGTCCATTGTCAGTATCAAGTTTGATCAAATTCCAAGGGTGGAAAACAAAGTTGCGAACGCTATGGCTACAATTGCTTCGTTATTACAATTGCCTGAGAAGCGTGTTTGTTATGAGTTTATGGTAGAAAAAGTATCATGTCCTTCCCATAATAATTCAGAATTTGCTACCATCTACCATATAGAAACCATTGAAACCTCCATCTATGAAAGGACCTATGCTTACCTGAAAGATGATATCCTTCCTCCTAACCTATCCAGGAACCAAAAATGAAACTTCATCCGCCAATCCTCATGAAATACTTTAATCACCAACATACTTTATCGTCAAGATCTTGATGGTACTTTAATTCGATGTCTAGAACACGAAAAATCTGAAACAGCCCTACGAGAGGTTCACGAGGGTATTTGTGGCACTCATTCGAGTGGGATAACTCTAGCTAAAAAACTCCTCCGTTTGGGATATTATTGGCCATGCATGGAGAAAGAATCCTATCAGTTTGTTAAGAAATGTCAAAAGTGTCAGATTCACAACAATCTGATTCATGCACCAGCACAAGAACTGCATCCCTTCACATCGACATGGCCTTTTTTTCAATGGGGCCTCGATCTGGTAGGAAAAATAAATCCATCTTCATCCAATGGACACAAGTTCATCACAACAGCTACAGAATATTTCACAATGGGATAGAAGCAATACCTCTTACAACCATCACTGGGAAGCAAATCACCTCTTTTATCTTGAGTTACATAATATGTTGGTATGGAATCCCTCAATCCATTATCATTGATAATGGATGACCTCTCAAGAATCAAGATGTCCAGGAGCTATGTGATAAATTTCATATCCAACATCATTTTTCAACACCATACTATCCTCAAGGGAATGGCCAAGCAGAGGCCTCGAACAAAACAATACTCAAAATTCTCAAAAACATAATTAACGATGTTGGACATGATTGGCATGTTCAAATCAATCCTACATTATGGGCCTACAGAACAAGTATCAGAACACCAACAAGAGCTACTCCATATGCCTTGGTATATGGGTTAGAAGCCATATTTCCCATTGAAGTTGAAATTCCATCCCTTCGTGTATCACTCAGAGGTATCACTTTAGACAAAGACTATAGGGTATCTAGACTGCAAGAATTGGAGTTGTTGGATGAGTGTCATCAGCAAGTTGTTAATCATCTAATGACTTATCAACAAAGGATGTCAAGAAGTTACAACCACAGGGTAAAACCAAGGGTCTTTCAGGTTGGTTACTTGGTACTAAAGGAAAACCCTAGGAATCAGCAAGACAGGGAGAAGAAAGGGAAATTTGAGCCTAACTGGCTTGGTCCTTTTGTAGTCATATCAGTGTATGGATCATGAGCATATCAGCTAATCAACGTCAGAAGGGGATTTGTTTGATGAACCTATCAACAGTATTCATCTTAGAAAATTCTATACTTGAATCCCCTAGTGCACAGGTCAAACTTCTGAAAAATGGTTTCTTTGATGAAAACCTGGCAAACAGGCATCTTGGCAATGCAAAAATACAAAAAAAAATAGAAAATACAAAAAGAAAGAAAAAGAGAAAAATGAGAAATACAAAAAAAACAAAGAGTGTAATCAAAACATATGATGAAAACCTGGAAACAAGCGTCGTATGTGATTCTAAGATCAACTTTCCCATCTATTTTGATATATATCAGGATCATTAGTCTAGCAGTCAGTACAATTTCATATCATGTCAGTAGTCTTGCCATCTTTTCATCCATATCAAAATCATTCTCAAATAGTCAAAACCCACTCCAAAGCTTGGGGGCAACATCTGGATATCACTAGAGGCAACAAAAACATCAATCTCATCAAAGGGTGAACAACAATATAGCAGAAAAATGAAAACAAAGATCAAAGCACAACATCAATTATCATCAGAGAGGCAACAACCATCCATATCATAGTTGAAAATCCAAAAACATGTCAAAAAGTTAAATCTGAAAAATAAAAATCCAAAAACATAGGTTTGTTTCAGTCGAACTACGTGGTCTTTGTGTGTGTAACATAGGCAAGGCTAATCTTTGATCAGCCCCTGAGATCCCTAAGATAGGTTAGTAGGATAGGTCTTTGGTCAAAATCTCAAAAATCCAAAAACATCACAAAATCAGGATGGATGATCTAAAAAATCTGAATAAACACTCTAAGTCAAATGGATAAATTGTATTTTTTATTATCATTTCTTTGGAGTAACTCAATGATGTATTGAACTAGAGAAACAAGGAAGAAGAATGATGTTTTTATTATCTGTTGTCTATGAGTTAATCATATAAATGTATGAATTGTCGGGGGATGTGCTATGCAAATGTATCACCGATGACATTCATAATTCACACATTGAAATGATTAATCACTACCTGTTTACACAATGAATTCTCAGGTCATCTCGGTTAAATCATATCTAGATTCTTGTGTTTGCTTGCAATATCAAAAATCATGAAAGAAGTACTCAGGTCATCATTGGTCTAACACATACCTTTGATGCTTGTACTCACTTTCAACATCCAATAAAGCTCTATGATGACAAAAAGCACAAAGGTACTATTAAAATGACAATGTTTTTGCATATAGTTTTGCATGTTAAAATTAGATTGCATTCATCATCTTCATTATCTGCAGAGTATTTTTTTCATAAAGGATTATAATAAATGATTATCTAATCTACAAATAAGACTAAGTATACTTGACATAATTCCAAAAATCATCAAAAACATGTAGGAATCATCATCTCATCATTTAGTTTCATCATTTCATCATTCATCCATTTCATCATACATCAAATAAATTATGAATTAAATTGTACCATAAGTACATCATGTTCATTTTTACCATAAAAACATTCATTACATTATCATCCATCAACATCATATGCATACATCATTTTTCATCCATACATTTTATCACCTACAAAATAAATGCAAGTCATGTCATTATTCTCATTACATCCATCCATTATCATTCATCATAAGATCATCATTTTTATCATCATCACATTTAACATAAAAAGAATTTATCCATCCATCCATACATTTTATCATATTTTGAACATCCATATTGATCATCATTTAGAAATTCATACATCACATCATACATCCATATATCATATATTCTACAAATACATTTATCATCGAATCATTACATAAAATAAAAAGCATTTATCATTACATCATCACATTTGAAATAAAATCAACACATATTGCATAGATCAACATAATAAATGCATCCATCACATAGAAATCATAAACCATCATAAAATCACATCAATTGCATCTCATATATATATCATCAGTGTCAAGTATACAATGAAGTCTAAGCATAAAGATACATCATATCTCAAAATGATAGTCTAAAAATCACAGGAGGCATCTACGATCTGCTACTGCCAGAATGTGTGGGCCCAATAAGACCTATACTACCACCACCCCCAAAAGAACCAGGATCTCTGGGATCTCTGTGTGGAGGCTGTGTCACCCCCTCACTCACTATCTGTGTATGCGTCCATCTAGATCTTGATGGGGCATAGCTGACTCTACGATCAATAGGCACTGCATCATGATATCTGCCTCTATAAAACTCGGCCTCTTGGCCAACCCGCAAAATCTCTCTCATGTAGTCTCCCACTAAGGTACCATCAACCACTCTCTGGAGGGTCTCTGCTATCTCCTGTGCCCTCTCAGCAATCTACCGAGCACTGTCTCGCTTGGCTGTCAAAGTAGTAACCTGCATCTGCACAATGACCAACTGTCCCTGAACCTATGCTAAAGCCTAAGCGTGAGCCTAAGCCTGGGCCTGCATATGAGTCTGGGTCTGAATGAGCAAACTCTGAGCCTATACCAACTACCCCTGCAATGTCTAGACCTATTTCTAGAGACTTGCAATCTGTCTCTGATTGTCCATAGGTGGTACTATCACTGCTCACCTCTTGTGAGGCCTACTGGATGATGGACCACTGCTAACTGGGCCTACCCCTTTGTCTCTGCCACTTCCACCATCGTTATCATCGCTGCTACTATCATCATCACCCCTCTCTGTGCTACTACCTGATGGAGTACCACCCTCACTATCTACGGAACCCTCTGCCACATCCTCCTCTACTGGTAGTGGTGCTGGCTCATCTGGAATAGTAATGCAAGGATGTGGAACCAAGGCCAGGAAGGCAACATACTCCTCTATGATTGGTTCCTCTGCAATGTCTCTCCGCATATCCTAGGGTGATGGCTGCATTGCCCTGTATCCCTCTACTAAAGCATCATACGATAAACAGGGCCCCCAATTAGGAATATCACTCTTTCGCCTAGCATAATGGGCTACCCCCTGTGGCATACACTAAACAATGCCATATTGTCTGTATACTTGACGAAGCAAAAATCTCTCTAACAAAAAAGGTGTCTGATCGATCAGATACATAGAATCATAGAGGTATCCCAACAAGGCATCATCCTCATCGCACTGCTCACTATCTAAGTATGGGTGCTAGGTAATAGTTTCGGTGTCATCAGAAACCTGCCTCCAATGCTCCAACCTACCCATCCGAGCCTGGGTAAGCCAACCTCTGTATCTGAACACATAGGGCCTTTCTGCTGGTCTATATGCCACTAGAAATGGCTGAGCAATAGAGAAATGCTCCCATGCCCACACTTATAATAGGGTCATCCCTGCTAATAAGTTGCATACCCCTAAGTACACAGCTGAGTGAAGATCATGATAAAGATGTGCTAGCATGCAAATCCCCCACACATATCTGCTACCGTGTACCATCATGCTCTCTAAGGTCCTTCCCCATCCCACGAGGAATCCCTTTGACCTGCGATCAGGGCAAAGGACACCTCCAATAAATCCAGCAAGCACAGTTGGTAGTGTTGCATATGAATCAATGATCCTCCTCCATCAGATGTTGGGGCCCTCAATATCCTAATCCTGGAATACTCTGTGAAGAGCATCTCTACCATCAATCCCATGGGAATCATACACTACAATCTCCCCCATGAACAGAATGCACATAATCCGCCACACATCCTCGGGTGTGATCGTCATCTCGCTAGTAGGTAGATGAAAGGTGTTGTGGTCACTATGCCACCTCTCAGCCAAAGCAATCAACAGACCCCGATTAATCCTAATCTAGGGCATATCAAGCAAACTAGTCAAGTCACATCGGCCTATAATCTGAAGCTCATCTGGTGTCAGATGAGGTATCAAGTCTGTGGTCCAAGGAAACCTCTCTCACATCTAGAGAGTACCCAAATCCTCCTATCATCATAATGAAAAATCCACAATTAGTGAACTATGTCAGGAAATCAAGTCATTCTACTATCAAGTCTATTCCAAAAATTTGGTATGAATTTTTGATCAAAATTCATGGGCGAACATCAACAAACCTCACCTATGATGAGGTTCATCAAATATTATCTAATCTCGCTTATCATGAGATTTATCAGATATGAATTATTTCCTTTCCTATCATGAGGATCATCACACAAATAGGATTTCTTCTCCCCTATCATGAGAAGTTAGTCTTATTTAAACCATCAAACTCCTACATCAAGAATTTGGATTATCAATCATACCAATCCGAAGAATGGACATGATCAGAATTGACGAAATCAAGGTTACCTAAGTCAAAATCTTCAATTCTGACATGAAAGCGCTAAATCAAGCACCCGAAGCGCTAAATCCCAAAAGCGCTACTTTATCAGTCAAAAGAGCTAAATCAGGCACCCAAAGCGTTAAATCCCAAAAGCGCTACTTCAGCACTCCGATGCGCTATAACAGGCATCTGAAGCGCTATTCTACTCTAAGCTCTATTTTACCGCATCGAAGCACTAAAATAGTCCGTCAAAGTGCCACTTTACTAGAAGTGCTAGAACAGACCATGAAAGCATTAATCAACTAAATCAAAGTGCTAAAATCCGGCATCATAGCACTAAAATTCACTACCTAAGCGCTATATCATCAAAAGCGCTACATTATCTTATGGAAGCGCTAGAGAATTTAATGCAAGCGCTAAATCTCAAATCGCTAATCTACCTACTGAAAGCGCTACATCAGAGTGAAAGCACTATAGCATGGCTTGAAAGTGCTAAAATAGAAAAAAAATAAAAATGTCTAAAATGATAAAATGCATAAAAAACAAAAGTGCATGAAAAACGAGGAGGATAAGGGGTACATACTAGAGGTCCATACACGGTCGGCCATCGGTGACGTCGAACGCTCTCGAAGTGGTGAGTGTGGTAAGGGATTGGCATCCTACTCCAACTGGCTGAAATGTCTCTATCAAAGGATTTTTCAAACTCAAAAGTGCAAATGACTTTGAAAATGACCTTTTGGACTATATATAACTTTTGAAAAGGGATTTTTGAGGGGTTTTATTTTATTTTGATTAATTTTATCCATGAAATTAATTAAAATTAATCTGCAGGCTATATTTCTTCATCATTTTGTCATGAGATAAATTATTTCATCATCATATCTTCATCAAATCATCAGAAAATCATAAAAATTTTGAAAAATTCTAAAAATCATCAAATCATTATTTTATCTCTCGAGGGGGCATATTATCGACAATCATCTGAAAATCAACGTCTGGGGCATACAGAATTATTATTTTTTATCATCGATCCTGGCAGTAGCAACAAAATTTTCTTCGAAGCAACGCATAAACACATCACTTCGAAGAAGGGAAAAATGTATACACCTAAAAATGGTCTGGAGCATCCGATTAATTAAACATGAATTATTTGATTAATTATCCTAATTTCCTCTACTTTTGAATAAATAGAAATATTTATTTATATAGTTCACATTTAAATTCATCTTAATTAAATAAACAAAATTAAATACTTTGTTTGATTTAATTATCAAATCCCTATTCTATCACATCGATCTTAAATTAATTAAATAAATATTAAAACACTTTATTGACTAATTGCCATATTTCTCTGTCTAATTTAATAAACAACTTCTATAGTTCGTTTTATTGAATTATTTATCCCTCTTTTGCTAATTTAAATAAATCAAAATATTTGAATAAAGGCATAAGGAATATTCCATCTATATCTCCTAAAAAATGAATTAGATATCCTATGTCTAATTTATATCTAAAATATGTCACAATTAATGCTTTGAAACTTCATGGGAAGTTTTGGAGACAAATTGGAGACCAATTCCAAATTATTCTCTCAATCCTCCTCCATCAATCCTTCCTCTTCTCTTGCCTGTTGTTTTGACCGGTAGAGACAATCACCAAAATTCTCTCAATCTCCTCCATCTTTCACCATTCAATCCTCCAAATTGAATCCAATCCTCTCAATGCCTTCCCTGTGCATTTCTACAGCTAGGAAATCTATAAATATAGCCTCATTGAACCAAGAAAAGGATTCATATAATCTAACTTATGCACTCTTACTCTGCAGGAATTTAAGCATCAAGCATTCAAGTATCCAGGAAATCAAGCTTTCATATCATGGCTACCTCTTGTAGCTGTATTTATCTGTTTCCATGTCAATTCATGCTAGTTTAATTTATTTATTATCTAATATTATCACATTAAGCTCCATATCATTGCATTAGCATCCATCTCATTCTTTGAATTGTCATTTTAACAATCATAGTGCACTCACGATCTAACCAACAGTGATTTGATAAATCTTTGGAGATAGGGAACAATATGACGCTTTCAGTAGATTATTGCTTTAAATTGATTCAATTAGCTTTGTCTTTGATATAATGTCTTATTAAGAAGTGTGTTTTGTGCTTTACTCCTTCTCCACGCTTACAATCACACATAATTGAGATCAATTCATCAAATGATATGCCAATTTTTTTTAGCATTAGTTTCATCCACAGTACCTGAGTGCAACATGAGGATGCTACAATGTATTTAGCTTCAATAGTAGATAAAGATACAAAATATTGTTTCTTGCTTAACCAAGCAACCAACTAGGAGCCAAGCAAATAAGCTCCATCACTTGTGCATCCAGCCCAATAAGCATCAATATAATCTATCAAAGTGAAATCTGAATCCTTTGGATACCATAACCCGATATCTTCTATACCCTTCAAATATCTAAAGATCCTTTTTACTGCAACATATGATTCCTTTGGTTCTTGCTGAAATCTAGCTACTAAACAAATAGAATACATAGTGTTTGGTCTAGTAGTAGTCAAATATAACAATCATCCAATTATTGACCTATGCATACTTGCATTAGCTTTAGGTGAATCATCTTCTTTTGTCAGTTTACATCTTATAACAATAGGTGTACAAACCAGTTTGGAGTTCTCCAATCCAAACTTCTTCAATAATTCTCTGGTATACTTGGATTGAGAGATTAAAATTCCTTTGTTGATCTAATTTACTTATAATCCAAGGAAGAAATTTAAGTCACCTATCATAGACATTTTGAATTCCTTCTACATTTCATCTGTAATTTTTTTGCACAAATCATCATTTCCTCCAAAGCTTATATCATCAACATAAACCACAACAATCAAAATTTGATATGAGTAAATTCTCTAGTATAAATTACTAACAATAGATCCCTTTTGAAATCCTTTTCCAATCAAATACTTGTCTAATCTTCCATACCAGGCTCTGGGTGCCTGCTTCAATATGTATAAAGCTTTCTTCAACCTGCAAATAGCATCCAGGTCATTTCTGGACTTAAATCCTTATGGTTTCTTAATGTAGACTTCTTCCTTTATTTCTCTATTTAATAATGTTAATTTTACATCCATTTGATAGACTTTGAAATCCTTAAAAGTTGCAAAAGATTATAATATCTATATTTCTTCCATCTGGGAAACAGGGGCATATGTCTCTTCAAAATCAATACCTTCGATATGAGTGTAACCTTTACAAACTAATATTTCCTTGTTTCTTATTACTTTTTCATTTTCATCTAGCTTGTTCCAAAATACAAACTTTGTCCCAATTACATTTTTATCTGTTAGTATGGGATTAAGTTCCCAAGTTCGATTTATATCTATCTAATCAAGCTCTTCTTTCATTGTCTTCACCCAATTCTAATCATTGCATGCTTCTTCCATAGTATTTGGCTAAGTTTTTGAGAGTAAACATAGTAATACTTGTTCTTGAGTTTCTTTGCTTCTTGTGATGATTATTTTATTCTTATCTCCAATAATCTGATTTTTTGAGTGGTTTCTCTATACATACCTTGGGGTTTTAGTTGTATATGTCAAAGCCTTCTTTGTCTCTTCTTTCTTATCCTTCTTTCCTTTGCCATTTGAGTCATCTGATTCATATTTAATATGCTTGTCAATATTTTTTTGAACATCTTCATCCACTTTCAACTATCTTGTTCAGTCTATTGTTGTAACACCGTTACACTTTGCTTCTTGTAGAGTAACCTAAAAATATGCCTTCATCAACTCTACTATCAAAATTTCCAAGATTGTCCTCATCTCTTCAGATGTAGCATTTAATTCCATTTTTTTTAAAGTACTTTACTGTGGGAGCTCTTCCATGCCATAGTTCATATGATGTCTTTCCATACCTCCTTCAAAATAGTACTCTGTTAAGAGTGTAAACTATTTTGTGCATTGCTTGTTTCTAGTAGACCTATATTAAACCTACTTCATTGATCATTGTTCTAGCTACTTCTTGAATTGTTTGGTTTATTCTTTCCACTACATCATTATGTTGTGGTTTTCTAGGGGTATATAGCTATCTTTTAATGTCATGTTTCTCACATAGCTTGTTGAATTCATCAAAAGTAAACTCTCCCCCTCTATCAGATCTTAAATACTTGATTCTCCTATCAACTTCATTCTCAACTCTTGCCTTGAAAATCTTGAATTTTTCTAAAGCCTCTAATTTTTCTCTTAAAAATGTAACCCGTTAGTCTGGAATAATCATCTACTAAAAGCATGAAATATCTCTCACCTTGTAAGATTCTTGTTCTGGTTGGACCACACAATCAGTGTGTACCAGGTCCAACAATCCAGTAGATGATTCTTCTTTTCCTTGAAATTTTCCTCTAGTCAGTTTTCCTTCTTGACATCCTTTAAAGATAATGTTGTCTGGTTTGGTCAATCTTGGCAAGTCTCTGACTAATCTTGTTGAACTTATCCTTACCAAACTATCAAAGTTGATATGACACATCCTCCAGTCCTAGAGCCAAATGTCATTGCACTGAGATAAAAAGAATCTCTTTGTATCTCCTTCTAGTTGATACATATTTCCACTTGTTATTTTTCCTACTGTAATAACAATTCCAAAACTCTTATGGATCTCACTACTATCATTCTGAAATACAACATTATAGCCTTCTCACACATCTATCCAACACTCAAAAGATTATGATATACAACCTTCACATAGTAAACATTGTCAATGTTATATTTCCATCAAGGGTAATAGAACCAATTCTAACAATCTATCTCGTTATATCATCTCCAAATATAATAGAACCTCCATCATATTTCTCAAGTTTCACAAACTTACTTTTATCACAGATCATATGATTCCAAATTCCACTATCAATCAACCATTCATCTCTATTTCTTTTAACAAATAATTTAGCTTTGATGTTTCATTAGATTCTGAACAAATATTAGAGATATCAAATCTAGTTTCATCCTTTTCCACCAAAAAAAACAATCCTCTTGATTTGATTCATCATCTGAAATAATATCAATTTCATTAAATAATAGGCCTTCTTATTGATTCTTGTAAACTTTTTTCTTGTTCCTTTTTCTTGACACCTAGTTGCTAAATGATCAATATTTCCACATCTAAAATATTTAACAGGTAACATACCTTTGTACTTGTTGGTATCTTTCTTCAGTTTTCTTGTGAAGTTTGCATCCAACTCATCTAAACTTTCAATATTCGGATCTTCTTCTATTTTTGTGTCTTTGAACGTTGTTTCAAATTTCTCCTTTTCTTTTCCAAATTTCCTCATCTCAAACGTGGTCAAGGTTCCAAATAGTTCCTCTCTAGTGAATTTATTTGAATCATAAAATTCCTCAATAGTTGAGATCTTATCACTTTAGCTCTTCAATAGGGTCATCAGAATCTTTTCCATAACATCTCCATCTCTCAGAGTGCCTCCTTAATTTTTGAATTTATTTATTGCACTATCAACTCTCTGAAAGTAGCTTGCTATATCTTCACCTTCTTCCATCCTCAAGTTTTCATATCTATGCTTAGCTGTCTACTTCTTTGATAATTTGACTCTATCATTTCCTTCATAGATTTCTTTGAAATTTTCCCAAACTTCATAAGTGGTACTCAATCAGATAACTTTTGTTAACTCATTCTTAGAATAAGCACTATAGATTGCATACCTTTCTTTTTCATTTTCTTCATAGGCTAAAATATCATCTGCAGTATTAGAACCATTTGTTGGTACAAAAAATTTTGTCTCAACAACATTCCAATTATTGTAGCCTAGAAAAATCAAGTAACCTCTCATCTACACTTTCCAGAAACTATAGTCAGATCTATCAAAAATAGGGATTGTCAGTTTGCGTGCCATCAGATCTACCTCAAGTGGTTAAGCTATTCTTCGAGGAACCTGGCTCTGACACCAATTTTTGAATAGTCTGGATAACTAAGAGGGGGTGAACCAATTATCCCAAAATATTCCATTTTGACTTTAATTAATCTACTGTAATCTTAAATCAATCAAATAATACTTAAAACCTATATGAACATGAAAGAAAAAAACAACAACATGCACAATGAACACTAGAATTTACGTGGAAACTCAAGATGGTAAAAACCACAAAGAATGATAATTCTCAATTATAGAACACCGGTTTAGGTGATTTTTACAAGGGCTCACTACCAAATTTCTCATTGTAGGTAAGGCTCACTATCGGTGGGTTCACTGCCTAGCTATTATAGCCAAAAGTAAAAAGTCTCACTACCAAAAGAAAAAGGCTCACTACCAAAAGAAAAAGGCTCACTGCTAGAAGAATGATGAAAGGGAATCCATCGCTAGAAATAACTATCACCAATAGTCACACCAGGAGAACCACACTATCTGCTACCTTCGGTCGTATATTTTCGTACAATATCTGGATTTTCAGATTTACATTCACCACACTTGCTTTCCTTGAATAGAATCAACTTTAACTTATACCATTCCATGCCTTCATAATCTCCTAAGTCAACCAAACAAAATTTGAATTAGGTCACCACCAAACATTCCCATGGTGGAATGGAGTAAAACATGGACCATATAGAACCTCCTCGCTCAAATCAACACACTAGATATTAACCATGATATCTAGAACCAAAGAATACAATATACACATTACAATGTAAACAATGTTACGGGGCATGCTAACTAATTTCTAGATCGGTTTGGACCAATAAGAGTGTATCTCATTATGTTGAAAAAAGAATGGGATCAGGACAAGCATGACTAAATATGGGTCATTACAACACAACTTCTAGAGCACGCCAATCTAAATCACCAAATCATCAAAACTAAACCTTAATCCATCAACCAAGATATGTTGACATCAATGACAGCAATCAATAGCATCACATTCCAACACTGTAGGTGTATGTTCAATAATTATAGGTGTAGGTAGCTTAGATACTGACACTATAGGGATAGGTGCAAGACTTGATAGCCAAGAGGGATCAAGCTGACCTACGAGCTCAAAGTGTGGATTAGAGGTGCATAGATTTTATTTGTACTGTCAATGGATTGGTTACATCTTTTGTAGATACCATGTATAGGATCAGTAGGGATGCATGGTAATATAGAGACTTATATGAGTAAGGATGCTAGACACTACTAGAGAGCCGAGCTTCCAGAATCAAAGTAGGAGTAGGAAACATTCATAGAGGACTTAGAGAAGTGTCATGGTTTTACAACGTTAGAGATCAGGACCCTACGACAATCCATCTGGGTTAGGAGAGGAGGGTAGCATAGGCTAGGCCTGTTGTCACATGTTTTATTTTGTATGCATTCAGACACATTTTTTTATCAATCCTAAAAGCTCTATTTTTGGGATACATCGTGATATTATACTGTGACACCCTTTTTTGATATATATATGAGATACATGATTTTTTTGGTGGTGAGATATGATGTTTATGATTTTATGTGTGTGTGTTTATGTTATGGATTTATGATGTGATTCTCTGCTTATGTATTTTGTGTTTATGCTATGTTACTATATGATGTGGATTATGGCTTGTGAGGTGATGTTATGGAAATTATATCTATTGTTTATGTTTGTACATATTTATGATATGTGGATGGATGCACATTATTATTCACTATGCTTATGTATGCTATGATGTATGGATGGATACCTATATGCAATGTTATGGATTTTTTTTTGTATCTTAGATGCAATATGGATGACTTAATATGCATATGATAATGATATTTATGATTTTCTAACATGATTGTGGATGCAAGATGGTACTCCCAATGCATTTATTTTTGTGTGTTACAACACACCATCAATATGATTGTGAGGGGTGGACAAAAGGGATGTTAGTGTGGAAGGCAAGGAGGGAGAAAAATATGGAATGGATGAATGAAGTAAATAAGGACTTGCTATATTGAGATCTTTCTAATAATAAATGATCAAACTCATTTGATTGCATAATTATCATCATAACAATTATTATGGAAATGGATGATGAACAATAAGGTATGAAATATACCAAGGTGTGATATGTTATTCCTTGCGAAAACAGACACGTGACAGATAAGAAATGTCATGACATAGACTAGGAAATATAGAACCTTTTCAGAACATGTGTGGAATTGACCATAAAGCATGTTGATCCTAACACAAGAAAGCATTCATTTTAGCTTTAGCTTGCATAAGAGGTTTTGATTATGCCAAATGGAGAATTAAAACACATACAAGGAACCAAGTTTCCCTAGCCATATTGCCAAGACAAACCAAAAATGAAAATCAAAGAGAAAATAAGTCATGACCCATCATTGCTCCTCTAAATCCTTCTTGGGACATCCTCAAGGGGCATAGTAACATGGCCGAAGATAAATTGATAAAAATATAAAAAAAACTAAACCAACATAGTCAACAACCATTTAGATCATTTTATAATGATTGTATGAACAAATTTTTTATAGTAATAATATCTGGTTTCAAGAATGGTACACCTTGTATAAGACCAATGATGGATTGGATGTGGTTTCAAGGATGCAACAACCTGTATAAGACAATTTGATAGGATTGGATGGAAAAAGTCTAGTTTCAAGGATGACGCATGTCATATAGGACCAATGATGGATTGAATATGGTTTTGATGATGTAACATCCAATGCAAGACTGCTCAATTGCTTGATTGTTTTAATTGTTTGGCTAATTGATCTATGATAGCTGAAGACTAATGGATAGTTTTCTTGTTGTTTTAAGATTTTGATAGGCTGAATTCTCTTGTTTGATTGTTGTTTATTTCTGCACAAAATATCAACCTTAGCAAGGGACAACTTATTATGAGACCTAGACAACGATAGATGAGGACCTTATTATGACAAACCCTAGGGGACTGACCTAGTGCCTCTAGGGCTCATCGATGATGGCCTTTCCTACGTTATACATGTAGAGACATCATAGTTCGACCTTGAATTTGACCATGGATAATTGATTATGATAGGTGGATCATGATGTACATGACTCAACAAAACCTAAAGGATTGACCCAATGGCTCGAGGGCTCATTGATGATTGCCATGCCTACAAAAAGTTGCAGAGGGAACGTAGTTCAACTACTTGGACTAACATTGAATCTATTTATAGAGTTTTATGATAGTATTTGATTTTTTTTTTATTTTGATGTTTTTTTATTTTTTTTGGATTTTGATGTTTTCTAATTTTCTTTTGGATTTTTATGTTTTCTGATTTTTCTGGATTTTGATGTTTTGAATGCTGATATCATGTCTAGGATCCCTTATGAAACCCAAGTCTAGGAATTGCTCCCAATTGGATATAGGACCAAATTATTATGAGCAAGTGGAGAGGAAAATTTGTCATGGATGAATATGAAAGGTGAAGAATGCTAAATGTTAATGGGTCTCAAACCACAAGAAGGACAACTAAGGTTTATTACAGGTGGAATGATATGTACAAAGGATGGGAAAAAGTGGAAAAAATAGATAGAATTATAGTAGATGATGGATCAAAGACTAACTACACATGACACTTGTTTGTGAGGTTTTTATCCAAAGCACCACCTAAGTGGTTTTCACTATTGGATGATTATTTCTCTTTACTATTTTCCTGATTTTTCTTTGTCTCTCTTTTTTTTTCAATTTTTTTGTGTCACCAAGACACCTATTTTCCAGGTTTTCATTAGGGTGATTTTTTATTTTTTATTTTAACCTTCAATGGGGTTCTCTGAAAGTGAGGTATAGTACCTACAAAAGTGCGTACTATTGATAGGATCTAATAATGATTCACATTTAGGAGTAGAAAGATGATAGAAACTAGATCTATATAGTGTTTTTATGATATAAGGACTTAACCAATTAGGCTAGAACTTCCCTTGTTTCTCTCTTTATTTGATTCTTCATATTTTCTTACAAGACTAGGTCACCAAATATCAAAATTCCTAACTCATACTTTCTTATTGTAGTTGTAATGGAGATGGTTTTGATATCATTGCAAATGGACCAATACATTTTATTGCTTCTCATCCAATATCTCTAGCTCATGCAAATGAGATATACGATACTCTTCATCAATAAAATGTTGTATAGATACTTTCAAGGATGGTCACTTGACCTCAATGGGAAGAATGGTTTTAGATCCAAAAACAAGGGAATATGGAGTGGCTCCTATGGGAGTGAGGATGATAGTGTGATATCCCCATAATGTAGGATTAATTTAGATGTGCCAATCACAACCAACGTCAACAATAGTCTTCTCTAAGACTTTGAGAATAGTTTTGTTAGATGCCTCTACTTGACCATTTCCCTGGGGGTAATATATATGGAGTGGAAAAATTATGTTGGATGTGGAGTCTCTCACATAGTTCATAGACATCCTAAATTTTGAAAGGAAAACCATTATCTATGATGATATATTGGGGAATGCCAAACCAACATATGATGTAAGGTTAAACTTTGATACTTGTTTACCAGTGATGTCATAGGAATAGCTTCAATCCATCTAGTAAAATATTCAATTGTAACAAGGATAAACTTATGACCATTGGTGGAGGTAGGATGGATCTTTCCCATGAGGTTCATTCCCCATTGAGAGAACAAAAATGGTGATGTAACTAGATGAATCTCCTGAGCATGTGCATGCACAACATCTCCATTTATCTAACATTGGTGAAATTTCTTGACAAAGTTATAGGCATCACGTTCCATAGATAACCAATAGTATCTCATTATGTGAGCTTCTTGGCTAAGGTAGGACCAGCAGAGTGACCTACACATATATCATTGTGCACCTCTTATAAATCCATTTGCACTTCATCTAAATTGAGACATCTTAGGAGGCTTCTATCTAGGCTATGGTGATAGAGGTTATCATCGATGATGGCATATTTGGATGCATGTCAGATAAAGGTCCTATGATGGTTAGAGGACAAGTTAGGAGGGATTTTTTGGTCATGTAAGTAGTCATAAAAGTCTTTGTACCAAGGTGAGTCAAGACCAACAAGTTCACACATGAGCTCAAATTTGGGGACATTAAATGCGGGGATCAAGAGTTGTTCCACCAAGAACTCATATTGTGATACATTATTAGGTATATCCAAAAGAGATCCAATAGTTTCCATTGCATCGACTACTTTTTTATGGATTCTTGGGATCTACTCAAAGGTGATGACATCAAAGTATAGTTTCAAACTACCAACCATGCACTTTTAAGGTGTGATATTTTCATATTTTCTATCATAGTCATCATTAACCTAACACATGACCAATAAGGAGTCACCATAGACTTGAAGGTTCTTGAATTTTCCATTTGATAGCCATTCGTAGTCCTATTAGCAATGTTTCATACTCAACCATGTTATTTGTGCAAGGAAATGCTATTCTATATGATTTTTGTATTGAATCCCCTTGAGGTGTAACAAAGAGGACACTAAATATTGAACCATGATTTGTATAGGACCCTTCAAAGTATAATTTCCCTATTGTAGATGTCTCTATTGTGAAGATAGATTCCTCAAGAAAATTCAGCACTAGAGGATGATTTACTATCATTGGTCTGTCTACAAGCTGATCAACTATTACTTGTCCTTTCATTACCTCACAATCAACATAATCTATATTGTATTCACTCAAGATCATGACCCACTTTGTTAGATGACCTATCAAAGTTGCTCTATTGAGTAGATATTTCAAAGGATCAATCTTAGCTATAAAGGAGTCACCATAGACTTGAAGGTTCTTGAATTTTCCATTTGATAGCCATTCGTAGTCCTATTAGCAATGTTTCATACTCAACCATGTTATTTGTGCAAGGAAATTCTATTCTATATGATTTTTGTATTGAATCCCCTTGAGGTGTAACAAAGAGGACACTAAATCTTGAACCATGATTTGTATAGGACCCTTCAAAGTATAATTTCCCTATTGTAGATGTCTCTATTGTGAAGATAGATTCCTCAAGAAAATTCAGCACTAGAGGATGATTTACTATCATTGGTCTGTCTACAAGCTGATCAACTATTACTTGTCCTTTCATTACCTCACAATCAACATAATCTATATTGTATTCACTCAAGATCATGACCCACTTTGTTAGATGACCTATCAAAGTTGCTCTATTGAGTAGATATTTCAAAGGATCAATCTTAGCTATAAATTTGGTTTGATGGTTCAACATATAATGTGTAATATTTTATGTGGAAAATACAACTACAAGTCATTCTCGTTCAATGGGACTATAATTAAGATCATATCCTATAAGATTATGATTGATATAATATATAGCTTGTTCCCTACCATCATTATCATTTTGTGCTAGCAATGCCCCCAATATTGATGTGGTTGCTGATATATAATATTAGGTGTCTACCATAAATGGGAGTCATGAGTAATGGAGGAGTCAATAGATAATCCTTTATTTGTTGAAATTCTACCTAAAAATGCTCGGTCCATATGAATGGGGCTCCCTTGCATAGAAAGTGTTGAAATGGGTGACACTTATTTGCTAATTGAGCAATGAATATTTGAATGGATTGCAATCTTCCTCGTAGAGTGAATGACTAACTTATATTTTTTGGTGGATACATATACATGATATATTTCACTTTGGAAGGATTTATTGAATTTAATACCTCTT
The DNA here is from genome assembly GCA_007115665.2 of Sequoiadendron giganteum. NCBI lineage: Eukaryota > Viridiplantae > Streptophyta > Pinopsida > Cupressales > Cupressaceae > Sequoiadendron > Sequoiadendron giganteum. The sequence continues at coordinate 211,030,213 of CM021110.1, read as the reverse complement.
CAAGAGATAATATATCATAGGCGTTTGCCTGATTGGACCCCAAAAAAAAATTCTTTAGATTTAACCCAACTTTATATCTTCTAACCTTTTGAAGATCTTGTCCAATATTGCTAGATGACTATCTCTTAATAAGGATTTTGCTAGTAATTCATCAATGTAGTCTTCCATAAATGTATGCATATAATCGTGAAAAATAGTATTCATAGCTCTCTAGTACATTGCTCTGAAATTCTTAAAGACCAAATGGAATAACATTCCAACAAAAGGTACCCCAAGCATAGCTAAAAGCTATTTTATGTTGATCCTCGAGGGTGATTCTGATATGATTGTATCCTAAACAACCATCCATAAGTGATACCATCTCATATCTCGCTATGAGGTCTACTATGATATCAATATAGGGCAATGAGAAGTCATCTTTAGGACAAACTTTGTTTAGATCTATGAAATCTATACATACTCTGATTCCAGTAGTTGGTTTGGTAACAAGAAAAAGATTGGATATCCACTTTGCATATTCTACGGGGCATAGTTTTCTAGTGCCCAAACTGTCTCATGACCTACACTGGTAAAAAGTGCTCAATAATGGTGGGAGTTTGACCAATAAAATAGTGAATCCTTTAAATATATGGAATGTATAATAATAATCATCTTGTACCTCACAATAATAGTATGGGAACCAAATAAAAGAATCCATGTCATCAATGATATGCCTATAGTATCTCATCTCTTCCAAATGGTGTTGTTGAAGAAATCCCACATACTCAAACACATAAGGCATCTTGAGTCCCCTCCTCTGGATTTTACTGGATACAAAACTATACACTGATCACAGGCCTAGATGTGCAGAAGGGTCACCTCGCATCCTAAAATCCTCACATTCTAATATACAACTAGGTGTATCTCCTTATAGAGCTCTTCCAAAACACATGCTCCCCATGCAAACACTATACCATCTGAAATTATCTTATCCAACACCCCTACCCATCTAATCATGAATCCTTGTGACCTTTGATCTAACATGGTAACCCATATGATCAAGGCATAAGTGAATAACTAAAGCTCTGGTAAGTCCCCCATCCTCACCTAAAAATTGAGCTTGATCCCCCTCACTAGAAGATCATCTATCATAAATACCCTTTGAAGCACTAGCCCAACATTTAGCAAGTCATACTATACTAACTTGCTATGGATAAGAAGCTATAAATCTATCAAACATCCTCCAAAGTAATAGTAGCCTCACTCATCGGCAGGTGAAAGATATTTGTGTTGCTATTCCACCTCTCCACCAAATCCATCATCATCACCTGATGAGCTCTCAATTAGGGTGTGGTACATACATGGTAGAGTAACATCAACCTCAACGAGTCCTCATCAATCTCTGCTAATCTGTTATGAAATTAATATAGAATTGGCATCCACCTCTCCTATAACTGCAAGGGACCCAAAGGGTCCCATATTATATCACACATTAACATCAACCCTTAAAAACATAAATTCATTTCATTTCAACTCGCAAACCCTCGTACACTTATATTTTCTACAAAGACACACTTTCATTTTGGAACAAATGTCATTTCAGGAACAAGCACAAACTTGACCAATAAAAGCATATACTTCTTTTGTGCAAGAAAAAACTCCATAGTCACTGGAATATCCAACACAAGCACATCACCAAATAGTGCATGCACCGATAGGTGTAAGCATGATTTTAATTTATGGAGGTGCGAACTTGCTCAATATAAGAACAACTTTGTGCAAGTGTGGCGACCGCCTTCTCTAGTGCCCCTCCCTTGAGTGAAATCATAGTTTTATATGCAAGCACAACCTTGTAGGCATGGACTTGTGGAATGTGGGTGTCAAAAAATCCACAAGCATTGGTTTGTACAAGCATGGTTTTATGCAGTGCAGGCACTGCAATTGCATGAAAAAGTGGCTCTATGAAACCATGCCTCTACTTTGACCAACTTTGACCCCTAATTTGACCTACTTGTTGACCCATAAACCTTCTCGAAATCTAAGGAATGTGATATGTATTGGTTCTCTTGTATCATCTAGCTACTAGTACTCCCGAACCCACTCTGAGTGATACAAAAGACAAGGAATTTGTGCCATACCCTCTTTGTGCTCTCCAAACTCCTCTCTAAATGTAAGGGTGAAAATAAACTTTTGGGCCCCTCTAAGGCCATTTATAGGCCTTAAACCCTAATTTTCCTCCTCCTAACCCTGAATTTAGTGTTGAATGCACTAAATTGGTTGCATTTTATCCATTTTTAGCCCATTCCTATGTTTCTTCTTCTCTCTTTCCTCATTTTCTTCCTCCGCACCTTTCTACTCCATTTTAGCCCACCTTTTTGAGACATCACCCAAAAATATTTTATATATTTTTTTTCGATTGGTCTCTCAAGGGGCATCACCTATCAACATATTGGGGAAAAAATATTTAACTTCTTTTACACATCACTTCAAATTTTGCATCAAAGAGGGGAAAAATGTAGACACCCCAATTCTAACCTCATATCCCTAATTAATTAAAATTCTAAATTTTAAATATTATCCTAATTTCTTTCCAATTAATTAAATATTGTATTATTTAATTAATTAATCCATTCTAGCCCTAATTAATTAAATATTTTATTATTTAATTAATTATCTTACTTTCTTCCTATAACTAGTTAAATATTATATTATTTAATTAATTATTCTACCCCACATCCTAAAGTTCTCTCCAATTAATTAAATGTTGTACTATTTAATTATTTCAACCTTTTTCCAAATTCCTCTAAACCTCCTAATCCTAGTTAAGCTAATTAATCAATGATTAATTAATTTATCTAAACCCTAGTCATTAGTATCCCATTCTCCAACTTTTAACCCTAGCCAAGTTAATGAGCCCATGGTTTGTTAACTTAACCCTTCCAAATTAAATTAATTGATCCTTGATTAATTATTTTAATCCATAGGCCTAAATATCATTAAAATTATCCCCACCTCCCCCAAACTTGCCACTATGTGACAAGTGTCTTAGCCTACTCATCCCACTCTCTTCTCACACATGTGTGAACACACCTCCCTCTTACACCACTTTCCCTTTTTTTACACTTGTCACAAGGCTAAAGCTTCACCACACCACTCAATCTCAAATCTTGATCAAGTCAATGCATCCTAGCCCTTCATTCCATTCACCATTTTTTTATAAATTTAAGTCTTCCCTCCTATTTTCAACAACTTAAAATTTCCTTATCCATATTATGTTGGAATTCTAACTTGAGAGAAATCCACAAGCAATCACTCTGAGAAAATCAACAAGTAATTTGGGTGCATACTTAAGCTCAATCCATGGAGAAGAGAATTAAGGTATACGCTTTATGTTTTGAATACATTTTCATTGTGTTTTGGATGATTTTACCTTTTTTTCATTTCCCCTCCTTCAATGTTCTAAACAAAACTTAAATCAAGCCTAAATGTGATAAGACACCATATGAGTTATGGAGAGGAAGACCGACTTTAGTCAGACATCTCAAGAAATTTAGAAGAAAATGCTACATCAAAAGGGATGAAGAAAACTTGGGTAAATTTGACTCTAGATCTAATGAAGGTATTCTTCTTGGTTACTCTATAGCAAGTAAAGCAGATAGATGCTACAAAAAGAGGTTGAAGAGGATTTTAGAAAGTAAAAATGTGAGATTTGATGAGATAATTAAATCTACCAGCATCGTGAAAGTAGAAGATGATGAAGATCCAGTTCGTAGAAATGATGAAGACTTAGAATTTGATTCTGAGAACATTGTTACAAAGACTTTGGCAAGGTATGTTCAGAGAGATCACTTTGAAGGTCAGATTATAGGTGACAAGAATAGTGGATTTTAGAATCGGAGAATAAATGAAAGAGAAAATGAACATGTGCATTTTTCCATGTTATCAAATATTGAACCATGTTATTATAAAAAGGCAAGAAAAGAGAAAGGATGGATAGATGCTATGGAAGAAGAGTTACCCTAGATAAAGAAAAATGAAAATTGGGAACTGGTCTAAAAACCTAAAGGAAATAATGTTATTGGTACTAAGTGGTTCTTTGGAAACAAGTGGAATGAAGATGGAGAAATGATCGAGAACAAGGCCAAAATTGTGCATAAAGAATATGCTCAAGTTGAAGGTATTAACTTTGAAGAGACATTTTATCTTGTAGCTAGAATAGAAGCAATCATAATGTTTTTGGATTTATTAGAATTCAATAATTTCAAGTATATAAGACGGATGTGGAATTTTCATTCTTGAATGGATAGTTAGAAGAAGTTTAAATTGAGCAACCAAACGACTTTCAATGCTTAGATAATCTAGATTTCGTGTATAGGTTGAAGAAGGATCTTTATGGAATTAAGAAAGCTCCTAGATCTTGGTATTCCAAGTTTGACAAGTGTCTACAACAAAAAGGATTATAGAGAAGTAGTGCAGATAACAATTTATACATAAAAACAAAATGTGCTAAATTGTTACCTGTTGTTATCTATGTTGATGAAATTATCTCTGGTGGAAATAGTGATGATTTGTGGAAGGATTTCTAGAATGTAATAAAGAGTGTGTTTGAAATGTAAATCATGCTTGGTGAATTGTCTTTCTTTCTTGGTTTACAAATTTCTCAGTCAAACAAAGACATATTCATTTCTTAGAACAAGTACATATAGGAAATGTTAACTAAGTTCAAGATGGAAGAATGGAAATTGATAAGTATACCTATGGTTATCAGATGTAAGTTGAGTTAAAATGATGAAACTTCTCCTATAGGCCTAACCATGTATATATCCATGATTGGTATTTTATTATATGTGATTGTATCCAAACTAGATATAATGTAGATAGTTGGAATGGTAGCTATATTTTAGAGAGAACCTATAAAGAATCATGTCAAATCAATGAAGAGAATATTCAGATATTTGAAGACTAGAATGAATTTTTGGCTTGTGGTATCTTAAGAGTGAAAATTTTACTCTTATTACATACACAAATGTAGATTGGATAGGAAGTATAGATGACCAAAAGAGTACAAGTGGTGGAGATTTTTTTCTTAGTGGTAGTCTTATTGTTGAATCTCTATTGTGCTAATTTGTCCTTGATGACAATTTGTATTACTGTCTGGCATCTTGGTGATAGTTTACTCAATTGATCTACTTTTTTGATTGGCATATTTACTTCACTTTTGATACTATATGTGGTGGCTCTGATATCTTGGCTCCATGTGTAGATCTCATTTGAGGTATTTTGGTTACAGGTTTATGTTCCATTGCTCAGATTCTGTCAGGTATTGCCTTCAGTTATTTGTGGTTCTTGAGTTTATACAATACACTTTTCTTTTCAGTTTTAAGAAAACCCTATCGGGTTTCCTTAATCAACTGATAATGGTTTGGGCATATGTCATAAAATATTGTGTCATGGGCAATTTGGATTATGGTTTTTGGCATGGGTGAAAGGCATTTTGAATTTAACATGAATGATAGTATTTATCACTTCACAAGGCTTTGAACAATATTTGGCATATCTTTTGGCATTGGATTTTAATGAGGTGGAAAATAGGCTTTGGTCAAAGGTAAACAAATTAATAATTATTTGCATATGATTTGGGCCTTAAGGTGGATAAATCTCTAGGCTTAAAAGTCGACAGCATCTATTTGGTTTTGATTAGTTTTTACTTGCCACATTGGAAGTGACTTAGCCTTGACTACTTGGGAACATTAAGTCTTATGAATTCAACACTTTACATGAAATAATGCTTGGCATTATTGAGTCATCATTACATATGCTTAGTCTTTGATTTGGGTAATGAGTTGGTCGGCATGAATTCGTATTTCTTTGTCCGCGGACTTCAAATATCATTATGAGTGTTTTAACTTATTGAGTTAGTCCTTTCGGACTTCAAATTACATCTCATTTTTGTAAAGGAATTCATGTGGAAAGTAGGGAAATCTTTGTGCTTCATTGTTTGAGGTTCTCAAATCCTACACTGGCTGCCACCATGGAATCTTGTCCTTGGCCGTTTCTCTGCACTCACTGGATTTATGATCTTGGACAATGTATGGGGGAGGTGAGAGGACCATTACAATGGTCGTTCTTTGTGTCTGCTTCCTGCCGCTAGGTGAAGGCCCGAGTTTGGAAGGTGTTTTGGCCATTTCTTTCTCTATAGATTTGGTAATCACTCTTGTGACAACTCCATTACTATTCTCAGGTATTCATCTTTCAGACTACTTTCTAGATCCATTACTTCTCGGGCAAGGTTAATATGAGATAAGTTTTTTTTCTGCAAAAGGAAAAGTGAAATCAGTCTATTACTTTCATGATTACATCTGCAATGATAACTCCAAAACATGACTGCAATTTATTGAAGGTCATCATGACATTTAATGTATAGTGACTTTGTGGTTGTGGGTAATCATGAGGTCTAAGAATATGTTCAGTTTCTTTTCATGCATTCATTTTCTACTATTCTTGAAAGCATGGTTAAAAAATTTCATTCTTGGAGCATTGTTCTTTTTAGTTACTTAAAATTTTGCAGCTATTTTAATAAGTATTATTCATGGAATATCTACTCATCTTCACACCTGAGGTCATGGATAACTACTCTTGGGTACACTCTTTATGAGGTTTCATTTTCTCAAAATAAATATTCAGTTACTTCCTTTTGTAGTTGTTTTCAGTGGTTATTATTTATGCACACATGCATGCCTTGATGTTGTTTGGTTAAGATCTGCCTTTGCAGGCTGCTCGACTGGATAGGGTTCTGTCACTTCTATTTTTACATACTATTTTTCTATTCATGCTTGGAGAAAATATTCTACTCTAAAGAACTTTGTATTACCTGAAAAGCAACCTGACAGGAAAGTGGATAACTATCTAAAAGATCACTTATGTTTTGATTTGTAAAAAACAAGGTTCAGCTGTAACTGAAAGTTGTAATTTTCTTTGAATGTAATGATGTAATCTATAAAAAGATGAAAACATAGAGATTAGGGCTTTATCATGACTGAAAAACCTAAAAAAGAAAAGGAAACAAGAGTACAAAATATAACAGTTTTGTATGAGACATAGGGTATCATTCTTTTGGCTGAAAATTTTGGAAAACATAGTGTGCTAACTATTTTGAACAACATTATGAAAAATGTATGAAACAGAGTGTGAGCAAAAGAAAGTTAGAACACACCACTGATAATACAGTTTGATGAGAAGTTGTATTGAGACTGTAACTAGATTTTCCTCAAGTTGTCTTAAGGCTTGATAATGGGTGGAACTATGAAGTGTCATTAATTGACATTTGAGAATTCTACACATTGTCTGTCAAGAGGCACTTGACAAAAATCAGGGAAATAGAGAGATCCTCTATATCATTGTATGTTCTATTGAAAAATAGAAAATGGGTTGGTGCTCCTTGAGATTGGTGTCTCTAAAATGAGGGGTTGGTGCTCCTTGAGTTCGTGCTCAGAAATCATCCTATGAGGCATTGTCAAAAATGGTTATTGAAATGAAAGCCTGAAAAAGGTAACAAGTTCAGGAGTGGTTTTTCTACCTCGGGAGGGTTTTCAACTTGGCATATCTTGTGTCTATTTGATTATCTGTGGTTTATTTGATTCAGTGCTTTAATGCTTTAAATTGCTATGGTTTACTATTCTCATTTTAGTTTATGTGATTGCATTCAATACATGAATTAGTTTATCATTGATAAATGAGAGCATACATCTAGTTTATTTCAGTTTCAGTTAAATTTGGTAAAGAAGTTAATAACACTAATTCACCTCCCCCCCCTCCTCTCAGTGTCTTTTCACTCCAACACTTGTATCCTGGTTAAGCAAGAAGCAGGATTCAATTTCCTTATTGTAATGTCATAAAATTGCACCCCTTACAATTTCACATACATTTTTGTATCCACTTTAGTGTCCACTCCCTTAGTATTTTTGTAGGCTCATTTTAGCTCTTGCTTCAACCTTTTTTTCCCTCTCAGGATGCTCAGGACCCCTTTTCAGCAACTACATTTGTGTGTCAACTTTGCATCAAATCTTTTTCTTTTCTCATTCTCATCATTTTAAAGTGTGATTTGTTTGGACACTAGTGTGTCACACAAAAATTCCTATGTTGTGCTATCATGCCATGACATTTTGAAATCCAAACGAGCATTTTCAAGTGCCTTTCCACTTTCCAACTACTTTTTTCAATGGTAATGGCTTGGGACAATTTGTAATGGCTTGAAAACCTTCTTTTCCCCCCTCTTCTCTCTTTTAAATTCATTCTTCCACTGTATTTAGGCTCTCTCGATTCTTCTAGGCTCTATCTTGAACTCTCTTCTCCTTTCTTGGACATTATTTCTCACTCTCTTGATCTTGTATAACTCTCTACAACTTTCTACAACACTCTCAAGCTCTCTTGGAAACACTCTTTGCATCTCTCTTGCTCTCATAGCTCTCTATCTCTCTCTCTCTCTCTCTCTCTTTGGCTCCCTTAAGCCTTGCAAGTGATATCTTGATTATCATGTGACTTTGAGCATATTTGGATTTCTCACATACCATGTTTACACATTTATCTCTCATTTATTCATCTCTTTCAACATATATTTCTTTATCTATTTATCTATCTCATTGTTCATGGATGTGGGAACATTGAAACGAGGATTTTATTATGGCAAGCCCTTAAATAGCCCCAAAATTTTTCCTTGGTATTATGTGTGTAGGTATCAAAGATATTCATTTGTTCGAGGATCCACTACTTGGGTTGTTGTGAAAACTTCCTTATCCTCTTTAGTTCTATCATTTTGTTTACTTTATTTTAGTTTTGTTATATTCTTTGTTATTCTTCCTCACATTCCAAAAGTTTTTAGCAGTTATAATAGAAGTACGTTGCTTTGTTGTTTTCTGTGATATTCTTGATTTTTAGTCCATATGAGACAATATTACACCTTGGAGACACTAGCACACCATGTTGACGTCCATATTCCATGTTGTCATCCTTGGTAAAAAACTTGTTAGTCTGTCTGAAAAAACCTCTGTGATATACTCTTTCTGATTCTAGAACTCTTGCATTTTTATGTTGTCACTTGAACATTATTCTTTGAGGTATTTTAGGGAAGTTCACTCCTTTGGAATCTCTTGGGAATAAAGAGACTTGTGAGAAATGAATCCCCCTACTCTACAATTATTTACAATAGAAGAAAAATACATTGTAGCAGCCTCATGTTGCACTCAATTATTATAGATGAAGAAAAATTTGAAAGAGATGAAGATTGAGTTTGATGAACCTATTTCAATGACAAAGAATATTGTAATCAACTATCATTTTTTGAGGGATAAGGTTGTAGGAAAGGAGGTGATGTTGGAGTATGTTGAAACCAAGGAGCAAGTAGGAGACATTTTCATAAAACTACCTACTAAGGAGACTTTTGAGTTATTCAAAATAATTTGGGAGTTGTTTCTCTCTCCTCTTGAATCAAGAGGGATCATAGGTTCAAGGGGATTGTTAACTCCCTACCACAAGAAGTCTTGGTGGTCTTGTAGATTTTTTTCAGAATTAGTGTGGTATAGACTCAGGGGAGTCTATTTGAGAAATGGGTTTTCAGGTTATCTAGAGAGCTACAAATTTTGGTGGAGATACCGAGAAATAGGTTTCAATTGACCTTTTCTATTGATGTCAAAGGGGGGGAATTGGAACTCAAAATGCTATATTCTCTAATGGGGAGAAATGAAACTCAAAATAAGGTATTTTTTATCAAAACAATATTAGATATGTCTTTTTGTGTGGCCAACATTTTTATTTACCATCAATGACAAAGCGAAAATTGTAGAACAAAAGTTGTCATTGACATCAAAGGAGTTCATTATTTTCAAAGGATTTCACTGATGTCAAAGGTAGATTTTCATATAATTTTAAGTTGTAGAATTATATATTACTAGCTATATTGATAAAATAAGTTGAAATTTTTTTGTAGTAGCATACTACATCTATTCATGTTGATAGAAGTGATCTAGAAGTCTAATCCAAATTTTTTGAGGTTAATTAGTTAGGGAAAAGATATTTCTTTGTAAATACATTCCTGTTTAATACTTCTTCCTGGAGGTGAGTTTGGCTTTGTTGTTTGGATGGAGAGTATGTCCACACATGTTCTATCATATTCCAGATATTTCTAAATGGATGTTTATTAGGTGGAAAGTTTGAAGTTATAGAAGGTTCTCTATACCTTTTTGTCAATCAATTGGTGTTGTGGAATTATATGACAACAACTAGTAGTGTGCAACATTCAAAGTTAGTTTATGGTGATAAAATAGGTCTAGTTTAAGGTTCCTATGGAAGTGCATGACATCGTGTTTTTTAGGTGAAAAATTTTGATTTAAGACCAACCTATTACACATTTCATGTAGAATAAATTTGGGTCCACTTTATGTCATCTTGGTTAATTATGGATCATTGATCGACATAAAGTATTGCTAATGTAATTTCATGTATATAATCATCATACATTTGTGAAAATGTATGATGTGAAGTGGGAGAATAATTAAAGAGAAGGTGATGAGTGAATATAAAAGTGTGTGAGAAATTGGTATTCATTGTGAAGCATCTCAATCATTGTGCACTTTTATCAAAATATCTTAAGGAGTGTAGTAGAGTGTTTGAATCAAGCTCGGACTTTTTGTAAGTTATGAAATTAACTATAAATTTAAAATATTTATCTTTGTAATCCAGTAGGAATAGTGTTCTACTTGTTAGCAAATGGATTGGCCTTTATAAATATGTCAAAAATTAAAAACTCTCTTTCCCAATATGCACTAGGGACAGGCTACTAATGGCTCTAGAAATGTCACAATTGCATTTGTGACTTTCATCTAAATTAAGAGGTACAACTCCCTTGTATGACTTAATAGATAATAAATGTTATTTTAACCAAAAATAAATAAAGGTGACAAACATCAACCCATAAAAATGTTACTAATGTGAAGTGAGCCTAATAAGGTCATTAATCAACTAGAACACATACCAACATGATGAATGAATAATGTAAATGAAATAAAGAAACCTCATAATTGCAATAAATGAAATAAATGGTAGAAGAAATATTTAATAAAAAAAATATAATCCTATTACGCATATGACACATAGATCAGTATGATTGCCATAACATTCACACTCACAACTTACATATTATGAGTTATTACAATTATGAAATAAATTTAGACCTAGATTACTATAACATTGTGTGCTCCTTAGGAATCAGACCCTCGCTAAATCATTCTTCACCCAAATATAGGGGTCCTCTTCCTCTCTTTGATGATTATCAATCAGTTGTAGTAAAAATTTATTGTCACCTAATTGTTCATCTTGAAAACTGATAGCTAGGAAATAATAAATAGCTGGAATGATTGCATCGTTGATGACATGACTTCAGGAAATAATCAAGCATTTTTTGTCTTAATTTTCTGCCCCATGGTCGTCAATTCTTGTGCAGTTAGCATGCTTCACAAATTAGGCATTAAATAACTATCACATAGGTGCAATGGAATCACACATGCAAGATTTCTAGCAAGATGATCAATTGGGAATATAACTTAAATTCCACTCACATCAACATTTAATTCCAATTTCATTTTCATCCTTTCACCTTGATCATCTTCAACTCAAATGTCTTGCTAACCTTCTATAAATTCAACAAGTATTACCACACTTTGCCAACTTGAAGTGTCAAACATGGCAAGTGCTTAGAGTGATGGAGTGTTTATGAATGAATTCATTTTCATTAAGGAGATCAAGTACATAACCTTTTTATGCATTTATCTAATAAGCTAAAAGAAGTCTTCATTATCTAAAGAAAAATTGAAGAGGAGGCATTGCATAAATACTAGGAGAGGTGTTTTTGAACCAAGTGCATATGCACAATGCTACACTCCTAGAGTGTTTTGTGTACACTGTTATTTGCACCTCCGGGTGTCATGACTAGGGAATGAGAGTAATAGAGTTCCTAGTTTGACCTGAGTTTCTCCACCAAGTCAATGTAGACATCGTTGGTCTCAACAACTACCTAAGAAACAAATTGGTGGGCGACACTATTTGCATCATGACAAAAAACCAAAATGAAGCTATTGAAGAAGCAATGACTCTTCTTCATGCAAGGTTGGTGAGGAATAACATGGGGTTGTTTTCCCAATTCCTATAGTCTCATGAGAACCTACTATCACCAGCCCAAATAGAGTGCCTCCAGGTGGTGGTGGAAGAAATACATGTGCTTATGTTTTCCCTTTGTTCTTGAAGAAATCATCATTCTGATATTATCTAGCTTTTTGTAATTGAGCAGTGAATTTTGTATTATCACTAGTATATATATATTTTTATAATTTTGGTGTTACCTCTCTTTTATGAAAAATTCTATCTTGATTTTGGTTTCACTTGTTGTATCTGAATGTTGTCTATTATTCATTTATGTATTAATGAGCTTTTTATTTAAAACTGGAATACACCTTAATAAAATAAACTACAATATGGTTCCTTTGATTTCTTTAGAAAATTGTCTTGGGTGGTAATATGGAGGGTTCACAAACTGAACAAATCATCGTTGATAGTTTTAGAACTACTTAAGTTCCCACCCAAGCTTGAAATTCCTCGAAACTTGTCATCAACAACCTTTTCAATAGGTGCATGAACCTTGAGTATGAAATTCCAACCTCTCAAATTAAAGACTTAGAGTATTCAAGAAGTTACACTAATTCCATAAAACACCACCCTAGAGAAAATAGAGAGGTAAATGATGAAGAACAGTAAAATGGGAAGTTAGACGAACTATTGAAAACATCGCCCAAGTTAGTGATACTTAGAAAAACATCACCTGAATTAAAACTTAATCAAAATTTTAAAATAGAGATGTCAATTTTAAAGGTCGAGGATCAAAATTAGGGTAATAATAGCTCTGACTAGGGACAAGGAATGAAAAGGATGCAACTAGGGACCCTTAAGTGTTACGAATAGTTCTATATCCATTGGGAAAAGTGTCAAGCAAAGAGGAGGGACAAAACTGAAAACCCAAAACCCAAGAAAAGACAACCAAAAATGGCACATCAAAACGTGACTGTATAGGGTAGGTTGGCACCCACCAGGGAGAGAGAGAAAATAAAAACTCACACGAAACCATTGACATGTTGTGAGAAGAATGATCTAGACCTAAAAAATCTTGTTAATTCATGCAAATTTTGAAGTAGGGCAGAGATCCAAATTACCCAAATGCGAGCGTTGTAAAAGAATCCATGGATTCCAACATTTCCAAACAACCACCTTTCATCATAAAACCTCCTCCTAATGTAAATAGATTGTTTCATAAGCAACCACCTTATCATCACAGTTTTACTGTGACTCAATGGAATTTTGGTCCTTCACCACTATAGTATCATCCCCTTCACCATCAATTGAAAAATGAACAACCTCCTTTTTCGATGATTCTTGTAGACCAAACCCTGGTTCTTTAAAGATAAGATTATCAATAATTCCAAATTCCTCAATCATGAAAAGGGACTTTAAACTAATCAACCACTTTACCCCACCCTTGGCATTTTCGCTTGGAGGATCTTCATTGTCCTCCTTAATTATACATGTGATTTTATTAGTATTATATTCAAAGGTAAAGGCCTCATATTATGAAATGGAAAGATAATATAATCCTTGACCTTCTCTAGCAGAACTATTAGGAGAATCATTATCCACAAGAACATATGGAGGAGTAAACTAGAATATAGGAACATACCTGTCTTAAGGTTTCAAGTCTTCATCATTTCTCAGTGAGTTGAGGTCATCCTCAAATTCAATTGAGGTGTTTAAACTATATTCCTAGGCATACCAACACTGATCTCCCTTCCTTCCATCTTTGTTAATTTTATGTAGGGTTTGTATGTCGTTTAATACTGTCAAGTTCATTTTCTCAGTAGTAGGATGGGGCTGGATTGTCACAGTTAGAAATCTAGTGAAACTGCAAGAAGATGATGAGAGATTGATAACATACTTGGAGGCAACATTAAGCTTCCATTTTCCCACTGTAACTAAATCATCTTCAATTTTTATTGCTTTAGTATGAGCTTGTTCTATCCTAGAGATTTATCTCTTTTCAAAATGAGCTGGACATCAGGGTAGAGAGTAGAAGTAAATACATGAAATTGAATTACTTTTCTCGGTTGTTCTAGTATAGGGATCTACCAAAAATATTGATTGAATCGGTAAACAAATTCCCTCATTGGTTCTTTTCTTTTCTTCACAATTTGGGAGAACAGTTGAAGTAAAGTAGAAACATCAATTAGACCCTTGAAGTATTGTAAAACATTCTTATGTTGGATATCCTAACTGATTATACAACCCTTCTATAATCCTCTAAACCATTTGGTTTCTTTTTTAACTAGACTGTTAAAAAAAACCTTACAAAAACATCCTCTTCTTGAACTCCCAAGATTCTGCTTATTGTGATCATAGACAAAACATGTTCTTCCATATCTTGAGTGTCACTACTAGAGAATTTGGGGAATCTTTTCTTTGAGCCACGTGGTAGCTCACTATGTTGTGATAGTGCAAAAGGTCTAACATGGTTGCCCCATAGAATAGAAGACATTGATATTTAGAGTTACCAAATCCTAAAGAAAGGTACCCCTAGGTTATTTCCTAGGTGGCGATTGAGTTGGAGGGTGATTATGTGGATGATTAGGGTGTTGATTCAGATGTTGATTTGGATATTGCTTTGGAGGTTGATTTGGGCATGGACTGGGATGGTGGGGTGGGTCTTCACAATGCTCAAAGATCAATATTGGGGGGCATTCAATCATTGGTCTAGGTGGATGTCTGGCACATTCTTCTTCTTCTTCCATGATGAAATTAACTCACATATAATTTGTTGCACTCCTTTTTTACCTCTAAGTTAGTGTATTTAATTGTGATATGATATCTTCTTGCTCTATCTACATCCAATCCAAGTTAGGTTGGAGTATGGGAAACACATCATTATAGAGAAGTACCATCTTGTTGCATGACATGATGGAAACTTATTAGAAATTGTAATCTTCCCTTGTAGAGTTGCTAAAAATCTATTAGTGAATGGATTGGCCTTTATAAATATGTTTAAAATTAACAACTCTCTTTCCCAATATGCACTAGAGCCAAGCCATTAATAGCTCTAGAAATGTCACAATTGGATTTATGAATTTCCTCTGAATTAAGAGGTATAGTGCCCTCATATAATTTAATAGATAAAAAATACGCTTTTAACCAAAAAGCAATAAAGGTGAAAAACATCAACCCATAAAAATGTTGTTAATGTAAAGTGAGCCTAATAAGGTCATTAATCAATTAGCACACATACCAAGATGATGAATGACTAATGTAAATAAAATAGAGAAACTTCATAATTGCAATAAATGAAATAAATGTTCCAAGAAAGATTTCATATAGAAAATATAATACTTTTATGTACATGACACATAGATCAATATGATTAGCATAACATTCACACTCACAACTCACAAATTATGAGTTATTACAATTATGAAATAAATTCAGACCTAGATGAAAAACATTTCTCCCTCAACTACAGCATAGTGTACTCAAGAATCGAACCCTCATTGAATCATTCTTCACCCAGATATAGGGTTCATCTTCCTCTCTTTGATGATTACCAATCAGTTGTAGTAACACTTTCTTTCACCTAACTATTCATCTTGAAAATTGATAGTCGAGAAATAATAAATAGCCAAAATTATTATATCACTGATGACATGACTTTAGGTGATAACCAAACATTTATTGTCTTGATTTATGCCTTGAGGCCATCAATTCTCGTGTGGTTATCATGCTTGACAAATTAGGCATTAAATAACTATCATAGAGGTGCAATGGAATCGCACGTGCAAGCTGTCAAGCAAGATGATCAATTGGGAATATAACTTAAATTCTAATCAAATCAAAAATTTGTTCTAATCACATTTCCATCCTTTCACCTTGATCATCTTCAACTCAAATGTTTTTCCAACTTTCTATAAATTCAATAGGCACTACCGCACTTTTCTAACTTGAAGTTTCAAACATGGCAAGTGCTCAAAGTGATAGAGTGTCTATGAATGAATTAATTGTCATTTAGGGGATCAAGTGTAGTCCCTTTTGTAGGAATTTATCTGATCAACTAAAAGAATTCTTCATTATCTAGAGTGAAGTTGAAGAGGAGGTTTTGTGTAGCATACTAGGAGACGTGTTTCTGAACCAAGCGCATGTGCACAATGCTATGCTCTTGGATAATTTTCTGTGCATTGTTATTCACACCTTTGGGCGTCGTGACTAGGGAATGAGAGTAGTAGAGCGCCTAGTTTGACTTAAGTTTCTCCGCCAAGTCAATGTAGCCATCACTGGTCTCAGAAACTACCCAAGAAACAGGCTGGTGGGTGACACTATTTACATCATGACTATGATCCAAAATGAAGCTACTGAAGAAGTAGTGACTCTTCTCCATGTAGGGTTGGTGAGGAATAACTTGGGGTTGTTTTCCCAATTCTTGCAATCTCATGAGAACTTGCTATCACCAGCCCAGAAAGAATGCCTCCAAGTGGTGGTGGAAGTAATATGTGTGCTTATGTTTGCTCTTCCCACCTGAAGAAATCATCGTTATGATATTATCCAGCTTTTTTAATTGAACAATAAATTTTGTATCGCACTAGTAGAATTTGACAAATAAATGACTATGTGACTAAAAAATTTAGTCACGTGACTAACACTAGTAGAATTTGGCAAATAAATGACTAATTTGTTCATCAAGTAAAATCAAAACTAAATGACTAAATAAATGAGTAAATAAATGAGTAAATAAATGACTAATATCAGACAAATAAAGATGACTAAATAAATGAATATTACTCCTCTATTATTTTTTCTTTCAAATTTGACCATAATCCATAGAGCTTAAGCCCCCCTCATGGGACCCCTACCTAAGAGAGCCATTTGGCCACCTAGGTTGCTTGGTGCACCAAAAATACCTATTGCGTGGAAGGCATTTCGTCTTGGTGTAGTCTTAAGGCCTTCACATATTTTATAAAAAAAAAAATTAACATTTACATTGTTTAAATTTTATCACTCATTATGTTAATGAATCATTAATGTTTTTAACTATGATTTGAAGCTAGTTTGATTTTCCTATTGTGTTACCATGTAAAATGTATCAAAGATAAATTAGGGTCAATTTCACTAATAAAATATGATTTAAACAATCTAATTGCATTTTGAGGGCTATCTTGTAGACACTTTCATTTCAACTAGTACTCATTATGGACCCCACACATTGAGTTATGTGTTTGTATAATTGTCTTTGTAGAGATCATTAGTTTTTCTGCTTATCTCCATGTATGAGAAAATGTAACTTATTCCATCCTTTTTATGGCTTTATTGACTTGCTTGTTTATAACAAACATGTCAACCCTGCATCTTTTTGGAAATTATGATCCTTTCTAAAGACTAAATATGGATTAGGTATATTAATTGAGGCTCCCACAAGTGGTTTATAACTATAAACCTCAAGCTGTGTTGCTAGTAAACTTATTAGGGTGTGGGTTTTAATGGGTGGAAGTGAGTTCAATTATTAATGCCATTTCAAAATATGTGAATTCACTTTATTTTAGGATTGAGAAGTTTAATACTACAAAATGAAGTCGACAGTATTGTTTATTAATTATTAATCAATTACATGGGATAGTATTTTACACCATATATCACTACTACATAAAGCCTCGATTTAAGACATTAATTTAAGACAAAATTAATATTTTGTCTTAAATATTTATTTTATGTTCAAATTATATTTTACATTGAAGGCGTATCCAATATGAACTTTACAAAGCTCATTTTGTCCATCGACTACAGATGAGAACCTCTAGACAAGGCATGTCGACTATTAATTATATTTCTTATGTACATATTTTTATTAATATTTCAACACTACAAAATTAAAAAATGGTCTTACTTTTCTATTTTAATATATATTTTGACTTTGTATTTAGTTTATTCTATTTTAATTTTTTTATTTAGATTTAAATTAGAAATTTATTTTAATTATTTTTTTTATAAAATTACAAATAATAATTAAAAGATTAAAGTTAATTTTCTTATTAAATTTTAAATAATTGTACAATAATCATATTTTGAATTTAATTTTAATTTATATAATAAATTATATTTCAACATTAAAATCTAAAATAAAAGTTAGAGAGAGAGAAATCACAAAGATAGAGAGCACCTTAGACCTCCCAATGCATTTAACCCCTTTGTTTAATACACTAGTGGATGCATTGGAAGCCTTAAATGGTTTGTATCAATTGTGTTTGGATCTTTCTCCATTAAGACTTTTGTTGCACAAATTTATCATTTTCTAAATGGTCTACTAATTGACCTCATGTAGTGGAAAAATCGTTGCAACTAATAGACCACAAATTCCCTATTTGACCTTCCAACCTCTTCAGTGTACCCATTGCACACCAAGGTGCAATTGCTAGTTTTAATTTTTTAGTTGTCTTAAATTAAGACAATAAGAATAATTACTTTTTTGACATGCATTTTATTTTCCCTCCTCATTCACGACATGTAGTTTATTTTCCCTCCTCATTCGATGACATGCATTTTCCCTATCAAACAATGACTCAAACCTTTTGGCTTATGAATATATGCCCAAGGGCAACTTAATTGATGCTTTTCACACCGACGAAAAAAGAGGAGGCCATATTTTGGATTGGCCAGAGGTATAGATTGCATTAGGTATAGCTAAGGGACTAGGTTACCTTCATCATGATTTCTCTCCTGTAATGTTTCACAAAGACGTGAAGTCTACAAATATCTTGCTAGAAAATTTTCACAAAGAAAATTTTATTGATTTTGGCATTTCATAGGTTCTCCAAGCTAGCAGAAAAAGAGCCAATACCAAAACAGTCTTCGTAGTCACTCATAGCTACATTGCTCTTGGTAAGTATAATCTCCTTGATCATGTTCCTTTAGAGAAAGAAAGAAAGATTCTCATGTTTTTATTTTCAATTGCTCTTACATAGTTGAACGTCTCCTCCTTCCTAAATTTGAAAGGTTCAAAATTTCTTTGAATTGCTAAAGCATCTAATTAAGTTCAATAGCACCATATGTGCTATGGGATTCCAAAGTCATCAAATTTAAGACCAAATGAAGGTGAATTAAGAATATTGAGCAACAGGTTTTTCAATTTTTATAGATTTTGATTACCCTCTTAATCATTGTTGGGGTGGTTCTTCTTTGTTTTGTGTCCTTGAAATTTCTCAATTTTAGAACAAATTGTTGCAGGAAAAATGTAATATAATTTTCCCTCTTCAAATATGTTATATTCATATTCTATCAGAGTGTTTATTTCCATTGCTCATGTTATTGTCATTCTGAATGGAATGTAATATGGTCATCTTTCTTCAAAATATGTTATCTAATATGGCCATGTTAGTAGAAATATGTTAAAGAACTTTAATTGGGGGATTTGTTTCTTTCCTGGAGAAATTCAAAAGGCTCTTTACCCACCTATTTCTTCCAGTTTAGGGATCATAGCCTATATTTTTTATGTTCATGTCCAATCCAACAATGACACTCCTACATCAACTGTACATACAATTAGCAGAAGATCTCAATGGCTATTAAATTTACAAAGCTCTTTCATAATGCTTGGGTTCAATCAGAGGCTCAGATGATCCTTCTGGTAAACTTGATAACCTTTCATTGGTCATGTATATCCAAAACACAACTAGCAACAAAATATCTCTTTTAAATGTACATAGTTTTGTCTTGTCACATAGCTTACCATTTTAGTGGGCAACCATTTTTCTTTTTTTGAATCGTTTTTATGCTAAAATTTAAAACAAAATACTTATTATGGTTTGAAATTAACTTTAAAATAATCCTATTCACAATAAAAAGAAATTTTAAAATAACCTACAACCTAATTATTAAAAAATAATTATTTAGGAAACTCATGCTCTGTATTTTTTCAGCCCCTGTAAAAAAGTAAAAGAAAGAACATAGGTATGTGTGAAAGTTTATCAAAATCACTATTTGAGAGACTTGGTGAATGACATAACATGTGGTGGGGTGTGATTACTTAGGAATAAGTAGGAGTCTTTTGAGTGTTATGCTCACAAGCACAAATTATTATCTTTTATTGTTTTCCTACTGCATTGCTCAATTAGAAACAGGAATATGATCTATAATAGTTGTGATTTCAAATTATTATTCAACAAGATGATTTTTCTTAGGATTCTTGCTTTGGTTAATTGGGTTCAAACTGGTATGAGTATCTTTAGTGCTTCTTGTTGGCTTAGTTGTTTTAGCTTTAATTCCAATATTAAATTTTTGTTTTTAAAAAGTGATGGTCATTCAATACATCCAAGTCTGCAAATTTCCAAAAAGGGTAACTTGTATGATTTTGAATCTAGTTAAGAGATTAGGGGTTTCTATGTCACCGAACACTTACTACATTGACATATGTTGTTGTACAAGTACTTCTTCTCCTCAGAAAAATTAAGGTCATTTGCTTAGAAAGGTGTGAGTTGAAGAGAGGAATGCTCTACAAATGTGGGTTGGGATGTCCTACCCCCTATCTAGTGAATCAAAACTACAATCAATGGCAGGGGATTAGCTGCACAATAGGTCATCTTTCATAGCTTATGTTTCCTATGCATTCGTTGTTTTCATAGCTTTTGTTGGCACAAAATTGTCACTTTTAGCTAGCTGGTTGTTACTAGTCAATTTCCTGGTTAAGTCATGCTATTGAAGCATAATAGATTTTCCTGGTTAAGTCATGCTATTGAAGCATAAAAAATGGGACTACAGATGGTAGGGCCATATGTGACTTATTATTTCAATTTTCTCCTTAGAGAAGATATAAACTACATTATCTTTTTCTCAAGATCTTGTTCATGGAGGAAGCAAGGTCAGTCCATTTTCCAAAGATTCTATAGTGTGCTAACATAATTAATTACACCTTGTTTTTCATTTAGCTGATAAGAGAGATTATATATGTCAATTAATTTCACCTTGTTTTTTTTACTCACAACTTCTTATTTGGTGCAGGAGTACCTTGGTCATTAAGTGCCTTTCATAGGAAAATTTGTAAAAATTGAATGCTCAAGTGTAAATATTTGTAAAAGGTCATAAATAATGTATTTAAGTCATTTAATGGGTTTTAGGAAGTCAAAATGAAGAGAAAAGAAAAATTTGAGAAATTACAAAAGTTGCCAAATATGTAAAATGTAAACAAAGAAAAAAATTAGAAGATGAAGTCATAGGTAGAAAAGGAAGGGATAGGTCAATGTAGGTAGTTGAAAAGGTAGTTATTTCCTGGTAACCATCTATATAAGGCTTGGTAAAGGTGAGCAAAAGTAAACTTTTGTATTCTTGAAAACAAATTTTGAAATAAAAGGTCCATGTTCAGTATTTGCATCATTCTTTCTCTTGTTTTGGTCCTTATAAGAATTGGGCAGTAGTTTATAAGACTTATATTCATTCTGATTTCTTAGAATAGAGGGTTAACAATCAAATTGAAGCTGATTTGAATACTTTTATTAGATTTAGAGAAAGGAAAAGGACAAGTTTTTTTTTAAATATGTCTGAGAGCCCTTAGCAAGGGTTTTGAGGGTCAAATAATAACTTGATGTCTACTCCACTATATTAGGCTATGTACAATAGTGGATTAGCCTAAAATAAGATGTTTTAATTTTTGATTGTGTGTAGGAACATGGAAGACAAGAAACATGTGTTTGGTTGTTGTTTTATCAGAAAATATAGAGTTTTTCAATGGAAAAATATGGCTACAAGCTGGTAGATGTTGAAGAAATATGCATGAAGGCTAGTGGATGATTCCTTGAGTATGTGCAAAAAATTCCTAACCTATTTGAAGCAGTGGCTAAGTATTAAAAGGCTTGGGAAGGATATTTTTAATAAACCCCTGTTTTGTGTAGAATTCAAAGGCATATAGTGAGGGTTTGTATTTTATGATCTTTGGAAAGACTTAAGAGACCTAAAAACTATGGATTCATTCATTTTGTGATCTAACTCAATTTTTTTTGGGGTTGTGAGATGATTTCAAGGTGATTCATGGGTAGTTGCTTTGCAGTATAGACCTATTTGATGCATTTTTACTATGGGACAGTCAATTTGTTGATGTTTTCTTTTAAAGAACAATACTTAAAATTTTAATATGTTTAATGTGGTTGTAGAGCGTCCCTAAATGTGCAATTATTTGTAATGAAACAAATAGGATTGAAGGTTGATACCCAATTTAAGGGTTCGTTGTCCTATAAGAGTATAAGTCCTTGGGTGTATAGGTTTGTTTTGATTGATGAAATAGTAGAAGCGTGAATTTGCACCCCTAACACAAATTCCCCTTTTACCCCTTTACACTTTAGAAAACCAAAGCCGGAGGTTTAATTCCATTTAAGCCTATTACTCACATCACACTCGGTGCCCTATTTGTGTGTCGATGGAAGCATTTATATCAGAGACACCCATGTGGCACGTAGAGGTCCACGCAGCACGCTTATGTCCCTGGTAGATTCATGTGGCTGGATTCTATAGAGATGTTACACTTCCTACTGGAAGTCAAAATGTAACACCTCCCTTCGCCTGTCCAACTTGAACATGGTCATTTCTCATCCTTTTCCTTCATATTCTCACTCTATTCTTCCATTATCATCTTTTGGTCATCTCTACGCAATATCTCCATAATTTTGAGTATTCACTTCAAGCTTTGTAGCAATATTTACACTCCATTGCAGCAATATACCACTCCATCACTCCAATAGTGCAAGAATAGGGCAAACACCATTGCAATAGAGGCTTGAGTTCCTCTCATTTTCTCCTCCACAAGCCTTGAGTGCTTTGGACAGAGGTGATAAGCTCCTCTTATCTTTTCTATTGTTTTTGTTGAGTAAGCATGTACTGTTTTGTAGTGTCTTTTGTTTATGTAGCTTGTATTTCCTTCTTTATCATTATTTCTATCATTGCAAACTTGGTTGTTCGTTGAAGTGGAAACACCAAAATGGGGGTCTGATTGAGGCAAACCTCTAAATAGCCCCCCAACATTTTCTCTCTTTTATGTGTGCAGGTGGAGAAATCTTGGAGCAAGCTAGTGAGAAGACTCTTGTGTAAAATAATCTTTGTCACCCTTGTGGTAATTTACTTCCTTCATCATGTTCGTCTATACATTTCACTCTTCTTAGTCTCATTCTTCACTTCTCAAAAATTCTAAATTTGGTTGTCAATCCTTCTTCTAGAGTTTAACCTCATCTCTTTGGTTTTTTGGTCATACGAATGCCAGCGCACCTGTGAGATGCCAACACGTCATGTTGTCATCCCAGAACCACACTTCTATCCTCTAATAGAGAACTATCTGAGACGTAGAGTTGAACTTGAAGATTGACTCACCTAGTCTCCCCTTAACTCTCGGGTTTGCAAAGTGGTTGAAGGACTTCATATTCCTCATCATTCTCATCCTATCTATCCTAACCTTCCTTTAAACCGAGGTAAGTTAAGGCAGCCATATTTCTCTTGGCCTTTCGTGACTTGGGGCCTTGCAGTGGTTGGTCCCCCTCTCTTACATTTTTGTTGAACCCAACGTGAACCATTTTGGTTCTATTTTGTGATACTGAAGGTCCCTTTCCTCACATCTTAGGAGTGTTGTAGGTGTGAGTGTTGTGATTCTTTCACCTTGTAACCCAATCCACGACCCCTAGTAGGCATAGTTGGAAGGTCCCGACTATTTTTTACAATGAAACCTTAATTGGGTCACTACCTTATCTCATAAATCTTAGGAGGCTCTATAGAAGTACTATTTGGTGTGTGCGATGGTCTCTTTCTTAAATCAACCTATTCCCTCTGTGCATACTATGAGTAGTGGTACTAGCATAACCTTCACCTCATAGGACCTACCGATGGGATTTAATAGAGAACCATCTCCTTTTTACATTTCAGTGAGGATAAATGGGAATACGGTAGTCGGTGTTCTCATTGATCTAACATCTCAAGTGAATATCATAACTAAGGAGATCATATTGATTAACTTCCTGCATAAGGATGGGTATGATGCACTTGAAAGTACCATCAACACACATGATGAACTTTGTGTACCTCCTATAGGGAGTATTGTCCTATCGGTCCTCGTTCGACCTAGATCTATGAGCCTTAAATTCAACATCATCCTGGGGTCTAAACTCTTCAAGGTGAAGTTGGGAATCCCCTGGCTGGTAGCTATGAATGTAGTTCCCTCAGTTGTGCACAAGTGTTTGAAGTTTGTTCATGGAGGTTTGGTACACATTGTCCATGACACCATTTATAGACCACCGATTGCACATGGCAGCTATACCTTAGATTACTTCTGGCCCACATCCCTCGATCCTCTCCCACCTAGGAAG
Source organism: Sequoiadendron giganteum (assembly GCA_007115665.2). Taxonomy (NCBI): domain Eukaryota; kingdom Viridiplantae; phylum Streptophyta; class Pinopsida; order Cupressales; family Cupressaceae; genus Sequoiadendron; species Sequoiadendron giganteum. The sequence continues at coordinate 211,005,779 of CM021110.1, read as the reverse complement.
GACCTCCTATATCACACATATCAAAACTATAAGAAAGGGAACGCTAAGCTAAAAGTAAGATATCCTCCTTTGCCTTATGTCATTTCACATAGGCCTTGTCTAAAAGTGGAGAGTGATGTCACCAAGGCAGTAGGAGAGGAGAAGAGAAGCAGTCCCAAGATCCTCCTTCTTCCTCTTTCACTATTTAGCCTGATGTTTCCTCTTGCCCCATTTTGGTACGATCTTCCTCATGCTTGTGATAGAATCCCATGGTGCATGCTTGGCAAGAGGCCAAGCATCTTGCATTTGAGCTTCTTGTATTGCCCATGTAGGCTAGTCCCATTTGGTATGGTAGAAAGAAATCCCCCATAGAGATTCCTCTCTATCTTGGCCTCTATGACCTCCTACTATTCTTGTCCTTAAAATAGTGAACAAAAAGAGTCCCACTACCAAGGCGCTAGAGTCGATTCCCCTGATTGTTTCTGAATCCATTCCTTCTACTCCCATTCAGAAGTTTTCACTTCCGCTAAAAAAAACTATGGAGGACACTCCCATGGATGAGCAGGAACCCTCTGTCCCCTTACAAACCCTGAATTCTGGTTTGAAGAGTCGTAGAAACTACCTCATGCGTGAGCGTAAGTGCTGGTGAAAGGCTCTTCTAGATTAGCAAGCCTCCTTACAAAAGAAGGAGGATGAGATGACCTCACCTCCTATTGTGTCCTCCTCTCTCCCCCCTTTTGTCCCTATCCAAACTAGCTCTGAATCTCTTCCAGTTTCTATTGCTAGCAAAAATGCGCTTGGAAAGGTGCAAGTTTTTATCACTCCTTCAGTGGAGCTACCCTTGTTGACTTCCGTCCTAGATGTCTCACCTTTCCTGAAGCCCGTAGACATGATTAACACTTTGGTTGTGTCTACTGCGGCTCTTTCCTCCTCTCCCTCTACCCATCTCACTTCGTCCATGGGGAGTATGCCTCCTCCGATGAAGAAGAAGATAGAGAGTGGTCCTTCTAGCAACGAAGGACATAAGAGGAGCCCACCTTCTCCAAAAGGTGGTCCCGTAGTGACTTTTTCTATCCTAGTGATGGAACCCGTCTTGACCTCCCCTAAGTTTTTGACCGCTCCCGAATCTCTCGATGAGCCTAGCGGTGAACCTCGGGTGGAAACTCCTTCATCCACCAAGGTGAAACATGGCACCCCCATCAAGTGTATGTTTAACTTAGTGGATGAAGTTTCGACCCTGTCAGCAATCTTCGTGAAGTCATTGACCTTAGACCCACAAGAGTTGAGCAATAGAGACTTCACAAGTCCCTCTGACTTGGCCCTTGTTGCAGGAGGATCATAAGCTCCTCCCCTTAACATTACACCATTGGAGGCTTTTCATCCTTCCCCCTATGATGATCTAGAGTGGGTAGATGATGACCTTTTGGTTGACCAGTATTAGGGGGAGACCCTCTTCTTGATCTTTAGATTAGATGCATGTGGGTGTTGTGATGTACTTCCCCCATGATCATTCTATGTGTGCCCGATGACCGTTGGCACCCCTATTAGTGCTTGGGTACAAGTATGGTGTTTATGTTGTAAACCTTCCTCTATGTGTATCTTCATTCTTCCATGTCTGTAATTGACTTTCATTAAATTGGGGATGTAGAAAAGCATCAAGAGCATTTAGGCCTCCTTCCATGTTGACCCGATTTTTTATTTTACTTTGTCTTCCATGCATTCTTCCAGATCTAGTTGGGGATTGATGATCTTTCACCTCTTACCATGGTTATCTATTATATTCATAAATAAAGGTAGATCTGACCCTGTGAAACCAGATCCCCCTGTGCCCATTGGGTGTACTCTCTTCTCTTTTTTTTTCTCTTGATCTCTCTCTTATTTTCTTGAGTTTCCCCTCTTATGTGTGACAATGCCACTTCTACATCACTTGGTCTTTAGAAAATGCATTTGTTTCCAATGAATCTTTTCTCAAGACCCTTCACACACTTCTTTTTTAGAATTGCATTCTCAACTTGAAACCCTAATAGAACATGTTTCCTTCATCATGGGTTCATAAAGAAAGGACTTGGGAACCTTCCTCTAAAGTGGGAACAACCTTAATCTTCCCCTCGTACGGGCGCATATCCTTCCTTTTGAATTCCTTGATGAAGTGAACATACTTTGAAAGGATTCCTTGATAATGAATCGATTGGAGAAAGAAGATGTTAAATTTTGAATAAAGTGTCCCTTGAGTGGACCTCTCCTCTTCATGTTGGGTTCCCAAGGGACCCCTTTGAAATTATTCATTGAGTTCTATGGTGTCTAGCTCAAGGGCAACTGGACTAGACTAGTTTCACATATTCACATCTAAGTCTAGGGGTAGCCTGACTAGACCTTCTTCACATTCTTGTGTCTAGCTTGCAGGGCAGCCTGACTAGACTTTAATTTTCAAACAGCACGTCCCTTGAGTGGACCCTCCTTCCTTTTGAAGGGTTCCCGAGGGACCCCTTTGAGATTCTTCCAACTTGGCGATGGTTTATGTGGTTGTCTATTCACTAGCCTACACGGCCATTTCTTGACGTGTTCTATCAACGGGTAAACATATCGCCCACTTGACTCTACGAAGTCCCCTTGGCCTAGTCTCCCTCATGTCAGATTTCTTGGGGGATACCTTCCTTGCAGGTTTGTGGGTCTGTGAGGTGCTCTTCCTGGTTTCCTTCATGTGAGAGTTCTTGAAGGTTACCTCCCTTGCAGGACCATTAGCCTATGAGGCACTTCAACTTTATAGTTTTGTACAACTATGAAGTCCTTTCCTACACTTCTGAGTTTTCCAGATCGTTATCTACTTCCTCATTGGTTCAGGTATACATATCTTACCTTGTTACTTCTTACTACTCTACTTTATCGAAGCACTTATCAGTACTCGTGCTTTCTAAAGTGGGGGAAAAATTTATAAGCATGAATTTGCACCCCTAATGCAAATTCCCCTTTTACCCCTTTAGACTTTAGAAAACCAAAGATGGAGGTTTAATTTCACTTAAGCCCGCTGATCACATCACACTTGGTGTCCTGTTTGTGTGTCAATGGAAGCGTTTCTATCAGAGATGCCCATGAAGCGCATGGATTTTCACATAGGGTGCTTACATCCCTGGTAGATTCATGTGGTTGGAGTCTACATAGATATTCCACTTCCTACTAAAAGTCAAAATGTAACACCTCCCTTCGGTTGACCTACCCGAATATGGTCATTTTTCATCCTTTTCCTTCATATGCTCACTCCATTCTTCCATTATCATCTTTTGGTCATCTCTGCACAATCTCTCCACACTTTTGAGCATTCACTTCAAGCTTTGTAGCAACACTTTACACTCCATTGTAGAAATCTACCACTCCATCACTCTGATAGTGCAAGCACAAGATAGAAACCATTGCAACAGAGGCTTGAGTTCCTCTCATTTTCTTCTCCATAAGCCTTGAGTGCTTTGGGTAGAGGTGGTAAGATCCTCTTATCTTATCTATCATTTTGGTTGAGTAAGCATGTACTATTTGTAGTGTCTTTTGTTTACGTAGCTTGTATTCCCTTCTTTATCATTATTTATATCATTGTAAACTTGGTTGTCAATGGAGGTGAAAACACCAAAATGGGGGTCTAACTAAGGCAGACCCCTAAACAACCCCCCAACATTTTCCTTCTTTTTGTGTGCAGGTGGAGAGATCTTGGAGCAAGCTGGCAAGAAGAATATTGTGCAAAACCATCTTTGTCACCCTTGCAGTAATTTACTTCCTTTATCATGTTCATCTATACATTTCACTCTTCTTAGTCTCGTTCTTCACTTCCCGAAACTTCTAAATTAGTTTGTTAGTCCTTCTTCTAGAGTTTAACCTCGTCTCTCTGGTTTTCTATCCATACGGACACCAATGCACCTATGAGATGCCAATGCATTGTGTTGTCATCCCAGAACCACACTTTTGTACTTTGAGAGATAACTATCTAACATGCAAAGTTGAACTTGAAGATCGAATCACCTAGTCTCCCCTTAACTCTCAGTTTTGTAAATTGGTTGAAGGACCTCATAATCCTCATAATTCTCATCGTTTTTTATCCTAACCTTCCTTTAAACTGAGGTAAGTTAGGGAATCCATATTTCTCTTGGCCTTTCATGACCTAGGGCCTTGCAATGGTTGGTCCCCCTCTCTTACGAAAAATAGAGTTGAGTTGCCATGGATTTGGATTGAATGTGTCAGAAGGATGATAATGACAATTTCTAAATGCTTGTACAAAGGATAGAAGGCCGAATATGTTGTTTTGGTTGATTTGGTTTAATGGTTCCAATGTGCAAGAAGGAGATTTGACTGCAAAAGGAAGATGAACTAATGGATCAATATTGGTAAGTGAGTGCACTTGGTTTTTTAGTCTAAACATGGTGATAATAGTTTCTTGGAAGTTTGTGAATAGGATTGAAGCATGGATGATTGGTTTTATGGTTATTTTGCCTTGTAGAAGAAGTTGCAAAGATGAGTGGATTGGTGCATGATGAAAGAGTTGGATGTTTTTTAGAGATTGCAATCAAGATTTTGTTTGCTTTCAATCAAATGAGGATGTTTAATGGTTTGGAATATGGTTTTGGTGAATTGAGGATACTAACATGTTGTCTTGAAGTTTTTTAGAAAAGAAGAATCAAGTGAAACTGTATGAGATCTTGGTGAAAAGATAAAGGAATTGTGTTGCTCATTTAATTTTATCTTCTCCAAATTGTGTTTGGGTCAGAAGTACCCTAATGGTTGGTTTTTTTGGTAGATTCTCTTGCATCATTGTTCATGGTAGAACTAGAAACCCAATTACATTGAGCAGAAAATGTTATCTGATTTGCATTGACCTTTCTGAATAAAGTGAAGGCTAATGGCCAGTTTTTAGATTTGGGTTTTGAGTGACTTCTTATTTGTTTTTATGCAATTCCAGGTGAAGTAAAGGCACATTCTAGTGTGGGGTAATTCCTTCCCTACTAAATAGCCAATATTCTAAGCCTGATGTTTTTACTTAGGTGTGTTGCTTGACAAATTCCTTTCTTAATCACCCAATAAATTGAAGACAATTACATTACATGCTTTACACCTGAGGTCACACTTCCCTCCTTTTAAACACATTTAGACTTCAAAGCTTGTTTGGGTTTGATCTTGTGACTTTTGCATGGCCATGCCCCATCTAACCAGGTAATCGAGTCCAAGGGACTTGTAAAAGTAACATTAAATGCCCTACATTTGTATTTTTTAATGTTTTTTAACTGTTAAGTTCTGGATAATGCTATGCCCAGTATTTGTAGTATACATCATGGCATATTCTAGTGTGGACTCTAGAGTAACTTTGGGCCAATTTTTTTAATTAGGTTAGGCTATAATTTATTCCATGATTTTTAAGCACTTTTTTCGCTTTCTTGGTAGAGTTTGATGTGAAGGTTTAGATTTTTTGTTTTTCGGCTTGGTAAATCTTTGGACTCCAAAAATTGAAACAACCTAAAATAAATTATCATCATAATGAAAATATAAGAATTGTATCCAAACTGAAAAAGAAAAGTAGCATGCCAGTTATATCATATTGATCCTTAGACATTCAGCCTAGATCTTGTTATTTTGGAGCAAAGATCATTTGAGTATGTACATGAGCTTCTAATCTAATGTCGCCTAGGAAATAGTTTTGACTGCTAATGAAATCATTTTTTTTTTTGTTTATGGCTTACAAATCTCAGAATTGCTAACTTATTCCTAAATCCCCATCTTCTACTAGCCCATGGTTGTTGTACAAGGTTCACAAACCTACATCTGCACTAAACTATTTGCAGTGACTCATCTTCTAAGACTCTTTTTCCCTCATTCATACTAGTTGTTTTGATATTTATCATAGTGTAGGTCAGTTCCAACACAAAGTATGAAACTATCCCTCAAGGCAAGGGCAAAGCTTGTCTTTGTAGAGATTACGATGACAAGGTTGGCTAACATTTGCAAGAGGAAGAACCAATTAGGAAGCAAGTCAACATCATAATTTTTACAAATGATTTATCTTACAATCATGATGCAAGAATAGAGGAATAAAAAATCACTTTTAATCTCATTTAACAAAACTCAAAACATTCTTCATTTGCTTACCCATTTCAAGTGCACTTTTTCCTTCACAAGCTTAACTATGAAACAATGGCACAAAACTGAATTTCCACATTCCTGACCCAAACAAGGTTCCACAAGACCTTCAAACTCCTTTGAATCTTCAACTCAATCAAAAAAAACTTTTAAAAAGGTTTCCATTCACATTTTTCATCATTTCCTTATGACTGTCTTGAATTTTTCCAATTCATTATGACTATCCTAACTTGCTTCCATAGCACACAACACCAACTTTGTTTCCCAAGGCATAAAAAATAAAATATATGCATTTATTCCACTTTATTAAGGTTGAATCAACATGATTAGACTCGTATTACACCCCAACAACACAAATCATTCATTTTGAAGACAATTTCTTCATAAACTAGCTTTCAATCTTGTAGGTTTCCCCTTAGGTTTGATAAAGCTTAATTTCCATTTTATGCTTCATCTCAAAACTGTGATTTACTTTTTGGATACCCATTTGGGGTTTTTAAAACATATAAAAAAACTAGCATATGTTACTTTGATTAAAAGTGATCAAATCAAGACTTTTACCATTCCAATGTAGGCCTAATTAGGCATTAGTGACATAAGGGTTTATTGGTTTAACTATTCCCACCATCAAATATTCTTAACCAACACTTGAAACATGTTCATTTAGAACCTCACATGCGTTTAAAATCACCAAAAGTCCAGTTACCAAGATATTTATACAACTTTGATCAAAAAACCACTTGGTTGCCCAATTACTTGACTGTGCACAACTTTTAGTCATGAACTTGTTGGCAAGAGGCACTACCACTATCATTTGGTGTTGTCATTGATGGAAAACCTATCCACTGATATGGTGCACATATATTTATTCAAGCCTACCAGAAGTCAGATTGAATTCAGTCAAAGCAAAACAGTGTATCTGGTAACCCAACATTCATCAATCCATGCATACAGTTCAGGTTACCATTTTGTGTTACGCATCTCAAGAAATGATTATGGAGGTATTATCTATCTTGTGCTCAATACGCAGTGGCTCGTACCAAATATCACAAGAGATAGGAAACTCAGTTGATGTATTCTCAGTTCTTCTTGTATTAAGGCCGACTTTATAAATATATTAAGTCATGGATGTATGTGAGTTGATTAATTGAATATCTATATGCTTGTATATGTTTTTTATGGGTATTAGCCAAGTTGTGGCCAACCATTGCGGATACGCATTGTATATTTCTCCTTATGTGTGGCAACAATCATAATTTTGGTGAAGCCGACAAAGTGCAATCAAATCTCATGTAGCCGATATATATACTTCATCTTCAGTATCATTTTGGTGTGTGTACAAGTTGTGTGAGTGTCCAAATTAAGAGTCGGAGAAGAAAAAAGGTATAAATAAGCACAGTTTCAATTTTGCATAGAATATATATGTGGTGTGTATTAGCAGAGCAGAACAATATTTCATAATTAGTCTGTAAATCAGCATATCAACTTTTGTACTTAATCTAGAACTATAATCAGGCATTTTAAGATGCTATCATCTCAGTTCAAATATTCAAATGGTTTTAATCTGAACTCTTTTCTTTGAGCAGTGAGCTCTAGGCAGTGCGCCTAAATGCAAATGCATTCCCCTTTGTAATCTTCACTTTTGAGTATACTCAAAATTATACTTGTGGATTGGCCATCCACCGTGGCTTTTCCCCTAACAAGGTTTCCACGTAAAAATCTTGGTGTTATGGTGTTGTGTTTACTTCTCTATTTATGCATTACTGTTGAATGTTATTAACATTGTGAAGTTAAATATTTTTTAAAATTTAATTATTGCACAACACTGATTCACCCCCCCCCTCTTAGTGTGCCTTGTTTCCAACAATTGGTATCAAAGCTAGATTCTCAGAAGAAGAATTCTAACAACTTGGGGAGATCTTGGAAAGAATTTCAATGGATTCAGGTAGTATTGAACAACAACTTATGGTAGCTCTAGATGATCTTGACCAGTCAAAAGTTGAAGTCCAGAAACTTCAATTGAATCTTAAGGAAGCAGAAAATTTCATTGAGTCTTTGAAAGACAAGGTCAACGAATCAAGAGACAAGAGAAAGGAACTATGCGATCAGATTCAACAAAAAGAGAATAAGAGCACTAAAGATGAACAATCAAGAAAAAATTTGAAAGAGAAGAATGAGGAATGTGAAAAGCGTACACAAGAGAATACAGTCCCGAAGGTTGAAATGGAATCCATCACGATGAGACTGACCAAAGAGATTGAAGATAGAAAGAAAAATGAGGAAAATATGACTCAATCCTTGAAATAAAAAAATGAGGTATGTAGTCAATTGGATGATGAATTGGAAGTTTCAAGAAACAATGAAGAAGCACTTGAAGATAGTTGGATGATCTCAAAAATGAACTTTCTATTGTAAATGAGTACAAAGAAAATTTCAAAGCTAGTTCTGCCATGCTTGATGAACTGATCGGCAATCAGAGGACTCATGATGACAAAAGAGGTCTTAGATATGTAGAAGGAGAAAGCTCAAAAAATGGACAAAGGAATCATAGTCAGAGGAATTTAGGACAAAGAAAATTCAAGCAAGGAAATCAAATGAACCAACTTAGAAAGTATTCGGTAAGACAACGTAATGCTCATAATTTTAATGGATATTGTTTTAATTGCAAAATTTTTGGACACATGGCTTTGCAATGCAGAAGTAGGATGAATCAAAGTGGTCCACACTTCTCAGATCAATGTTTCAATTGTCACAAGATTGGTCACAACTCAAATGAATGAAGAAGTATGATGAATCAATTTCATAGGAGTATCAGATGTTACACATGCAACAGACTTGGCCATGTTTCTAACCAATGCAGATCAAGAGGAAACCTATGGAACAATTCTTTTGGAAAGAGAATCATTGTATGCTACAACTGCAACAAGCTCGGTCATATTGCAAACATTACTGGAACAAAAAAGGTCTGGTAAACCAAAAGAGAAATGTGCAGAAGGATGTAAAATGAAGAGGTAATATCATTGTAGATGAAATAAAGCAACAAATGCAAAATAAATGGATAAAGAAAGAACCCTCTACTGAAGAAAGTGTGCTAGCTCCAGATCTTGCTTCTGGGAATTCCTTCGAGAATTAGTCTCAAGCCCTTGGCCTAGGGGGAGCATTAAAGGAAATCAGATGAACCCCTAACTAGAAAGTGATACCAGATGTGGATGTACTTAGTAGATGTACAAATGATCAACCAATGCTACTAAACTTATTATTGCAAGTGGTATGTCAAATTGGAGGTTCACAGATGATTTATTTGTCTTGATGTACAAATACAATGTAACCAGATGTATTAAGGTAGGTGAATTTATTGCGTCAAAATGTTTAGGTATACAAGTGATAAAAGGTCACTTTTACTCCTCATTTGCTACTTTTCTACCTCGAGTGAAAAACATTAGAGAGCTCCAAGCGACCCTAAGGCAGATTGAGGAAAAAATCAATTGTGAAGG
>CM021110.1:210346941-210367862 GCA_007115665.2 Sequoiadendron giganteum | reverse complement strand
CTATAAGTAGAGCCATCAACCTGTCACCTATAATAAAAAAGAAATATCAGAAATAGAGGTGTCACTATGTCTTAGGCATCATCCTTTGACTTGAAAAGACATCGCTATTTGTAAAATTGTTGCTCTTCTCAGTTGTGAAGGCATCGACTAGCTTCTAGAACCGACAATGTCCAACAAACTTCAAACAAAACAAGTTAGAAAAATATATGGGTCCCATAAAGCATGCCAAAATGTAACATGGTTAGTCAATATGATAAAATACAACTAAAATGAACTAAGTAAACAAGATAATTGATCACATTAAGCCATATTCAATGAGATTGTTTAACAATTACTAATCAAGGTTTAATTAAAAGCATGAAAAACCAAATTAATGCAAATGAACACATAACCAATAATGAAAACCTTCATCCCATTTGGGGGATTAGTGTTGAATTGGATGTGGAGTGCTCAATTGAAGCCTAATCCATGGTTGATTGTGAAAAATCTTGATGAATTGATGGTAATGGTGAGGTTGATTCATAAAATTCTCAAAGCTCAAGTATGAAATTGAGTAGATTTTGGTTGCTCAAATGGCTGTGAATGAATTTTCATGTAAAATGAGGAATATTTATAATATTTTGGAATGAATTAATGGTTTAGATTGAATTAAATAATCAATGGATGGAATTGGATGAGAGATGAGGATAGGGATCAAAGATCAAATCAAGGGTTGATAATGCATAATGACATGGATCAAGGATTTTAATCAAACGTCCAAATTGCATGAGATAATAACAAATCCCTTGATTTTAGGAAGCATGTGGGAGATATTTCCATGTGGAGGGAGAAATTCAATTTTAAAAAGGGAATATTCCATGTGAATATTATTTGAATGATTGGAGGAAATTAGCTAATTAAATTTTTAAAAAAATTAATGTGCAAGTGGATGAAATTAGAAACCTTAATTAAACATTTAGTAATTATTTAATCTAGTGGGATTATGGCATTTATTAAATAATTTTCATTATTTAATCAAAAGAGAGGAAAATTAGTGTGAAGATGGTAAATTAATTGTTGGGAAAATTGGGGTTTGAGGCTGCATGCCCTATGGGGGTTTGGGGGCAGCGCTCCAAAAAGCCACATTTTATGTATATTTCATTATTATAAATTTGGATCGTTCATCATTAGGTCTTAGATCTGACAGTCAATATTTTGTTGTCTTCACTTGCCCTATAATGCAACCTTATTTTATGAGGGCATTGTATTATGGTTGTATTGTGATGTTTTTGCAAGTATGTCCAGATTGGTTTTTTCATTAATGTCAACAAGATTGTGTTTCCATTAGCTTCAATTGTATGTGTTGAGAGAGATTGTTGTTGAAGATGAAAAATTGGTGTTGTCTATGCTTTGATTTGTTGCATTATGTTGCCATTAGTTAAGCTACTAGTGTTAAACTCTTTTTCTACTTTTATAAGATTCTATCTATGAATGTAGTAGTGTTGAAGATGTTGTGGATGTGTCTTTGGTGCTTGGTTTCCAAGTTATTTTGAGAAAATTTTATAGAAAGAGGAAATAGTGTGTTGTAGTGTTGTTCTGGGTTATAGAGAGATGTTCTGGTCTTTCTCAACATTTCTTCTAGGTTGATTATTTTCCTATGAAGTTTAGATATATTGGTGAGAGGTGTTCAAAGATGTTATATTAAAGATATGGTATGTTGGATTTCCATACAGTAGAAGTTATGTTCACCAGTGTGTACTCTGCATTCCAAATCTGTCTGGAAGAAATATTTTTTCTACACATTTCTTTGTAGTTATGCTTTAGGTCTTGTGATTTGGAAGGTGTTTTGATGGTATTATTAGTTTACCTTAGTCAAGAGGATTTGAGGTTTGGTGCATTGGAAGATAAGTTTTCAAGTAATAGTGTATGTCAGAGTAGTTTGAGTGTGCTGGGTTTGTACATTCTTTAGGTGAAATTTGTTGCAAAGGAGTTTATTGGATTTTAGGGTGCCTGAGGAATATTCTAGATCATGTTCAAGCATGGTGTATGTTTTGCAAGTTTTCTTTGGATTTGAGGAAGTGTGTACTTAAAATTTTAATGGTGTTTGTATGGGTAACAATCGACTTGGTGTTTACACTACATGCGAAGGATCAAAATTGTTTGTGGTAGCATTTGGTTGAGTAGTGTTGTTGATTTGGGTACCAATTAAGTTTTTATGTTGTTCGCACTCACTTCTATCTACCATGGAAGTGTTTTGGCGTCAGCCTAATTTGAATTTGCACATTTGAGGTGCATAGCTGACCTTAGAAAGGGTTTCAAGGTTGAGGACAATATAAGTATGAGTTGAATTGTTAAAGGAGGTCAAGATAGATGAAAGTGCAAAGTGTGTGATGTAAAAAATGCAAATTGAGCAAAGCAATGCGAGTTTTCAAGTGTTGGATTACTGAATGTAGTGAGTAGCAGGTGTCTACAATCATTCAAATAGACTATGAAGGTTTTGGAGCTATTGTGGTGGATTTTCTGTTGCATTGAGATCATGTTCTTTGTGTAACATTTCTTCTTTGTCTTCTTTTTTTGTTCCAGCAACGAGCCTTGGTTGTGAGCCTTTTTGGACAATGTGTACTATGGTAGTCAGCCCTTGTAACTAGTTTTACAATTACTTATATTGTGATCTAATCCTCACCATGATTTTACCCTCCTTGGGTTTTCCATGTAAATCTAGTGTTCTCTTGTGCATGGTGTTAAAGTTTTTTCAATTTTTGTTATTTTCTTTTCATGTTATTTTATCATAAAAGATAAAGGGTTTAATAGATATATGTGGATCTAAATGTTAATGAGGGTTTTGATGTTTTGATAAGATACAACTAATTCACCCCCCTCTCAGTTGTCTTGTTCATTAAACAATTGGTATCAGAGCAAGGTTCCTTAGAGAAGAGATTGAGGTAGATCTGGGATGGTGAACAAGAAGGAGATCCCTATGTTTGATGGCACAGACTATGCATTCTAAAAGACAAAGATGGAAGGCTATCGAGTTTACCTTAAATATGATGTTTGGTGGTCAATGAAGACTCAATATATAATAACTACAAATGGAATGAGCACAATTGATGAGATCAAAGCTTATGAAACAAATTTTAAAGCAAGGTTTTTTCTCTTGAGTAGTCTTGCAAATTCTAAATTAGTGAAATTTATAGATTTGAAAACTGCTAAAGAAATTTGGGATAAGTTGGAAAGTATTTATGAAGGAGATATTATGGTCAAACAAGCTAAGATGCAAAACTTGAAGACCACATTTGAGAACCAGAGGATGTATGAAGATTAAAACATTACAACCTATATACAGAGAGTAGATGAAATGGTGATCTTCATCAAAGGTCTTGGTGGAAAGGTTAAAGAACCTAAAGTGGTAAATAAAATTATTAGAACCCTTAATAAAGCTTACAATTATAAAGTTGTTTCTATTGAAGAATCTCAAAATCTAGATCAGTATTCTAGAGATCAATCGATCTTTAACTACATTTGAGATGAGAGAATTTGGTACTCACAATGGTGCAAAAGTTGAGATTGCTTTTAAGGTTACAAAAATAGAGAAAACTGAAGAGCCAGATTAGGAAGATATTGATGATGTGGAGGATAAATTTGTGAGAAGGATAAGAAGAGGTACTGGTAAGTACAAAGGAAAAATACCTTTCAAATGTTTTATTTGTGGAAAAATAGGTCACTATTCTTCAAGATGTCCAAACAAAGTTATGAATGACAAAAACAAGGAGAACAAAGGTAAGAAAATTAAGAAAATATATTATGATAGAGAAGATGCAAGTATTTTTTATGATGAATCTGATTATGGATATCTTGGTGATGATGAATTCTTGTTCATGGATTTAAAATATGAATCTTTTTTTCTAACTCTGAAAGATGTGTGAAGGAAAATACTTTGGAGAGAAAGGATAAGATTGAAGGTACTTTTGTATTTGATTTTCATGTTAGAAAAAACAAGAACTATTGGATCATTGATAGTGGCTACTCAAATCATATGGCTCCATTCCTTCCGGTCCATTTCCATTCCATCCATCCATCCATTCCATTCCATCCCTGTCCATCCATTTCCATCCCCTCCGTCCATCCTTTCCTTTCCATCCATCCATCCGGCTCCGTCCATCCGGCATCCATTTCCTCCATCCGTCCTTTCCATCCATTCCATCCATCCGTCCGTCCTTCCTCCATCCATCCATTTCCATCCGTCCATTCCATCCACTTCCATCCTCCATCCATCCTTCCTCCATTCCTTCCTCCGTCCATCATCCTCGGCTCCTCCGCGTCCGTCCATCCGTCCTCATCCTCCATCCGTCCATTCCATCCTCCTTCCTCCTTCCGTCCATCCATCCATCCATCCGGTCCTCCTTCCATCCATCCCATTCCTTCATTCCATCCTTTCCTTCCTCCATCCATCCATTCCTCCATCCTCCTTCCATCGTCTCCATCCATCCCTCCTCTTTCCTCCTCCATCCATCCATTCCGGCCCCTCCTCCATTCCATTCCATTCATCATCCCTCCTCCTCCGTCCATTCCATTCGTCCCATCCATCCTCATTCCAGTCCATCCCCATCCTCATTTCTTTGTAGTTATGCTTTAGGTATTATGATTATGAAGGTGTGTTGATGGTGTTGGTATTTCACCTCAGTCAAGAGGATTTAAGGTTTTGTGTGTTAGAAGATAATTTTTCAAGTAATAGTGTAGGTAGAGTAGTCTGAGTTTACTAGGTTTATACATTCTTTAGGTGAAAGTTATTGCAAATAAGTTTGTTGGATTTTAGGTTGTTTGAGGAATATTCTAGATTATGTTCAAGCATGGTGTGTGGTTTTCAAGTCATCTTTGGATTTGAGAATGCATTTACTTAAAATTTTAATGGTGTTTACACTACATGAAAAGGATAATAATTATTAGTGGTCACTTTTGGTTGAGTAGTGTTGTTTATTTAGGTCCCAATTAAATTTTAATGCGGTATGCATTCACTTCTATCTACCATCAAAGTGTTTTGGTGTTGACCTAATTTGAATTTGCATGTTTGAGGTGTATAGCCAACCTTGGAAAGGGTTTCAAGGTTGAGGATGGTATAAGTATGAGTTGAATTGTTGAAGGATGTCAAGATAGATGAAATTTCAAAGTGTGTGATGTGAATAATGTGAAATTGAGCAGAGCAGTGTGATATTTCAAGTGTTGGATTACTGGATGTAGTGAGTAGAAGGGGTCTACAATCATTCAAACAAAATACGAAGGTGTTGGAGCTATTGTGGTGGATTTTATGTTGCATTGAGATCATGTTCTCTATGTAACATTTCTTCTCTATCTTATTTTTTGTTCTGGCAGTGAACCTTGGTTGTGAGCCTTTCTAGACAATGTGTCCTATTCTGGCAGTGAGCCCTTGTAACCAATTTTGCAATTACTTGTATTGTGAGAAAATCCTCATCGTGGTTTTTCCCTCCTTGTTTTTTCCATGTAAATATGGTATTCTCTTGTGCATGGTGTTAAAGTTGTTTCAATTTTTGTTATTTTCTTTTCATGCTAATTCATCATAACAGATTAAGGATTTAATGAATGCTTTTGGATCTGAATGTTAATGAGGTTTCTGATGTTTTCATAAGATACAAATTCGATTCACCCCCTCTCTTAGTTGTCTTGTTCATCCAACAAATGTATTTCGAGAGTGATAGTGGTTATGTTGCCTCTAGATCTTTGGTTGGTGATAGTCTTGTTAGAAGCTTTCTTTGCAAGTATATTATAATCTTTGTGATTTATGAATAATGTATTGGATGACTTTTGGAATGTGGGGCTATTCTCTTGAAAGGGTTTTCCCAACATAAATCATTGTGTTATGGTATGCATGATATTTATGTTTATTTTTATTTAAGTTTCTATAACTTAAAAAATCTGTAAAGTTTTGCTTTATTCTCCTCTCAAGATTAGTGTAGGAAGTTGTTTTGCTACCTTAGCTTCCTTAAATTAATCAAATAAAATTAATTATTTGATTAATAGGAGAAAATAGTGAATTTAATTAAATAATTGATATTATTTAATTAAATAAATTAAATTAGGTGAATTAGGAGAGAAATGGTGTTAATAAGAGAAATATTTTTATGTGATATGCTCAGAACATTTTTAAGTGTCTACAAGAACAATGTATCCTAATTTAGAGATCTTGTGATTACAAATGACATCTTTATATCTATGAATTGTAGAAGGAGACTTAGTAGTTGTTTATTTGCACCCAAAAGGAGAATCGGTGGAGAGTAGCATCAAGTATTTTCTTAATGCACCTATAATTATTTAAAAATGTCTTATTAGTAATACAAAAATATTTTCAATGGAAATACCTTTGTTTGGGAGAAACTCTTGCTGGTCCAAATCATCAAGGGCCTCAAAATGATTAAAACTTGCATCCTCTTGCCTGTTCTTAAGGGTTATTTTTTTCCTCTACCCTTATTGTGAGATTTCTCATATGGTTGGAAATGGAATTCCCTTTGGGGAGCCAAGTGCTTTGGTACCTCTTAATCATGTCATGGAATCTTCTGTGTTACTAGCCATTCCAGTAGGATTGGAGAGGGTTCCTAAACCTTGTAAAAATTGTATGGACTGACAAGCTTTAGGATCTACTCATAATTTGGGTATGGGTCTCTCTACTTCTTCTCCATTGGGTCTCCATAAGAAAAACATCAAGAAGGGGAACTCAGAGAAGCCTACCAAGGTTGGAAGGAAGAAAGACCAAGACAAGATTAAGATTGCAAGTGAGAATTTGGTGGAGTCAGGCTTTGTTAAGCCTCTTGACTCCCACTTTTATAAACCCCATAAATGATTGTTCTCTCCTATAATTTAAGGGGTTTGAACAACATCCCTCAACAAAAGGTTTTTTGGGAAATGATTAAGGCTCAATCCCCTAACATGGTTTTTATTCAAGAATCCAAGTTATTTGTTGATGGTATGGAGAATATTTCTTCCAAGCTTTGGTGGCATGGTCGATGTCAATGCATTGGTGCTCAAGGCAGTGTTGGTGGGATTATTTTCTTTTGGGACTCACAAAATATCTCTCCCTTATGGTGGATTGCGAGTAGATCTTCTTTATCCATGGTTGCTTCGAGCTTCGACTCTGGTGAAATTTTGTTGTTTTCTAATATTTATGCTCCTACTGACCTGCCTGGTAAGACCTATTTGTGGGATCATTTAAGGTATGTGAGATCCTTAGCTCCATTGTTTCCTTGGATTGTGACTATGGATTTTAATTCTATTCTCAATCTTGAGGAGAAGAGAGGGGGATTGGATTGTTTGGATCCCTCTTCATCTCTTTTTAACAATAATATTAACCAACTAAATTTGATTGAACTAATAGGAGATGTGGTGTAAAGAGAAGCAAACTCTCCCTGCTAAAATATTATTCAATTCAACATGATCCACAACCAATCCCCTAAGAGGCCAAAGGTGACACCCTTTCCATTTGAGCACCTCCACTTGAACCAACCACTCAAAAACTTTAGAATCACTAACTTTCGACCATCCAACATCCAAGAAATGTGAGCCCAAGACATGTAAATGGGGATGCGAGGAGAATAAAGAGGGTTAACCATCCCAAGAATCAAGCTTGACAAGAGCATCCTACCCCTTGCCATAGATCCAAAAAAGACGTTGCTTAATCAAACTAGCACCTTGTCTAAGAGTGTCCCGTAGCATAGACCCCTTCCCCTCTAGAGGGTAGTGTGGAATGTCCTTTGTTGTGGCACCTCTCAAATATTTTTCCTTGTTGCCTTCAACCACCAAGCCAACTTTTCCAACTTTGCATATGTTTTCCCGTGTTGGTCAGTGCAATTTATCTCCTACACAAATAGCATGTACCTTTCAATGGCTTTCAATCCAACTGCGTCAAGGTATCTTTCTTTCCCTCAAACTTTCATCTATCTCCTTACTAATTATTTTGCACCACACCTAGTCGCAACTGGTCTACTTCGCTAATGATATTTCACCAATTAGCACCTACTCTATTCAATGTATTTTGATAGATTGTTTTATGTTGCGTATTGCATGACCTCCAATCTCCGTTGTGTAGGACGCATGAAATATACCTTTATTGCAACGTTGATACTTACTTAACCTTTGGGAATCATTAAGTTTAGTTTAAGTGGTATTTTGAATGCATAGTATTCGATTGCTTATCTTACACAGTGGTAAACATCTAGAATAATATTTCCCTCTACGAGTATCTATTTACATTTATACTTTTGTTGGAATTTGTTGTCTCTATTATTTTAAACAATGCTAAACAAAAAATTTGGTGTCGCCTCTGCAAGGTAGTAATCCATAGATATGTTATGGTTGAAACTCTATGCATATGTCACTCCATACTTCATTCCTTAGGTTTCCATGGTCATATGATGTATATTATTTTCTATTGTTATTTGATAGAATTTTTTACTCGCCTTAGAACTTGTTTGGAAACCATTGGCAACTGCGGGTTGGTTAATCGCTCCTTGTAATTCAATAGATTGTGATTTAAAAGAACATTTAATTTTATATATGTCGCTATGTGTATGTACGGCTAGGCATTTATTAAACTAAAGAATTCAATGAATAAGGAATTTGTTGCCTTTTATTGTATATGTGTATATATATATGCATGTTTATGTGTAACTAATTTTAGTTGTAATGTAGACTGTAGTTGTAAACAAAATTTAGATATAACATATACATACATACATATATATATATATATATATAAGCATATACCTATATATGCATATATGTTTATAGGCATATTTGTATATGTATTATAATGGTGTTAGTAACATAATGTTCTTGCTTCATAATTAAGAGAAAATTGTGAGTAAATAGAATTGAAAAGATTAAGTAAGAAAAATCAACTTATTTATATTAAACAATTGAGGAAATGTTGCATGAGAAAGTTAGGCTATTTTCTTATAGATTATGGACACTCATTACTTTTATGATTACTTTTTAATCAATTTGTAAACCCACCATATATTTCTTGATTGCATCATTGGGTTTGTTACTTGTATAAAGTGTTATGTTAATTGTTGGCATTGGGACAATTTTGGCTATCATTCATAATTGGAGATCTTTGTGCAAGTGAGTCAAGGTAGTCTTCCAAAGGTTTGGTAAAATATTTTATTGGTTGATTTGTTGAGTTTGACCCTTGAAATGGTTGATATTATGCTTTTTATGTGTTGTTGTGGGTCCTTAGCCATGTACCACTTACTTGTTGATAGGGTTGTGAATCGAGAGTGAGATGTTCCATACCTTGCTCGAGATTGTGCTTGTGATTTTCATTTCATGTGCATGATGGATTTACCCTATTGATTTTATTGGGTCTCCTATCTTCCAGTTGGGGGAATGGCTCTCAATGGGGGCCAACAAACAAAGTGGTTGCAGGCTAACCCATGTGTGAGTTTTCTTAACTCAGTGATAAATTAAAATGAATTAGGGGGTTCGGTAGACTACACCTTAATCAAGATAAGTGAATGTCTTGCCCATGCTTGTAGAGATCATTTAGGCTAAGGATGGGTTGAGAAGGCCTGGTTGGCAAAACCAATTTCCTTCTCCTCACGAAAGGAATTTTGGTTCCACATGTGTCACCCCATGGGGCCGGCGGCTAGTGAGAGACTGCTAGGGTAACCATGGATGGGGGTTGGCGGCTAGTGATACACTATCAGGGTAACCCATGTCAGGACTATGCAATGACACTCTTCCCTCTGCAGACTAGTGTTCCCTTGTTTTTTCTCTCCCTTTGATATGTGATGTCCTCTAGAAGCAATGTGTGATCTTTTGTGATGTGTTGTTGTTGTAACATCTGTTGTTCTCTATTTAGCTTTGTATGTCAGTTATGGTCGCCTTGTTATTGATGTTGTGGGACCAGGTGTTATCTCCTAGCATGGGGGGTGGACCTTTGGGTTCCACATGGTCAGGTGGAATGTGCCTTGTACTCCATCAGGGTTCCTTCTATGGTGATCATACGTGTGGCAACTACTCTTGATGATGTGTACTCCTACACTTGATCCTGTTCGAGTGAATTATCTTTCATGTACTTGTATTGTACCATAAATAAATTGTATCATGTATTATACTTCTAATGTACTCTCCTCACATGTATACGAGGAGACATTATGGTTCAAGATGTAAGGATGTAATGATGTAATTAATTGTTGAACTCTCTTATGTTATGGATAATGTAAAATATTCTATTGTATATGTTAGTTAAATGGATTGATTTTGAATGGTGTCTATTGATCACATGTTATGATTATTTCATATTGTTTGTTCAAGTAAATGTGATGGATTAAATAAAACTTCATATTGTTGATGGAATTTGTTTAATGTAATGATTTACAATTCTTGCTAGTTTAGTTAATGGGACTGTAGTAATGTATTCATAGACCTTAGAGGACTTATGTTAAAATATAAGTTATTGTTTCTTTTGTAATCTTGTGTATATTGCACTTTCAAACAAAAAAAATGTTTTTTAGGCATTATAGCATGTTGTCCTCTAGGGTTTTGTGGTGGGGCGTTACACATGGTATCAGAGCCCAAGTTCTAACATTGGGTACTCTGGGTATATACAAGAGCCCATTATGTTGTCTTAGTTGCATAGATTCTAAAGTTTATGTTTTCCCTTATTGACCTCGTCTAACACCCTGAACTTTTCCTTGGTGGTGTTTGTGTAGGATAATTCCTAGAGGTCGGGGTCGAGGTTGGGGATGTGGTAGACTTCATGGTGGTGGTCATGGGGCTAATTGTCAGGACTCACCTCCTCAGAGTTCCCATGAGTTTGATTGTGAGGAACAACAGAGTTCCCAGAATAATCTGGGAGGTGGAGATCACAATCTGGGTCAGTCAGGGTTGGAGAGTGCACAATTGCATCACTTACTTGAGGAGTTTCTTGCTCATCTTGGTCTAAGATAGGAGGGTGAACATTTGGTGGTTAGAGAGAGAGAGGTCTCCCAAGAGGAGAGAGGTTGCAATCGAGTAGAAGGCTATATTAGTTGGACATATGAGGGATATTTTGAGAGCTCATCCTCCTACTTTTGATGGGACTGGTAGTGGTTTGGAGGTAGAGACCTGGTTAATTGATTTGAATAGGTGTTTCTCTATGCATCCATATGGTAGAAACACTAGGGCTAGGTGCACTATCATGCATCTCAGAGTTCTTTCTTCCACGCGGTGGTGTTTAGAGGAGAAGAAGCTTCATTTGGATATAGATTCAACCTCATGGGAGATGTTTTTAGAGAGATTAAGAGCTCGGTTCTTGTCCGATCATTGGCGGCAGCGTCGTGCGGATGATTTCCATGAGAAAAGGTAGATGGTGATGTAAGTTGAGTAGTATGAGTGGAGATTTTATGAGCTTAAGCAGTATGCTAACATATGAGATGATGAGGGTATGTTGGTGCAACACTTTATCAAAAGGCTTGAATTCCCGTATCAGTGGGGGTGTTCATGTGTTTGAGCCAAAAACCATGGAGCTAGTTGTAGAGAAGGCTCGGATAGTTGAGGAGAATTTGACCATGGCACTTGGTGGTCATACAGGTGTAAAAATTGGTAGTGCACCTCCAGTTGGTATCAGATCTCAGTGTGGTAAATCTCAGGATGTAGGTTCCTCTAAGGGCCATCAAGCACCCACTAAGGGTGAGTAGTAGTAGCACTCTTAGTCAAAACATAAGAATTCACAGTCTCAACATGGTGGTAAGTGGTTTCAGTCCAAGAGAGATCAGAGTTGGCAGCAAAACAAGCGTGATCATTCTCATCAACCAACACATAGCTCTCAGTTTGTAGTTAGTTGAGGTAATTTTTTGTAGTCCAATTCCCCCTCAAGTGATTGGTGTTATGGCAGAGGCTCAAGATGTTTTTCTTGTGCCAGCAAGGTCGCAACGCCAGACAGTGTCCTCAGAAGGGCACAATTGGATTCATTTAGAGTCTGGCCACTTCAAAGCCGACAGTAGGAGATGCAAGTAGATCCCACAGGGTGTTTGCAGTGGTGGATAACCACCAGGTTGAGCATCAGGGTGTAGTAGTAGAGGCATTAGGTAGAGGATGGGTGGCTGATTATTTAGCCCGTGGACATCTTGCAACACAAGAGACTCACCCTCAGGGGTTGAGACGTTGAGCTGATGTGGGTTCAATGGGATCCTTTTTTTGAGTCCTCAATCCCTTGGTAGGATGCAAAAGAGTTATACCCTTATCTGTTTGTAGGCTTCCAGGAGTAAGCTTGGTCCTAGGGGGAGGATGTAGTGCCCTCAACTTTTTTTCTAATTCTGGTAGACACTTGGTTGTATATGGACATTATGATACTTTTCTTGATGAGTGGATTCATAGTTATGATGTAGTTGATGATACTTTATCACTGATGTTTTATGCTCATGTTGTGCTTAGTACATGGATTTAATGGATCATGTGGATTAATCTTATTTTGTGCATTATTTGATGATTGTTCATATCATGTTGATTGGTAATTTATTATTGTATGTTGGTGTATTTGGTGAAGAGGAATAGTGTCACATCACTCGATTGTGAGGAATAGTTCTGACATGATGGAATAGATACGATTCCACACCCCACTGATGTTCTAACATAGTGTTGGTGATGATATCGTGTTACATGATGCCACATGCATAGACACATGAAGATGAATTATGAGATTGTGTTATGATAGCCTATTTGTGTGATGAGCGTTGGCCTCGAACACTTGTAGAGGGATACTCATGGTTGCTTTGACAGTGTTTGGTCGAATAGCATATGAGTAGGTCCTAGGCAGGTTACCTATGTATGCCTTCTCCATGAGGTATCACTATGTGGGGTGTGTTATGCAAGTGCCTACTTTCGTGGAGCCACAGACACACTTCCATGTAGTATACGACTAGTGTGTGCCTTCCCCAAGTAGCGTATGACCATGTCATGTGACGACGCGATGCAGGGTGTAGCTGACGAGCACACTCTGAGTCATGTGGATGGAATTCTCACTCTGCACCACATTAGAGCTACTGTTATAGCCCGACGTTGTTCCCTCCTTCCTTGTTTGGTGGCTAGTATCTATTCATGTAGTGTTGTATAGTGCAATTTCAAGATTGTGGACTTTCTTTATGGTTATTGATGATTTTCTATTGATTGTGAAGGTCAACACCTTGTTTATATTTGATTGTGATGGTTTAGCCACACCTTGTTATATTATTTACTTATAACCCTCATGGTTATATTTGATTTAGTGTTGAAATTGAATTTTAATTTGCTCTTCTTTATGACCTTGGTGGCTAAACTAGTTTATCTTCATTTTTATTTTTAATGTCGGCAATGTGTCATGTTGTGAATCCTCTCCAAGGATGTATGAGGCGGACTTGGTGAGTGTATACAAGGAAGAAGATGCAAAGAACATTGAGGATGGGGGTATGTGAGGCTGTTATACAGCTAGGACCCACTACCCACCTATGTGTGATGACTACCTCTTGGAGGCTAACCACCTTATAGAAGAAGAGACAGGTCATTGTGGACTTGATTGGATGGTCTCATCTTATGTGTGGCCTAACACCATCAGGCCACTGATTGTGATGTATGGATTATGAAAGATGGTTATTGACTATTGACTCATGGATTGTGTATCATGGATTAGTATGTTGCTTTTCGATGTCCAGATGGACCCATGTGTGGCCTTGTGTTGTGATTTATGGTGATGTGCATTGGTGTGTATGTGTAGAATGTATGTTAAATCATGAGTATGGTGCTTGACTTATGAGTTTCTGTATTTTACTTTTCGTTATCCTCACCTATTGATTGTGACTTTGTTCTTGGGTGGTGTGCATAGGATGCCTAGGAGAGGTGGTCATGGAGTCGATCATTTGAACACTTCTTTTTTGAGTCCCCACATGAATGATCATGAGGAGCACTTGGGTCCTTAGTTACGTTCTTTGCTTGAGGAGATTCTTACTCGGCTTGGCCCTAGACAGGAGGGTGGTCAATATGTGTTTAGGGAAATAGAAAGGTTCCCTAGGAGGAGAAATTTTTCAGCTTTAGTAGGACTTATGATGGGCCTTTTGAGGGCACGTCCTTCACTCATCAATCGTTCTGG
The DNA here is from genome assembly GCA_007115665.2 of Sequoiadendron giganteum. Taxonomy (NCBI): domain Eukaryota; kingdom Viridiplantae; phylum Streptophyta; class Pinopsida; order Cupressales; family Cupressaceae; genus Sequoiadendron; species Sequoiadendron giganteum. The sequence goes on along the minus strand of CM021110.1, from coordinate 210,353,773 downwards.
TTTAAGGTTTTGAGCTTGAGAATTGGTTGATTGGTGTTCATTTTGGTAGGGCATCCCCAGCAGGCTTTGGGTTTCGGAGTGATCATCTTCCATCTAGGAGGATTCAAAGTTGGTTACGAGCCCAGCTCCATCATCTTGGCCAGTCATCTCAGAGCACACACGCTGCAACAGGTAGAAGTATAGGATATTTCACTTGCAGTCGGCAGGGCCACATAGCTAGACAATGTCCTCAGAGGAACACACTTGAATTCAGTCAGAGGTCAGCGGCTATGGAGCTAGCAAGGAATGATGCAGGAAGGGCCCATGGGACGAGTGCAGTGGTTGATCATTTTTGGGTAGAGCATCAGGGCACAAATGTGGATATTACTGGTAGTGGTCAGGTAGCTTACCCAAGAGCCCGTGGAGATCCTGTGGTACAGGAGATTGAAGAAGTGCATTTAGTGTTGTTTTCTCTGCATTGAAACTTACTATGATAATTTATGTGTTTGAGACTTTGTTGGTGGTTGCTTCACCGTGTTGGTTTGTATGGATTGACAGTTTATTTTGCTTGGGTGATCTGTTTACTGTCATTTTTATCTTGATGTATGGAGTATTTGTGTTTGGAATAATTTGATTATGTGCTATCATATGGGTTTTGTACTATGCTTGTTATGCTAATGATTAGTTATTTCCTTATTATGTTGTGGTGATTTAATATAGTTGTTGTTACTTGATTTTATGGTTTTGGGATGACATTTCACTTGATTTTTGATGATCATGACATTATGAATTGATGTTTATGTTACGTTGGATTTATGGAGTTAGTGGTGTGTTTGTATAATTTTTATTATGCGTATCATGTGGCTAATGTTCATGCTTGATATGTTGATGGTTAGTTGTCTCTTTTTGATGTTGTTTATAATGTAATCACTATTATTTGATGTTTTGGTTGTTGTATGAGGTCTTGGTGAGGGGAATGGGGTAGCATCACTCGTTCGTGAGCACCCTGCTACACCGTGACTTCCTCTCATGGTGTGTTTGTTAATTGATATATATGTATATGTTGTTTGACACCTTGTTTTATGCAAGTTGCAGGTACCAGGTACCAAATCCACCTGCACTATCAGGTTTGAGCGTACCCCAAAAAACCCAATGGATATGATGTGGAAATAGGTGATGACAAAAGGACCCCAACCCATGTTTGGTAACCCCGTTTGTTGGTTGTTTATTTTTTCAAGTTGCCTTGTTTAGTATCTCTCATTTTTGTGTGTGACTTTTGATGATGTTCATAACTATGTATGTTTACCTGACCTTGCGACTTCTAGGAGTAAGTCAAGACTAGGGGGAGGATGTAGTGCCTCTCCGCTTGGGTCATTGGGTCGATTGGGTAAGAGTTTATTTGGGTTGGCATGTTGATTATTTTAATGGTATTATTAATGATGGCTAATCATTTATTATAGTTGTTAATTTAAATGTCGTTAATTAGTAGTTGATTCAACCACGTGTATTATTGTTGGGGATAAAGCAATTAAAGTATACAATTTAATTTATAAATTTAAACATTGGTTGATTTATATGAATATAGTATTTGTAATTGTTGAAATTAATATTTTTACTTTTAAGAAAGTACCCCCGTCTGCGTTTGTTGTTTCATCATTGTTTTTCAATGTCGTCTATCTGTACCTCGTTCTTGTGGGTATTGTTGTATTTCGAGTTATTTATTTCCATGGTTTTCGTAATGATTGTTAAAGGTTTTGAATATGGCTATTTTGATATCGTTAAATCAATTGCTTTAGTCAAATGATATTCATTGTAGAGGATAGTTAAATGATTAAATTGTATTTGTCATGAATCTCATTAATTCTTTTAGAAAATAAAATGTGCTAGATAATGTTATTTATTTTAAGTGAATATTAATTGCCTTATTAATATTACATATTTTAAATTATTTATGGTATAACATCTAATTTAAATATATGTGAATTAATAAGTTGTGTTTATAATACATGTAATTAAAATATTTGGAATTATTATTATGGGAATTAATTATAACATTGAGTAATTAATTTAATATTAAATTATAAATTTAAATGTTGCATAGTTTAAATTGTTTATTGATTTATTTTAGATAATATTTATTGGCTTAGAGTTAATTATATTTTAGCATGGAATTATATTGTTTAAATTGTTGAAGAAATAGTTAGAAAAGGAAATTTGGGTGAAAATGCTTATTTTGAAATTGGAAAAAATGAAATTACTAGCAAGTGGCTATTTTCATGGGGAGTAAATTTCAGAAATTGATGGCAACTTTCCGATTTTGCTTTTTTTGGATTTTATATCCATTTTGGTGGCTTTTCAAAAAAAAAGGAGGGGGGAGGAAAGCAAATTTTGTCTACAATGGGTTTTTTTTTAGTTTTCTGGAAAAATTGTAACTCTAGCTTTCGAAAATAATAATAACAAGAATATTAGTTTTGTTTTGGAAATTTGGTTCTTTGAAATTGGATTCGTTAGCTGTGGATCTCAAAAAATTTGAGGAAGAACGTAGCTCGTTGGAAGCATTCAGCACAGTAATTCATCTCCGATTTCAGGCGAAGAACTCCAGGTAGCAACAGAAAACTCTATTACGTTTTTTTTTTTTGTTAAAAGAGAAATCAAATTTCAAAAATGTATTATTCTTGCTTGTCAAAAAGTATGTGCAAAGAATAATGTATCTCTGTGAGCTTTGAATTGTTGATATTGTGAATCCATTTGTCAAACCAATTTCTCCAACTTCGAATAGATCTCTCATTTTGGAGGATGTGGTTCGTCACCCACACAAAAGTCTTGTACCAATTTAATTTTCTGGCTATTTCAATCTGCAACATCAGGGTTTCTTCTTATTCCTTCATCTCTCAGCAATCTCCTTACTATTTCACCCGCGCAGTTTTTTAATACTAGGGGTCTTATTTTTATGTTTGTTATGGACGGTGGGAAAGCCAGACCATAGGTCTGGCTTGGTTGCTCCCACACCATCTTAACTCACCCACCGAGATAGATGCATGGGGCATCGCATATTCTATGTAAGTTGCCTTTCTTAAAATCCCCTCAGCCTTCTTATGGGCATTCGACCTTTTTGACATTACGCCTTCCTCTGCGTTTTGGTTGACTGTAGTGTATTTTAAAATCCAAATTTGTGTTGCATATAGTTACGGGTTTGGTCTTGGCAATTCGATTTGTGTTTCCCTTGGATGAATATTTCTGGTTGGCATTCGATATATGATGAATATTGTATTAGCATTCATTTAGAGCATATTTCCTTGAGGAATTTTGCTAATAATTATACTTTCCTACGTATTAAGCTTCCACTTTTTGCATGCATGTATAGAAACATGCACTTTCCTATGCTCAATGGGAAACGTTAGGGAATTTGGCTTTATAGCTTCAGTGCCATTCGTGTGCTTAGTTTTGATGAATCTGTTGGTGGTTAGAGATCGATACTATATATTCAAAATAACATTCAAGCCTATTTCTTTATTGGGTTTTCTCAGAAAATCAAGCTCTTTCCACCTATGATCTTGACCTAAGGTTTGCTCAGCCTTCCCTTTAGGTACGATGCTTTGAGAGAATTGGTGGCTGTTATTAGACTATGTTTTCTTTTTATTTCAATGCACTAATTGTGTTTGCAGGCTGTGTTGTAAGAGTGATATCAGATTCATTGTGAAACCATGTTATTTTTATGGTGTAAAATGTGATTTAAATTCATTGAGTGTACCCCTTTTAATAGGTTAAACTGCAAATAATGTATCTTATATCAGAGAACAGCCTAATATATATATATATAAACATGTTTATTCATGTTAGTTAATTTTATTATATTTTATATTTAAATGTATATATATATATGTTTGTTTAAGTTTTTAATATTATTAAATTCTATATAAAGGTATATGTACATATATATTATAGATATTTTTATGTCTGTTTATATGTAGTAACACAATATTTTTATACCGTGTTTTAAAACGGTAGTGTTTAGATGTAAATTTATTCATTTATGTATTTTTATACGTTTAAATTATGAGGTTAATTGGAAGAAATTAGTTTGTATAAAATGCATATTTAATTGGAATTTTGTATAAACATTGTTATTGTGATTTTTATTTTAATTGAAAATAATTAGTTAATGGCAATGCATAGACTTAGTAACTATGTATCAATGTTAATTTTATATTGTCTAAATGTTTATACTCTTTTTAATGAATGCATTTGTATATGGGGGTATTGTGGATTTATCAGTAGATATGGTTGTCATTGTAAAAAAAATGTATAATCATTAAGTGTTAGTGAAATTAGTAGTTGATGTTGATGTTTAGGATGTAATATAATGAGTTGAATGTGTAGCAAGATATTTATAAATATATGTAATTTCTTTAATTAATCCTATTGATTTTAACGAATGAATGGACAAAAATTATTGATGTTTTAAATATCCTTGAATCTTAGTGCCCTAGCAAATGTAAATGTGCTTTGTTTATAAATGAGAATATTTGTTGATGATCTATTTGTTTAAGGAAGAGTTATATGTGGTTACGTTTGGAATTTTGGTTTGGTTTGTTTTGTGATGACTTTTAGATTCGGGGGATCATGTGTCACCTTCGTCCTTGAGTTGATTGTTTTAAATGTATTCCATAGGCAAGGGGAGTATTTGTTTCATGATGATTTCTATGTTGGCTTGATGCCACAATATTCTTGTTGGTTGAGTATATGTGGGTGTTACCCTGTTCCTTTGCAATGTTGTGTTATGGATTGTGTACGAGTAGGTTCATGCCTCACATTTGGTTGTACTTTTCATGTCGAGCTTATGTGATGACACTCATTCCTTTAGCAACTAGGGTTGATGTTGTTTCTCTTCATCATTCTTGTGTCTCTAGAAGTGAAGGTTCCTTGTGTTTGTTTTATGTGTTTTATGATGGAGTCTTGATAGCCTTTTTTATTTTCTTGATTGTTGTTTTTGGTTGTGGGTCTTCTTTTCATCTCCTAGCATGGGGGGTGGACCTTAGGTTCCACATGGTCGGGTGGAACATGCTATGCACCCATTGGGTTCCCCACCGACGATCACGATGTTGCATAAATGTACCAGTTGTAGTGGTTCCTAAGCTTTCCAGTGTTGGCGATAGTTTTGGTGTTATGGCCTATGTTTCCTTCTAATTGACCTCATTATGTATTCTTTCCATTATGGATGTATCATTCTTGTATGGATGTACTCTTATCTTGGTATAAGGGAATCATAATGTAATTGTATCATTGTATTTAGGTTGTGTTGTATCTGTGGAAATATGCTTCACATATGTAATACTGAACTATGTATTTGATATGTAATAAATGATGAATGTATCGTGGTCATCTCGCTTGATTATGAATGGATGTATGTTTATCTTTATTCTATCTTGATTAGTGTGTGTTTCTATCGCTTTATTCTTGGCATTTAAGTTATAACGATGTTAAGTGGTTTTGAACGAATGTGAGTAATGTAACCATGCAACCCCATGGGGCTAGATAGGTGACGTTATGTAATTATCTTAATGTTGTATGTTTATTTAATCTATGGTTAATGTATAGTTGTTCTTTTAAAAAAAAATGTTTTGCAATTGTTAGTTGTTTTTTTATCCTTTGGGGTGTGCGTGGCGGGGCATTACATATAAATATATGTATATATAAGCATATACCTATATATGTGTATATGTGTATATACATATGTATATATTTATATATGCATATGCATATTTGTATATTATTATAATGGTTTTCTATTAACATAATGTTCTTGCTCCATAATTAAGAGAAAATTGTGAGTAAATAGAATTCAAAAGATTAAGAAAAATCAACTTATTTATATTAAACAATTGAGTAAATGTTGCATGAGAAAGGTAGGCTATTTTCTTGTAGATTATGGACACTGATTGATTTTATGATTACTTGTTAATCAAGTTGTAAACCCACCATAGATTTCTTGATTGCATCATTGGGTTTGTTACATGTATAAAGTGTTATGTTAATTGTTGGCATTGGGACAATTTTGGCTATCATTCATAATTGGAGATCTTTGTGCAAGTGATTCAAGATAGTCTTCCAGAGGTTTGGTAAAGTATTTTATTGGTTGATTTGTTGTGTTTAACCCTTGAAATGGTTGATATTATGCTTGTTATGTGTTGTTGTGGGTCCTTAGCCATGCACTACTTGTTGATAGGGTTGTGAATCGAGAGCAAGATGGTCCATACCTTGCTCAGGATTTGTGCTTGTGGTTTTCATTTTATGTGCATGATAGTGTTACCCTATTGATTTTATTGGGTCTCCTATCTGCCATTTGGGGGAGTGGCTCTCAATGGGGTTTGGCACACAAAGATGTGTCAGGGTAACCCATTTGGGATTTTTCTTAACTGAGTGATAACTAAAAATGAATTAAGGGTTTGGGTAGTCTACACCTTAATCAAGATAAGTGAAATCCTCACCCATGCCTGTAGTGCTCATTTAGGCTAAGGATGGGTTGAGAAGGCTTGGTCAAAAAATCCAATTTCCTCGTCCTCATGAAAGGAAGTTTGGTTTCGCATGTGTCACCCCATGGGGCCGATGACTAGTGATAGATTGTTAGGGTAACCATGGATGGGGGTCGGCGGCTAGTGACAAACTACCAGGGTAACCCATATTAGTACCATGCGATGATACTCTTCCCTCTGCAGACTAGTGTTCCCTTATTTGTTCTCTCCCTTTGGTATGTGATGTCCTCTAGAAGCAATGTGTGATCTTTTGTGATGTGTTGTTGTAACGTCATTTGTTCTCTATTTAGCCTTGTATATCAGTTATGATTGCCTTGTTA
>CM021110.1:210063460-210346841 GCA_007115665.2 Sequoiadendron giganteum | reverse complement strand
ACATAATAATTTCAAATTTTATCAAATGGATGTGAATTCTACTTTCTTGAATGGAGAGTTGGAAGAAGAAGTATACATGGAACAACCATAAGGATTTCAGCTATCAGATAAACTTAATATGGTCTGCAAATTGAAGAAGGCATTGTATGGATTGAAGAAAGCTTCTAGAGATTGGTATGAACTGATAGATAAGTATTTGATACAAAAAGGATTCAATAAAGGTGCCACAGATAGTAATCTTTACTTTAAGGTTGAAAAGATAAAATATTGATTGTAGTTGTGTATGTTGATGACATAATTATTGGAGGAAATGAATTTATGTGTAAGAAATTTTTAGAAGAGATGTAGGAAGAGTTTGAAATATCTATGTTTAGGGAGATGAATTTATTCCTTGGGCTAAAAATCAATCAAACAAATAAATTATATTCATTTCACAATCAAATTATGTCAAGGAAATGCTGAAGAAGTTTGGAATGGAAGACTCCAAACTGATATGTACTCTTATGGTTATCTGTTGTAAATTGAGCAAGAATGATGAATTCCATAAGGTTGATTAGAGTAAGTACAAATCTATGATTGGTGGATTGTTATATCTAACTACTACTAGACTGGATATCATGCATTTAGTTTGTCTTGTGGCTAGATTTCAATATCCTAGAGATTCATATGTTGCAATAGTGAATAGGATATTCATATACCTAAAAGGAACTCTAGATTATGGCTTGTGGTATCCAAAGGATATTAATTTCGCATTGAGTACTCACACGCATGCAGATTGAGTTGGTTGTGTGGATGAAAAAAGTGCAAGTGGTGGTGCATTCTTTCTTGGACGTAGATTGGTTTCATGGCTAAGTAAGAAACAAGATTCAATTTCTTTATCTATTATAGATGTTGAGTACATTGCAACAACATCTTGTTGTACACAAGTGTTGTGGATGAGGAAAATATTGAAGGATATTAGAGTAGTGTATGATGAACCTATTTATATCTTTTGTGACAATACAAGTGCAATAAACATTTTCAAAGAATCCAGTGATGCATTCAAGGACAAAATATATTTCAATCAGATATCACTTTCTAAGAGAAAAGGTTTTGAAGAATTAAGTGAATCTTGAATATGTGCCTACAAAGGTTCAGATTGTTGGCATATTCACTAAGGTTCTTCCTAAGGATAGTTTTGAGTATCTATGGGATAAGTTGGGGGTTATTGCCCCTCCTTCTTTGAACTAGATGCATAAGATATGCATCAATCTAGTGGATCTCAAGATCTATCCCTTATTCTGGACTGATGTTGGTGGCTACCTCTCAAGGGGAGTAGGTAATGGCATTGTAGATTGGTGTATAATCCTAAGGGGGAGTATTCAGAGAAAAAATGGAAGAGTTTTGTTGAGAAGTTGTAAGTAGGTTGCATAATGTAAAAAGGGGAGAATAATGCAAAATATTTTGTCATTTTCCATTGATGTCAAAGCGGAAGAGAGAATCATGTGAAAAAGATCAAGTTATCAAGGGGAGAAGAGTCATGTGAAAAGGAACAAGTTGTCAGAGAGAGAATATCATGTGAAAAAGAATAAGTAATAAAGGGGAGAAGATTCAAGTGAAGAAGATCTAAGGAAAGAGAAACATGTGAGATAAATTTAGTTGAAGAAATAATCATGTAAGGGGGGAGTGAGTAAAGATAAAAGATAAAAGAAAACTTGTATGTTTAGAGTTGTTTGTCTTTAATGGTTTTTCACATTGTGTTGCCATCAATGACAAAGGGGATATTGTTGCAAGTATGTGAAAATTGGTTTTTTCATTGATGTCAACAAGATTTTGTTGGCATTAGTTTCAACCATATGTGTTGAGAGATATTTTTGTTGAAAATGAACAATTGGTGTTATCTATGCTTTGATTTGTTGTATTATATTGTCATTAGTTAAGCTATTGGTATTAACCTTTGTTTCTACTTTGATAAGATTCTATATATGAATGTATTAGTCTTTTAGATATTGTGGATGTGTCTTTAGTGCTTGGCTTCCAAGTGATTTTGAGAAATTTGATAAAAAGAGGAAATAGTGTGTTGCAGTGTTGTTCTTCGTTACAAAGAGATGTTTTGGTCTTGCTTTGAATTTCTTCTAGGTTGACGATCTGCCTATGTGATTCAGATATGTTGGTGAGATTTTTTCAATGATGTTATATTCAAGAGATGGTATGTTGGATCGTCATACAATATAATTTGTGTTCACCAGTGTGATTGTGCATTATAGAGGTGTCTGGAAGAAATTGTTTTTCTCTACATTTCTTTGTAGTTATGCTTTAGGTATTATGATTATGAAGGTGTGTTGATGGTGTTGGTATTTCACCTCAGTCAAGAGGATTTAAGGTTTTGTGTGTTAGAAGATAATTTTTCAAGTAATAGTGTAGGTAGAGTAGTCTGAGTTTACTAGGTTTATACATTCTTTAGGTGAAAGTTATTGCAAATAAGTTTGTTGGATTTTAGGTTGTTTGAGGAATATTCTAGATTATGTTCAAGCATGGTGTGTGGTTTTCAAGTCATCTTTGGATTTGAGAATGCATTTACTTAAAATTTTAATGGTGTTTACACTACATGAAAAGGATAATAATTATTAGTGGTCACTTTTGGTTGAGTAGTGTTGTTTATTTAGGTCCCAATTAAATTTTAATGCGGTATGCATTCACTTCTATCTACCATCAAAGTGTTTTGGTGTTGACCTAATTTGAATTTGCATGTTTGAGGTGTATAGCCAACCTTGGAAAGGGTTTCAAGGTTGAGGATGGTATAAGTATGAGTTGAATTGTTGAAGGATGTCAAGATAGATGAAATTTCAAAGTGTGTGATGTGAATAATGTGAAATTGAGCAGAGCAGTGTGATATTTCAAGTGTTGGATTACTGGATGTAGTGAGTAGAAGGGGTCTACAATCATTCAAACAAAATACGAAGGTGTTGGAGCTATTGTGGTGGATTTTATGTTGCATTGAGATCATGTTCTCTATGTAACATTTCTTCTCTATCTTATTTTTTGTTCTGGCAGTGAACCTTGGTTGTGAGCCTTTCTAGACAATGTGTCCTATTCTGGCAGTGAGCCCTTGTAACCAATTTTGCAATTACTTGTATTGTGAGAAAATCCTCATCGTGGTTTTTCCCTCCTTGTTTTTTCCATGTAAATATGGTATTCTCTTGTGCATGGTGTTAAAGTTGTTTCAATTTTTGTTATTTTCTTTTCATGCTAATTCATCATAACAGATTAAGGATTTAATGAATGCTTTTGGATCTGAATGTTAATGAGGTTTCTGATGTTTTCATAAGATACAAATTCGATTCACCCCCTCTCTTAGTTGTCTTGTTCATCCAACAAATGTATTTCGAGAGTGATAGTGGTTATGTTGCCTCTAGATCTTTGGTTGGTGATAGTCTTGTTAGAAGCTTTCTTTGCAAGTATATTATAATCTTTGTGATTTATGAATAATGTATTGGATGACTTTTGGAATGTGGGGCTATTCTCTTGAAAGGGTTTTCCCAACATAAATCATTGTGTTATGGTATGCATGATATTTATGTTTATTTTTATTTAAGTTTCTATAACTTAAAAAATCTGTAAAGTTTTGCTTTATTCTCCTCTCAAGATTAGTGTAGGAAGTTGTTTTGCTACCTTAGCTTCCTTAAATTAATCAAATAAAATTAATTATTTGATTAATAGGAGAAAATAGTGAATTTAATTAAATAATTGATATTATTTAATTAAATAAATTAAATTAGGTGAATTAGGAGAGAAATGGTGTTAATAAGAGAAATATTTTTATGTGATATGCTCAGAACATTTTTAAGTGTCTACAAGAACAATGTATCCTAATTTAGAGATCTTGTGATTACAAATGACATCTTTATATCTATGAATTGTAGAAGGAGACTTAGTAGTTGTTTATTTGCACCCAAAAGGAGAATCGGTGGAGAGTAGCATCAAGTATTTTCTTAATGCACCTATAATTATTTAAAAATGTCTTATTAGTAATACAAAAATATTTTCAATGGAAATACCTTTGTTTGGGAGAAACTCTTGCTGGTCCAAATCATCAAGGGCCTCAAAATGATTAAAACTTGCATCCTCTTGCCTGTTCTTAAGGGTTATTTTTTTCCTCTACCCTTATTGTGAGATTTCTCATATGGTTGGAAATGGAATTCCCTTTGGGGAGCCAAGTGCTTTGGTACCTCTTAATCATGTCATGGAATCTTCTGTGTTACTAGCCATTCCAGTAGGATTGGAGAGGGTTCCTAAACCTTGTAAAAATTGTATGGACTGACAAGCTTTAGGATCTACTCATAATTTGGGTATGGGTCTCTCTACTTCTTCTCCATTGGGTCTCCATAAGAAAAACATCAAGAAGGGGAACTCAGAGAAGCCTACCAAGGTTGGAAGGAAGAAAGACCAAGACAAGATTAAGATTGCAAGTGAGAATTTGGTGGAGTCAGGCTTTGTTAAGCCTCTTGACTCCCACTTTTATAAACCCCATAAATGATTGTTCTCTCCTATAATTTAAGGGGTTTGAACAACATCCCTCAACAAAAGGTTTTTTGGGAAATGATTAAGGCTCAATCCCCTAACATGGTTTTTATTCAAGAATCCAAGTTATTTGTTGATGGTATGGAGAATATTTCTTCCAAGCTTTGGTGGCATGGTCGATGTCAATGCATTGGTGCTCAAGGCAGTGTTGGTGGGATTATTTTCTTTTGGGACTCACAAAATATCTCTCCCTTATGGTGGATTGCGAGTAGATCTTCTTTATCCATGGTTGCTTCGAGCTTCGACTCTGGTGAAATTTTGTTGTTTTCTAATATTTATGCTCCTACTGACCTGCCTGGTAAGACCTATTTGTGGGATCATTTAAGGTATGTGAGATCCTTAGCTCCATTGTTTCCTTGGATTGTGACTATGGATTTTAATTCTATTCTCAATCTTGAGGAGAAGAGAGGGGGATTGGATTGTTTGGATCCCTCTTCATCTCTTTTTAACAATAATATTAACCAACTAAATTTGATTGAACTAATAGGAGATGTGGTGTAAAGAGAAGCAAACTCTCCCTGCTAAAATATTATTCAATTCAACATGATCCACAACCAATCCCCTAAGAGGCCAAAGGTGACACCCTTTCCATTTGAGCACCTCCACTTGAACCAACCACTCAAAAACTTTAGAATCACTAACTTTCGACCATCCAACATCCAAGAAATGTGAGCCCAAGACATGTAAATGGGGATGCGAGGAGAATAAAGAGGGTTAACCATCCCAAGAATCAAGCTTGACAAGAGCATCCTACCCCTTGCCATAGATCCAAAAAAGACGTTGCTTAATCAAACTAGCACCTTGTCTAAGAGTGTCCCGTAGCATAGACCCCTTCCCCTCTAGAGGGTAGTGTGGAATGTCCTTTGTTGTGGCACCTCTCAAATATTTTTCCTTGTTGCCTTCAACCACCAAGCCAACTTTTCCAACTTTGCATATGTTTTCCCGTGTTGGTCAGTGCAATTTATCTCCTACACAAATAGCATGTACCTTTCAATGGCTTTCAATCCAACTGCGTCAAGGTATCTTTCTTTCCCTCAAACTTTCATCTATCTCCTTACTAATTATTTTGCACCACACCTAGTCGCAACTGGTCTACTTCGCTAATGATATTTCACCAATTAGCACCTACTCTATTCAATGTATTTTGATAGATTGTTTTATGTTGCGTATTGCATGACCTCCAATCTCCGTTGTGTAGGACGCATGAAATATACCTTTATTGCAACGTTGATACTTACTTAACCTTTGGGAATCATTAAGTTTAGTTTAAGTGGTATTTTGAATGCATAGTATTCGATTGCTTATCTTACACAGTGGTAAACATCTAGAATAATATTTCCCTCTACGAGTATCTATTTACATTTATACTTTTGTTGGAATTTGTTGTCTCTATTATTTTAAACAATGCTAAACAAAAAATTTGGTGTCGCCTCTGCAAGGTAGTAATCCATAGATATGTTATGGTTGAAACTCTATGCATATGTCACTCCATACTTCATTCCTTAGGTTTCCATGGTCATATGATGTATATTATTTTCTATTGTTATTTGATAGAATTTTTTACTCGCCTTAGAACTTGTTTGGAAACCATTGGCAACTGCGGGTTGGTTAATCGCTCCTTGTAATTCAATAGATTGTGATTTAAAAGAACATTTAATTTTATATATGTCGCTATGTGTATGTACGGCTAGGCATTTATTAAACTAAAGAATTCAATGAATAAGGAATTTGTTGCCTTTTATTGTATATGTGTATATATATATGCATGTTTATGTGTAACTAATTTTAGTTGTAATGTAGACTGTAGTTGTAAACAAAATTTAGATATAACATATACATACATACATATATATATATATATATATAAGCATATACCTATATATGCATATATGTTTATAGGCATATTTGTATATGTATTATAATGGTGTTAGTAACATAATGTTCTTGCTTCATAATTAAGAGAAAATTGTGAGTAAATAGAATTGAAAAGATTAAGTAAGAAAAATCAACTTATTTATATTAAACAATTGAGGAAATGTTGCATGAGAAAGTTAGGCTATTTTCTTATAGATTATGGACACTCATTACTTTTATGATTACTTTTTAATCAATTTGTAAACCCACCATATATTTCTTGATTGCATCATTGGGTTTGTTACTTGTATAAAGTGTTATGTTAATTGTTGGCATTGGGACAATTTTGGCTATCATTCATAATTGGAGATCTTTGTGCAAGTGAGTCAAGGTAGTCTTCCAAAGGTTTGGTAAAATATTTTATTGGTTGATTTGTTGAGTTTGACCCTTGAAATGGTTGATATTATGCTTTTTATGTGTTGTTGTGGGTCCTTAGCCATGTACCACTTACTTGTTGATAGGGTTGTGAATCGAGAGTGAGATGTTCCATACCTTGCTCGAGATTGTGCTTGTGATTTTCATTTCATGTGCATGATGGATTTACCCTATTGATTTTATTGGGTCTCCTATCTTCCAGTTGGGGGAATGGCTCTCAATGGGGGCCAACAAACAAAGTGGTTGCAGGCTAACCCATGTGTGAGTTTTCTTAACTCAGTGATAAATTAAAATGAATTAGGGGGTTCGGTAGACTACACCTTAATCAAGATAAGTGAATGTCTTGCCCATGCTTGTAGAGATCATTTAGGCTAAGGATGGGTTGAGAAGGCCTGGTTGGCAAAACCAATTTCCTTCTCCTCACGAAAGGAATTTTGGTTCCACATGTGTCACCCCATGGGGCCGGCGGCTAGTGAGAGACTGCTAGGGTAACCATGGATGGGGGTTGGCGGCTAGTGATACACTATCAGGGTAACCCATGTCAGGACTATGCAATGACACTCTTCCCTCTGCAGACTAGTGTTCCCTTGTTTTTTCTCTCCCTTTGATATGTGATGTCCTCTAGAAGCAATGTGTGATCTTTTGTGATGTGTTGTTGTTGTAACATCTGTTGTTCTCTATTTAGCTTTGTATGTCAGTTATGGTCGCCTTGTTATTGATGTTGTGGGACCAGGTGTTATCTCCTAGCATGGGGGGTGGACCTTTGGGTTCCACATGGTCAGGTGGAATGTGCCTTGTACTCCATCAGGGTTCCTTCTATGGTGATCATACGTGTGGCAACTACTCTTGATGATGTGTACTCCTACACTTGATCCTGTTCGAGTGAATTATCTTTCATGTACTTGTATTGTACCATAAATAAATTGTATCATGTATTATACTTCTAATGTACTCTCCTCACATGTATACGAGGAGACATTATGGTTCAAGATGTAAGGATGTAATGATGTAATTAATTGTTGAACTCTCTTATGTTATGGATAATGTAAAATATTCTATTGTATATGTTAGTTAAATGGATTGATTTTGAATGGTGTCTATTGATCACATGTTATGATTATTTCATATTGTTTGTTCAAGTAAATGTGATGGATTAAATAAAACTTCATATTGTTGATGGAATTTGTTTAATGTAATGATTTACAATTCTTGCTAGTTTAGTTAATGGGACTGTAGTAATGTATTCATAGACCTTAGAGGACTTATGTTAAAATATAAGTTATTGTTTCTTTTGTAATCTTGTGTATATTGCACTTTCAAACAAAAAAAATGTTTTTTAGGCATTATAGCATGTTGTCCTCTAGGGTTTTGTGGTGGGGCGTTACACATGGTATCAGAGCCCAAGTTCTAACATTGGGTACTCTGGGTATATACAAGAGCCCATTATGTTGTCTTAGTTGCATAGATTCTAAAGTTTATGTTTTCCCTTATTGACCTCGTCTAACACCCTGAACTTTTCCTTGGTGGTGTTTGTGTAGGATAATTCCTAGAGGTCGGGGTCGAGGTTGGGGATGTGGTAGACTTCATGGTGGTGGTCATGGGGCTAATTGTCAGGACTCACCTCCTCAGAGTTCCCATGAGTTTGATTGTGAGGAACAACAGAGTTCCCAGAATAATCTGGGAGGTGGAGATCACAATCTGGGTCAGTCAGGGTTGGAGAGTGCACAATTGCATCACTTACTTGAGGAGTTTCTTGCTCATCTTGGTCTAAGATAGGAGGGTGAACATTTGGTGGTTAGAGAGAGAGAGGTCTCCCAAGAGGAGAGAGGTTGCAATCGAGTAGAAGGCTATATTAGTTGGACATATGAGGGATATTTTGAGAGCTCATCCTCCTACTTTTGATGGGACTGGTAGTGGTTTGGAGGTAGAGACCTGGTTAATTGATTTGAATAGGTGTTTCTCTATGCATCCATATGGTAGAAACACTAGGGCTAGGTGCACTATCATGCATCTCAGAGTTCTTTCTTCCACGCGGTGGTGTTTAGAGGAGAAGAAGCTTCATTTGGATATAGATTCAACCTCATGGGAGATGTTTTTAGAGAGATTAAGAGCTCGGTTCTTGTCCGATCATTGGCGGCAGCGTCGTGCGGATGATTTCCATGAGAAAAGGTAGATGGTGATGTAAGTTGAGTAGTATGAGTGGAGATTTTATGAGCTTAAGCAGTATGCTAACATATGAGATGATGAGGGTATGTTGGTGCAACACTTTATCAAAAGGCTTGAATTCCCGTATCAGTGGGGGTGTTCATGTGTTTGAGCCAAAAACCATGGAGCTAGTTGTAGAGAAGGCTCGGATAGTTGAGGAGAATTTGACCATGGCACTTGGTGGTCATACAGGTGTAAAAATTGGTAGTGCACCTCCAGTTGGTATCAGATCTCAGTGTGGTAAATCTCAGGATGTAGGTTCCTCTAAGGGCCATCAAGCACCCACTAAGGGTGAGTAGTAGTAGCACTCTTAGTCAAAACATAAGAATTCACAGTCTCAACATGGTGGTAAGTGGTTTCAGTCCAAGAGAGATCAGAGTTGGCAGCAAAACAAGCGTGATCATTCTCATCAACCAACACATAGCTCTCAGTTTGTAGTTAGTTGAGGTAATTTTTTGTAGTCCAATTCCCCCTCAAGTGATTGGTGTTATGGCAGAGGCTCAAGATGTTTTTCTTGTGCCAGCAAGGTCGCAACGCCAGACAGTGTCCTCAGAAGGGCACAATTGGATTCATTTAGAGTCTGGCCACTTCAAAGCCGACAGTAGGAGATGCAAGTAGATCCCACAGGGTGTTTGCAGTGGTGGATAACCACCAGGTTGAGCATCAGGGTGTAGTAGTAGAGGCATTAGGTAGAGGATGGGTGGCTGATTATTTAGCCCGTGGACATCTTGCAACACAAGAGACTCACCCTCAGGGGTTGAGACGTTGAGCTGATGTGGGTTCAATGGGATCCTTTTTTTGAGTCCTCAATCCCTTGGTAGGATGCAAAAGAGTTATACCCTTATCTGTTTGTAGGCTTCCAGGAGTAAGCTTGGTCCTAGGGGGAGGATGTAGTGCCCTCAACTTTTTTTCTAATTCTGGTAGACACTTGGTTGTATATGGACATTATGATACTTTTCTTGATGAGTGGATTCATAGTTATGATGTAGTTGATGATACTTTATCACTGATGTTTTATGCTCATGTTGTGCTTAGTACATGGATTTAATGGATCATGTGGATTAATCTTATTTTGTGCATTATTTGATGATTGTTCATATCATGTTGATTGGTAATTTATTATTGTATGTTGGTGTATTTGGTGAAGAGGAATAGTGTCACATCACTCGATTGTGAGGAATAGTTCTGACATGATGGAATAGATACGATTCCACACCCCACTGATGTTCTAACATAGTGTTGGTGATGATATCGTGTTACATGATGCCACATGCATAGACACATGAAGATGAATTATGAGATTGTGTTATGATAGCCTATTTGTGTGATGAGCGTTGGCCTCGAACACTTGTAGAGGGATACTCATGGTTGCTTTGACAGTGTTTGGTCGAATAGCATATGAGTAGGTCCTAGGCAGGTTACCTATGTATGCCTTCTCCATGAGGTATCACTATGTGGGGTGTGTTATGCAAGTGCCTACTTTCGTGGAGCCACAGACACACTTCCATGTAGTATACGACTAGTGTGTGCCTTCCCCAAGTAGCGTATGACCATGTCATGTGACGACGCGATGCAGGGTGTAGCTGACGAGCACACTCTGAGTCATGTGGATGGAATTCTCACTCTGCACCACATTAGAGCTACTGTTATAGCCCGACGTTGTTCCCTCCTTCCTTGTTTGGTGGCTAGTATCTATTCATGTAGTGTTGTATAGTGCAATTTCAAGATTGTGGACTTTCTTTATGGTTATTGATGATTTTCTATTGATTGTGAAGGTCAACACCTTGTTTATATTTGATTGTGATGGTTTAGCCACACCTTGTTATATTATTTACTTATAACCCTCATGGTTATATTTGATTTAGTGTTGAAATTGAATTTTAATTTGCTCTTCTTTATGACCTTGGTGGCTAAACTAGTTTATCTTCATTTTTATTTTTAATGTCGGCAATGTGTCATGTTGTGAATCCTCTCCAAGGATGTATGAGGCGGACTTGGTGAGTGTATACAAGGAAGAAGATGCAAAGAACATTGAGGATGGGGGTATGTGAGGCTGTTATACAGCTAGGACCCACTACCCACCTATGTGTGATGACTACCTCTTGGAGGCTAACCACCTTATAGAAGAAGAGACAGGTCATTGTGGACTTGATTGGATGGTCTCATCTTATGTGTGGCCTAACACCATCAGGCCACTGATTGTGATGTATGGATTATGAAAGATGGTTATTGACTATTGACTCATGGATTGTGTATCATGGATTAGTATGTTGCTTTTCGATGTCCAGATGGACCCATGTGTGGCCTTGTGTTGTGATTTATGGTGATGTGCATTGGTGTGTATGTGTAGAATGTATGTTAAATCATGAGTATGGTGCTTGACTTATGAGTTTCTGTATTTTACTTTTCGTTATCCTCACCTATTGATTGTGACTTTGTTCTTGGGTGGTGTGCATAGGATGCCTAGGAGAGGTGGTCATGGAGTCGATCATTTGAACACTTCTTTTTTGAGTCCCCACATGAATGATCATGAGGAGCACTTGGGTCCTTAGTTACGTTCTTTGCTTGAGGAGATTCTTACTCGGCTTGGCCCTAGACAGGAGGGTGGTCAATATGTGTTTAGGGAAATAGAAAGGTTCCCTAGGAGGAGAAATTTTTCAGCTTTAGTAGGACTTATGATGGGCCTTTTGAGGGCACGTCCTTCACTCATCAATCGTTCTGGTTTAAGGTTTTGAGCTTGAGAATTGGTTGATTGGTGTTCATTTTGGTAGGGCATCCCCAGCAGGCTTTGGGTTTCGGAGTGATCATCTTCCATCTAGGAGGATTCAAAGTTGGTTACGAGCCCAGCTCCATCATCTTGGCCAGTCATCTCAGAGCACACACGCTGCAACAGGTAGAAGTATAGGATATTTCACTTGCAGTCGGCAGGGCCACATAGCTAGACAATGTCCTCAGAGGAACACACTTGAATTCAGTCAGAGGTCAGCGGCTATGGAGCTAGCAAGGAATGATGCAGGAAGGGCCCATGGGACGAGTGCAGTGGTTGATCATTTTTGGGTAGAGCATCAGGGCACAAATGTGGATATTACTGGTAGTGGTCAGGTAGCTTACCCAAGAGCCCGTGGAGATCCTGTGGTACAGGAGATTGAAGAAGTGCATTTAGTGTTGTTTTCTCTGCATTGAAACTTACTATGATAATTTATGTGTTTGAGACTTTGTTGGTGGTTGCTTCACCGTGTTGGTTTGTATGGATTGACAGTTTATTTTGCTTGGGTGATCTGTTTACTGTCATTTTTATCTTGATGTATGGAGTATTTGTGTTTGGAATAATTTGATTATGTGCTATCATATGGGTTTTGTACTATGCTTGTTATGCTAATGATTAGTTATTTCCTTATTATGTTGTGGTGATTTAATATAGTTGTTGTTACTTGATTTTATGGTTTTGGGATGACATTTCACTTGATTTTTGATGATCATGACATTATGAATTGATGTTTATGTTACGTTGGATTTATGGAGTTAGTGGTGTGTTTGTATAATTTTTATTATGCGTATCATGTGGCTAATGTTCATGCTTGATATGTTGATGGTTAGTTGTCTCTTTTTGATGTTGTTTATAATGTAATCACTATTATTTGATGTTTTGGTTGTTGTATGAGGTCTTGGTGAGGGGAATGGGGTAGCATCACTCGTTCGTGAGCACCCTGCTACACCGTGACTTCCTCTCATGGTGTGTTTGTTAATTGATATATATGTATATGTTGTTTGACACCTTGTTTTATGCAAGTTGCAGGTACCAGGTACCAAATCCACCTGCACTATCAGGTTTGAGCGTACCCCAAAAAACCCAATGGATATGATGTGGAAATAGGTGATGACAAAAGGACCCCAACCCATGTTTGGTAACCCCGTTTGTTGGTTGTTTATTTTTTCAAGTTGCCTTGTTTAGTATCTCTCATTTTTGTGTGTGACTTTTGATGATGTTCATAACTATGTATGTTTACCTGACCTTGCGACTTCTAGGAGTAAGTCAAGACTAGGGGGAGGATGTAGTGCCTCTCCGCTTGGGTCATTGGGTCGATTGGGTAAGAGTTTATTTGGGTTGGCATGTTGATTATTTTAATGGTATTATTAATGATGGCTAATCATTTATTATAGTTGTTAATTTAAATGTCGTTAATTAGTAGTTGATTCAACCACGTGTATTATTGTTGGGGATAAAGCAATTAAAGTATACAATTTAATTTATAAATTTAAACATTGGTTGATTTATATGAATATAGTATTTGTAATTGTTGAAATTAATATTTTTACTTTTAAGAAAGTACCCCCGTCTGCGTTTGTTGTTTCATCATTGTTTTTCAATGTCGTCTATCTGTACCTCGTTCTTGTGGGTATTGTTGTATTTCGAGTTATTTATTTCCATGGTTTTCGTAATGATTGTTAAAGGTTTTGAATATGGCTATTTTGATATCGTTAAATCAATTGCTTTAGTCAAATGATATTCATTGTAGAGGATAGTTAAATGATTAAATTGTATTTGTCATGAATCTCATTAATTCTTTTAGAAAATAAAATGTGCTAGATAATGTTATTTATTTTAAGTGAATATTAATTGCCTTATTAATATTACATATTTTAAATTATTTATGGTATAACATCTAATTTAAATATATGTGAATTAATAAGTTGTGTTTATAATACATGTAATTAAAATATTTGGAATTATTATTATGGGAATTAATTATAACATTGAGTAATTAATTTAATATTAAATTATAAATTTAAATGTTGCATAGTTTAAATTGTTTATTGATTTATTTTAGATAATATTTATTGGCTTAGAGTTAATTATATTTTAGCATGGAATTATATTGTTTAAATTGTTGAAGAAATAGTTAGAAAAGGAAATTTGGGTGAAAATGCTTATTTTGAAATTGGAAAAAATGAAATTACTAGCAAGTGGCTATTTTCATGGGGAGTAAATTTCAGAAATTGATGGCAACTTTCCGATTTTGCTTTTTTTGGATTTTATATCCATTTTGGTGGCTTTTCAAAAAAAAAGGAGGGGGGAGGAAAGCAAATTTTGTCTACAATGGGTTTTTTTTTAGTTTTCTGGAAAAATTGTAACTCTAGCTTTCGAAAATAATAATAACAAGAATATTAGTTTTGTTTTGGAAATTTGGTTCTTTGAAATTGGATTCGTTAGCTGTGGATCTCAAAAAATTTGAGGAAGAACGTAGCTCGTTGGAAGCATTCAGCACAGTAATTCATCTCCGATTTCAGGCGAAGAACTCCAGGTAGCAACAGAAAACTCTATTACGTTTTTTTTTTTTGTTAAAAGAGAAATCAAATTTCAAAAATGTATTATTCTTGCTTGTCAAAAAGTATGTGCAAAGAATAATGTATCTCTGTGAGCTTTGAATTGTTGATATTGTGAATCCATTTGTCAAACCAATTTCTCCAACTTCGAATAGATCTCTCATTTTGGAGGATGTGGTTCGTCACCCACACAAAAGTCTTGTACCAATTTAATTTTCTGGCTATTTCAATCTGCAACATCAGGGTTTCTTCTTATTCCTTCATCTCTCAGCAATCTCCTTACTATTTCACCCGCGCAGTTTTTTAATACTAGGGGTCTTATTTTTATGTTTGTTATGGACGGTGGGAAAGCCAGACCATAGGTCTGGCTTGGTTGCTCCCACACCATCTTAACTCACCCACCGAGATAGATGCATGGGGCATCGCATATTCTATGTAAGTTGCCTTTCTTAAAATCCCCTCAGCCTTCTTATGGGCATTCGACCTTTTTGACATTACGCCTTCCTCTGCGTTTTGGTTGACTGTAGTGTATTTTAAAATCCAAATTTGTGTTGCATATAGTTACGGGTTTGGTCTTGGCAATTCGATTTGTGTTTCCCTTGGATGAATATTTCTGGTTGGCATTCGATATATGATGAATATTGTATTAGCATTCATTTAGAGCATATTTCCTTGAGGAATTTTGCTAATAATTATACTTTCCTACGTATTAAGCTTCCACTTTTTGCATGCATGTATAGAAACATGCACTTTCCTATGCTCAATGGGAAACGTTAGGGAATTTGGCTTTATAGCTTCAGTGCCATTCGTGTGCTTAGTTTTGATGAATCTGTTGGTGGTTAGAGATCGATACTATATATTCAAAATAACATTCAAGCCTATTTCTTTATTGGGTTTTCTCAGAAAATCAAGCTCTTTCCACCTATGATCTTGACCTAAGGTTTGCTCAGCCTTCCCTTTAGGTACGATGCTTTGAGAGAATTGGTGGCTGTTATTAGACTATGTTTTCTTTTTATTTCAATGCACTAATTGTGTTTGCAGGCTGTGTTGTAAGAGTGATATCAGATTCATTGTGAAACCATGTTATTTTTATGGTGTAAAATGTGATTTAAATTCATTGAGTGTACCCCTTTTAATAGGTTAAACTGCAAATAATGTATCTTATATCAGAGAACAGCCTAATATATATATATATAAACATGTTTATTCATGTTAGTTAATTTTATTATATTTTATATTTAAATGTATATATATATATGTTTGTTTAAGTTTTTAATATTATTAAATTCTATATAAAGGTATATGTACATATATATTATAGATATTTTTATGTCTGTTTATATGTAGTAACACAATATTTTTATACCGTGTTTTAAAACGGTAGTGTTTAGATGTAAATTTATTCATTTATGTATTTTTATACGTTTAAATTATGAGGTTAATTGGAAGAAATTAGTTTGTATAAAATGCATATTTAATTGGAATTTTGTATAAACATTGTTATTGTGATTTTTATTTTAATTGAAAATAATTAGTTAATGGCAATGCATAGACTTAGTAACTATGTATCAATGTTAATTTTATATTGTCTAAATGTTTATACTCTTTTTAATGAATGCATTTGTATATGGGGGTATTGTGGATTTATCAGTAGATATGGTTGTCATTGTAAAAAAAATGTATAATCATTAAGTGTTAGTGAAATTAGTAGTTGATGTTGATGTTTAGGATGTAATATAATGAGTTGAATGTGTAGCAAGATATTTATAAATATATGTAATTTCTTTAATTAATCCTATTGATTTTAACGAATGAATGGACAAAAATTATTGATGTTTTAAATATCCTTGAATCTTAGTGCCCTAGCAAATGTAAATGTGCTTTGTTTATAAATGAGAATATTTGTTGATGATCTATTTGTTTAAGGAAGAGTTATATGTGGTTACGTTTGGAATTTTGGTTTGGTTTGTTTTGTGATGACTTTTAGATTCGGGGGATCATGTGTCACCTTCGTCCTTGAGTTGATTGTTTTAAATGTATTCCATAGGCAAGGGGAGTATTTGTTTCATGATGATTTCTATGTTGGCTTGATGCCACAATATTCTTGTTGGTTGAGTATATGTGGGTGTTACCCTGTTCCTTTGCAATGTTGTGTTATGGATTGTGTACGAGTAGGTTCATGCCTCACATTTGGTTGTACTTTTCATGTCGAGCTTATGTGATGACACTCATTCCTTTAGCAACTAGGGTTGATGTTGTTTCTCTTCATCATTCTTGTGTCTCTAGAAGTGAAGGTTCCTTGTGTTTGTTTTATGTGTTTTATGATGGAGTCTTGATAGCCTTTTTTATTTTCTTGATTGTTGTTTTTGGTTGTGGGTCTTCTTTTCATCTCCTAGCATGGGGGGTGGACCTTAGGTTCCACATGGTCGGGTGGAACATGCTATGCACCCATTGGGTTCCCCACCGACGATCACGATGTTGCATAAATGTACCAGTTGTAGTGGTTCCTAAGCTTTCCAGTGTTGGCGATAGTTTTGGTGTTATGGCCTATGTTTCCTTCTAATTGACCTCATTATGTATTCTTTCCATTATGGATGTATCATTCTTGTATGGATGTACTCTTATCTTGGTATAAGGGAATCATAATGTAATTGTATCATTGTATTTAGGTTGTGTTGTATCTGTGGAAATATGCTTCACATATGTAATACTGAACTATGTATTTGATATGTAATAAATGATGAATGTATCGTGGTCATCTCGCTTGATTATGAATGGATGTATGTTTATCTTTATTCTATCTTGATTAGTGTGTGTTTCTATCGCTTTATTCTTGGCATTTAAGTTATAACGATGTTAAGTGGTTTTGAACGAATGTGAGTAATGTAACCATGCAACCCCATGGGGCTAGATAGGTGACGTTATGTAATTATCTTAATGTTGTATGTTTATTTAATCTATGGTTAATGTATAGTTGTTCTTTTAAAAAAAAATGTTTTGCAATTGTTAGTTGTTTTTTTATCCTTTGGGGTGTGCGTGGCGGGGCATTACATATAAATATATGTATATATAAGCATATACCTATATATGTGTATATGTGTATATACATATGTATATATTTATATATGCATATGCATATTTGTATATTATTATAATGGTTTTCTATTAACATAATGTTCTTGCTCCATAATTAAGAGAAAATTGTGAGTAAATAGAATTCAAAAGATTAAGAAAAATCAACTTATTTATATTAAACAATTGAGTAAATGTTGCATGAGAAAGGTAGGCTATTTTCTTGTAGATTATGGACACTGATTGATTTTATGATTACTTGTTAATCAAGTTGTAAACCCACCATAGATTTCTTGATTGCATCATTGGGTTTGTTACATGTATAAAGTGTTATGTTAATTGTTGGCATTGGGACAATTTTGGCTATCATTCATAATTGGAGATCTTTGTGCAAGTGATTCAAGATAGTCTTCCAGAGGTTTGGTAAAGTATTTTATTGGTTGATTTGTTGTGTTTAACCCTTGAAATGGTTGATATTATGCTTGTTATGTGTTGTTGTGGGTCCTTAGCCATGCACTACTTGTTGATAGGGTTGTGAATCGAGAGCAAGATGGTCCATACCTTGCTCAGGATTTGTGCTTGTGGTTTTCATTTTATGTGCATGATAGTGTTACCCTATTGATTTTATTGGGTCTCCTATCTGCCATTTGGGGGAGTGGCTCTCAATGGGGTTTGGCACACAAAGATGTGTCAGGGTAACCCATTTGGGATTTTTCTTAACTGAGTGATAACTAAAAATGAATTAAGGGTTTGGGTAGTCTACACCTTAATCAAGATAAGTGAAATCCTCACCCATGCCTGTAGTGCTCATTTAGGCTAAGGATGGGTTGAGAAGGCTTGGTCAAAAAATCCAATTTCCTCGTCCTCATGAAAGGAAGTTTGGTTTCGCATGTGTCACCCCATGGGGCCGATGACTAGTGATAGATTGTTAGGGTAACCATGGATGGGGGTCGGCGGCTAGTGACAAACTACCAGGGTAACCCATATTAGTACCATGCGATGATACTCTTCCCTCTGCAGACTAGTGTTCCCTTATTTGTTCTCTCCCTTTGGTATGTGATGTCCTCTAGAAGCAATGTGTGATCTTTTGTGATGTGTTGTTGTAACGTCATTTGTTCTCTATTTAGCCTTGTATATCAGTTATGATTGCCTTGTTATTGATGTTGTGGGACCAGGTGTATCTCCTAGCATGGGGGTAGACCTTTGGGTTCCACATGGTCGGGTGGAATGTGCCTTGCACTCCATTGGGGTTCCTTTTTTGTCGATCGTATGTGTGGTGGCTACTCTTGATGAAGTGTACTCCTGCACTTGATCTTGTTCGAGCAAAGTATCTTTCATGTACTTGTATTGTACCATTAATCAATTATATCATGTATTATACTTCTAATGTACTCTCCTCACATGTATACGAGGAGACATTATTGTTCAAGACATAAGGATTTAATGATGTAATTGATTGTTGAACTCTCTTATGTTATGGATAATTTAAAAGATGTTATTGTATATGTTAGTTAAATGGATTGATACTGAATGGTATATATTGATCACATGTTATGATTATTTCATATTGTTTGTTCAAGTAAATGTGATGGATTAAATGGAACTTCATATTGTTGATGGAATTTGTTTAATGTAATGATTTACGGTTCTTGCTAGTTTAGTTAATGGGATTCTAGTAGCATAGCCATAGACCTTAGAGGACTTATGTTATAATATAAGTTATTTTTTCTTTTGCAATCTTGTGTATATTGCACTTTCAAAAAAAAATCCATTTTTAGGTGTTATAACGTGTTGTCCTCTAGGGTTTCGTGGCGGGGCATTACAAAAAATATAAAATTTTAATACAAAGCTCCATGGAAAGAATAAATTATCTCTACCTTATCATGTAATGATGTTGGCAAGAAAAATATGAACCTACAAGAAATGATGATAGAATAAATATGCAACCCATAAATGCTTTCAATATGGAGAGCTAATATAGATTGCAAACCTATCATCTCACAAACACATTTTCTCAAATACACTACCAAGTATGCATAAAAAGTAGAGATAAAAATTGAGATTTGTGTTATATGTTGACAAGAATATCTACAAATCAAATACCTGAAGGCCAAGCTCTAATAGTGTATTTAAATTTCATGCTCCAAATCTACCACAAGTTTAGTCTGCAACTAATATTTTATATCACTGAATGTTGGTTGAAAATTATTCCATCAACTAACAAAAGTTATAAATGAAAATAAATTTCAATCTAGCTACCGACATCCTTATATGTAACACTTTTCACAACTAGAAATAATCACATTACTTGATTTTTCAATCTATCCTTCTCCTATGTTGCATGCCATAAAGGATGTAAATAGAAAGAGAGAAAAGAAAAAACTATTGTCATTGTTTTCCCAAAGTTAAAAATAATGTTCGAAGTCAATACTTAGAATATTTTGAAACAGTTTATTGTTGTAACTCATATGCAAGCATTTATGTGACATATAAATTGACACAAGTCTTACTAAATCTAAAATAATAACAAGCTAGAACCAGATTTGTACAAGAAAATACATGTATGAAATATCGACCTCGCAACTAAAATGGAAGCTAACTATGAAGAGGAAGAAGATAGTGATAATGAGATAAATAAAATATATACAATAGAAATGAATCAATAGGAATTTTGTCACAAATGGGACTTAATAAAAATGTTAATCTAGATGAACTCCAAATAATTGGTAGGCATTATTTTGATAACAAAAATAAATGGGATCAGCATAGTGTAAGCCTAAATTTACACAACACTACAATTCAATTCATAAACATGAAGAAAATGTGCAACTAGGATGAAAATATACACATTAGGAATGTTCTAAATTATACATTATCACCAAAATTAAAACTAGCACTTACAACAATTACAAGGTACTATAAAGATTGTTCCTTAAAGAAACCTTTGAATATAACCATTCAAGGAGCTATAGGAGCCAAAAAAATCCTACTTTATCGCCTATACATAAGAAATGTACTTTAAATTAAGCTACAAAAATAAAAGAATAAACTACTTTCTCTAGCTCCTACAAGAATTTTTTATTTTATATTCATACATCAACTATACATTCAACACTTAAGATTGCAATCAAATAAATGTAGCCTTTATAGGGATAGTCACTAATAACATTTTAAGATAAATGAAACACATAAAATAAATCCTCTTGAATGAGATGAGATTCATAAGGCCAAATCTACTACTAAAGATATATGGTAGACTACATGAAGCATTTCTTCACTAAAAAAACTTTTCCTTGGTGAATTATCTATAATTCTAATTGTGACCTTGCACAAATACCACATGTCATGGTCAAACCTATATATGCATCACACTCAAATGCCAAAATATTATGGAAACAATTTACTATGGTTGCTATAGTACAAACAATGTTTCATCAACAAGGTGACACTCCAATTCATAAATACTTTTGTGAAATATTACAAAACATATGTAATGAAAAACCAACACAACAATATTGAGATATGTTTATGAGTCACACAAAAAAATACTTACAACAATTGAAAAAAAAAATTGACAACTTAATGCTCATTTTTTCTACAAATGATCTAATGAGACTACACAATAGAATAATATCAAAAAACAAAATCTTCTCGACTTGCAATAAGCACAAAAAACAAATCAAACATTGAAGCTAATGATGACCAATTTGAAAAAATTATTACAGCACAAAGGCCAAATAATCATGCTAACAACAAGCTTATGGACTCAAGTAGCTCTCGTAAATGGATCTTTTAGGGAGGTTGTTGATATTTTTTACAATCTTGTCTCTAAACACTAGATGTTATGATGTCTGTTTTACAAAGGATTGTTAACTAAAATGGGTAATCATGGAACCAAAATGACCCAAAAAATATACTTGTAATAATTGTATCACTAGGTAATTGTAGACAAATACCACTATCCATGGTATGGGAAATTACTATACATAAATTCCAAGGCCTAACACTACAAAATAAATAATCAATATCGATAAAATAGAAAGATGAGTAACATTTACATATATATATCGAGATTGAAATCAATTAATGGCCTTCATATTTATCCAACATTCTCTTTCAAGTTGTAATCTAGAATACAAAACAATCCACATACAATTATAAGAACAAAAGAGGAGGCTCAGTTACAATTAATTTCACTACATAAAAAATAAGGTATGCAATTGTTAATCTAATCTATTCCACATTAACGTTCAATTTAATTTTTCACTACCCAGTTCACATTATAATGGCCTTCAAAAATATCGTTCTCAACTAACTCCTTAAAAACAATGGTGTGTAGGCGGACACTTGACAATCATAGTCCAATACAAAAAGAGACTTTTCCTCCTCATTCAAATCATATTTTTTTATTTAAATTACATAAATTCTTGTTATTCACACAATATATCTTTCTACTAAAATGGGGGAATAAGTTTCACCTCTTTTATTTTTTTGGGTATAATCTTACTCTAGTGTATAAAAAAAATTTGCACTAAACATGTATAAAGATTCATCGAGAATTACTATAATGGCTCATGTCAAGATTCGTCGTGTGATGTTTTATCAAGATTTATAAATGATATCATTCATGTCAAGACTCACCACCTATTCTTGTATCAATACCTACAAACTATTGATAATGACCAATACACACTTATAATACTGAATCATTTTTTTAGTAAAATACTTATAAATTCAATTATAGACTTTTATAATTTATAAGAATGTAATATAAATTATAATAGATACAACCACTCCGTCCTCTTTTCATACAAATACTAATTATTTTTTATTATATGGGGAAAACGGGTTTTGAAGGGACCCGAAACCCTTTACAACAGTAGATACAAAATGTTACTCTAAGGATGTAAAAATAAATTATCAGCAGCAACCATCAACAAAAAAACAACAAAATAACAGGAAAGAAATAGAAACCCAATAGAAAAGAAACAAACAAAGAAAAACATATAACTTGACACTACTTCATGTTTCTTAAGGTGTTGGCCACCTCAAGTTCTTGGTTCCTATGAAGGCCAATCATTTCCAATAGTTCTTTTTTCTTATCCTCAAAAGACTTCCTCTAGTCACCCATCCCTCTAGCAATAGGGCCTTTAACATTGTCCTTTCCAACTTTTTCTGTTTCCTTTAGTCACCTAATCCTTCTCCATCAACCTAGAAAAATACAGCTAGTCTTCTCTAAGCTCACTGATCTTGTGGAACAAGACCTCCAAAGAATCCATGCTAAATTCTTAATAGAAATATGACATGCACGGAGTAGTTTCTTGATGTCCATGTTGGTATCCAACACCTTGGCCTCCAAATCAGCTAGGAATTGTTCATATAAGGACTTGAAATCAGTGAGTGAACACTCAATATCAACAATTCTATCAATCAAAATATCTGAGGCAGAGCCTTTTGGAATATTTTGCACATTGTCTTTCAATCCCTTGATTTTGATGTTAACCCTATTGAATTCCTGTAGAGTCCATTTTTCCAATTTAAAAGTACCAGTGGCCCTTGCCCTCGCCATATCAAGGAGATCAGACATTGAGGTGGATTCATCATTAAGATAGGAGAAATCCTCTGATAGGGGTTAACCTTAAGAGGTTTTGGCTTCCCATGCTTATGCTCAACACCCTCCTCCTCCTGCACAGGTTTCTCACCAATAGGTTCCACATTTGGTGTGTTTCAAACTGGGGAGTCATCAATTTACATCGTCTTCTCCTCAAGAGCCCTCTCCTTGCAATGCTCCATGGTATCCTTTAACACATCTTTTGTGGCCTGGTTCCTCATCTTGGGAATGCGCTTAGAAGCCCTCCTGGGCTTCTCCTTGGTTTCCATGGTCACAACATTCTCCTGTAAACCCTCCTCCTTACCTCCTACCTCAACTTCAACCTGACAAATACTAATTAGTTAACATGTGTGAAGAATTATATATCATATTTGAAAATAAACAAACAGTTGTTGAACATGTTGACAGTTGGAATAAGTGATTTATATTTGATTGTGGGAACTGACACCAAAGATTGATGTGATACAAGTGATGATGAACAAACAAGCATTAGTTAAGAAATATGTCATTTAAATAAATTACAATAGATACAACCATTGCATCCTCTTTTCATACAAATACTTATTAGTTAATATGGGAGAAGGATTATATAATGTATTCGCAAAGAAACAAACAATTGTTAAACATGTTAAAGGTTGGAATAAGTTATGTACATTTTATTGTGGGAACCAACACCAAAGACAGATGTGAAAGATGTGATAAACGTGATGATGGTGAAAAAAAAAGGATAAGATAAGAATAGGTCAGTTAATTTCACTGATGAGAGGATGCAAAGCTTCTAAGAAAGTACATTATTTAGAATAATCTAACCAGATGCTTGTGTTGCACATTAAAGATCTTCTACACAATAGCTCAATTGAAGTAAACATGTGCGATGGGAGAGGTGGAGTTAAGGTGGTAGATTAGAAAATGGACAATGGTGCATAATTTATTTAACATGTTTGTCATTAAGACTGCACAAATTTCCATTTATATGCATGAGACAGTTTATACTAAAAATAAATTAAACTTTGATTGACAGCCTTATCGAATTCTATACAATGCAAGTTACACGATTTTAATTTACACTCCTTACAAATTCCTCAAAAATTCATTATTCACCAAGAATATAAAATAATTTTTATTGATATGATTTGATACTAGGTATCACCTGACATCGCCTACCTTTCTCTATGGTTGGATCAGTTGTTGTATTTACTAACAATTATTACTTATTTAATTTTCTATGCATGTCATCACATTCAATCTGATTATCGTAAGAGTATTGCATGTCAGATCAATGACATTAATGAAAAGGAATTAATTGTACCAAATCCCAAAATATCATGGAAATCGATAGTCTTGGATGTTCATCATACTATTATGCAATTACATATAGAGTTTAATTACATGCACACTAAACAAATTCATCTCGCGTTTGAGGAGATGTAGGTTGGTAGTAATGGAGATAGTTATTTTTAATTAGGCGTAATCTTTAAAATCAATCTTTATCATTTGTATATAGTATTCAAGTATTCTTTCATCCATCATAAATCACAATGATTAACGAAATAACATATGAAATATTGACTTAAAAATTTAGAATGATAAAATGATAGTAAATAATTTTCATTTGAAAATGAGAAATTTTTAACATCAATTATAAGATTTTAATAGATATTTTAAGTTTTATTTTATTTTTAAATATTATATTATCTTTTAGAATGTATGATAGTCATATAAATATATTTAATTTGTTCTAGTATCTTTATATATTTGATTTTTATCTTATTATAAATGATATCAAATTATTCACAACAATTAATTACACAGAAGGCGTGTCCCTATATAAACTTTCCAAATTCATTTTCTCCTTCAACGGTTGAAAAGTAAGGAAACGACATAGTTGACACTGAAATCATTACAGACCGTTGATTAAATACCCACTATCAGTTTTCATCACATGATATTAAATCGGCCATTGGCATGACCCATGGAGTCCTCAACCATTAGAAGATCAAACGTGATCTTGTTCGACTCTAGCACCCGCTAATCTTCGTTCCCTACAATTTGCATAGAGCCCCTTCGGTTAGTGCACTCTCTAAAATAGAGGAAGCCTTTGATCCCCCATTTTGAGATTTCTTAGTGAAGTAACAAGTCTATTAGGGTTTGGCCAAACGAGATGCATACCAGAAGAGAAAATTATCCGTCATCTAACAAAGGGAGTTGTTTTCCTGTGTGACAAAAGAGATGTTTGATGTCTCCTGCAGCGTTTTCCCAGTTTGTATCAAGCTACTTGAAGGAGAATCCTTTTGATTCCATTCCTGACGATCTCCTCATTTCAATAATGGTTTATCTTGGCTCTTATGCAACCTCACTGGCGAATCTTGTCACTGCAAAGCTCGCGTAAGTAGTTCCTTTCCTTCCGCTCTTTTAAACCATTATAATTTGTTTTTGTTTTGACCCTTAAACATTTTTAAATAATGGATGAGTACATTGTTTTTGTGTGCACAAATGCAAGAGGTTTGTTCCATAGCATCAAATCAGAAGGTGCTTTCTCATGCTTCCATGGGGGCTCTAAGTGTAAAGGCTTCAAAGTGGAACAATGAGTCCAAAACCATTTCTCACACCATATTTCCACTTCCATTTTCTTTTCTCTCATTACACACCATAGTAGGATACTCATATGCCAATCCACATTGTGGGTACTCATACCCAAAACCCACAAAATGGGAACCACACCCACTCTACTCCCATTACATGGACGACCTTTTCCACATTGTGAAAAGGGTCTACTCCAACATCACACTTTCAAAAACAAAGTAATACAACTTTTACAACAAAATAAACCTCATATTTGCAACAATTCCTCACATAACTCACAATGTACACAAATTTCACAATCAACACATAAATTAAAGAAAAACACTAATAAATAGTCAATTAACTAGAATTTCAAGAACAGGTAATAAACAGTCAATTAACTAGCATTTCAAGACAGTTTCTTTTGAGGGTTTAGCTCCTACCTTAAAGAGTTCTTTCCAAACTGTTACACCCCAAATATGTAATTACTATTTACTATTATTATGTAGGGTAAAATGAATGAATTAATGTGCTTGCACTTTTTTATTGATGCATTATGACAAAATGACTAAACTTTGCACTTTTGTAAGGTTCTTGTTCCCAGTTCCTACCCGACTCCAATCTTTGTTTGTCTATTAATACAAAATGTAATTAATATATTATATATATTTAATATAATAATTAAGTATATATTAACATAGAAAATAATTTAATTAAAATAATAATTTTATATAATACAAAAAAAAATTAATATATAGATTAAATGGCCACATCATTTCCCTTATAAAATATAATAATTAATTAGTTTTAAATATATAATAAATCATTTGGTTTTTAATATATAATGTTATATTATATAACAATATAATAGTTAGTACAATAGTTAATATATACACAATAAATATAATATAATAATATAAAAATACATAAAATAATGACATTAATAACAAATATTTATATAATAATATAATAGTTAATACATAAAATTAAAAAATAAATATAATAATAAAAACCCTACCAATTGATCTCATATACTACACAAATGTGTGCACAAAATAAATCAATTTTTTCCTAAGTGATCTTCCACACCTCTTCGGTGTGCCCATTGCACAAGGTGCCATAGCTAGTTGTACTACTATTAAGATCATAGGAGCAAAAGGAAAAATTCAGTAGAAACGGATCGGTGCATGGGCTGCAGATGTAGAGAATGAATGGTTGTCCCTACAAGATCGAAGGCAACAGAATATGTCCACAGTAGAGAAAAGACAAAGAGACGCTTGGGAGGCAAGACCAGGCTTTCCAAGCCAAAGACGGAAAGGAAATAGATATCAAGAGAACAGAGCAAGAAGATCGACTAGAGGCAACAACCAAGGTTTTCCTTAAATTGACAGGCGAGTTGGCAGTTAGGGGGGAGGTTCAAAGAACAAATGGCATGGTTGGAAGAGGCAAAAGGAGTGTGGGCCAGATTGGAGAGTTGTTAAAGATTTGAACCAGCCCAGAGTAACCCACCATTGGGGAATGGAGATTCGCTTCACTGGAAGAGGAGATCTATTTCCAGGGAGGCGCTCTCAAAAAATTAAATGGGATATCAAGGTAGGAAGGCGTGGGCCCCTCAAAAACCAAAGGAGTTTGGGAAGGATGTGAAGGTTCAATCAGATGCTGGCGGGAAAATTTTGAATAAGGATGGAGATTCAAAAAGAGGTGGTTATCCCAGCATGACAATCATAATACCCGCGAAGCTGATAGAGACAAGGAGGGCAATGTTGGAAGAGTGCATGCTCTTTTCCAAATGGTGGGGAGGAAAATACTCTAAAGAGAAGATGTGTCAGTGGTGGGTGGAGACATGGAATGGTGAGGTAGACATTAAGTTCATGCAAAGCGACTACATCCTCATCGAATGCTCCTCGATGGAAGTAAAGCAACAAATAATGGAGAAGAGGGATTTGATGTTTGGAGGGATGGGTTTCCATTTCCTACCCTGGTGTAGAAACTTTATGTTGAAGGAATACATTCTAGATCAGATGGTGGTTTGGGAAATCTTGTAGTGCTTGTCATCTAAATTATAGAGCACAAAGATTCTGATATACATAGGCGATCCCCTCGGGAAAGTCATTGGGGTAGATGATTTGGCCCTAAGATCTGGTAATGAAGGAAAGATAGGGATATGTGTAGAAATTGCCCCATGGAACCACATCAGGGAAGAATCAGAATTGATACAATCGGATGGCCGTCGGCTCCAGAAACTGGAGAGGGAGTTTATTGAAGAGCAACGGGCTCTTAGGAGGAGTTGGAAAGAGGGGAAGTTTTGGGATAGCAACAATCTAGATCTGAAAATCAAAAGTCCTTTGAATCAGGGAGAAGGTACCTCAAGCGGGAAACCACTAGTGGTCTAGGAGATGTGATCCCATAGATGGACAGGTGTGATCCCACCTTGGGAAATCAGGAGTCAGAAACTCTAGATAATGGGCCTGTTGCTCTCCATAAAGATCTGGTGATGGCGAGGGATTCATAAAATAATGAAACTTTGGTCTCTTCCTCAGATTTGAAAGAGGCTCAAATCAGGACTTGGGAGACAATTTTGGAAGTGGGTAATGAAATTAGATCCCTGGGGAAGGAGGAAGCTAAAACCTCTTAGGAACAAGCGTTGAATTCAGAATTCATTGAGGCCAAAGAAGTTGGCTGCGAGATCGACAATCTACAGATCATACCAGCACCGGACATGGACTGGGGCAGTTTGAAACCAGATTTGGTGGACCCTCAGGATGAGAATGGGGGGATCATAGAGGATGAAGAAGAATTGAAAGAGGCAACAAAAGTTTCAGGTGAAGGGAAGGAGATTAGGGACTTGGATTTCTTGCAAAATCTGAAAGGGAAGGTTGGGGTTAAGAAAACCATGGCTGGAAAAAGCAACTCGGACTATGGGGAGAAGAGAAAGGTAAGCAGGAAGACAAATGAGGAGAAGAGGTCAATTGATGGTGAGGCTATAGGGTAGCAAAAAATTAAAATTCTTCTTAGATCAAGGAATGGCATTACCCTTCCTTGGGGTTAATGAGGCTTATAAGTTGGAATGTTAGGGGCTTAAACACCCCTAACAAGCAGCGTCAATTCAGGCGCTTTATAGAAAACACAATGGTCTTAATCTTGATACAAGAATTGAAATTGGGAAAGGTGGAGATGGAGAATTTCATTAATAGATGCAAGGTGTGGAGAGTGTCGTATGTGGAAGCTTTGGGGACTTCAGGTGGATTAATAAAAATGTTGAAAACACAAGTTGTATGTATAGAGGAGATGGTGGTGAATCAATTTTGGTTGCTTGTAAGGTTCGAAGTTATAAGGCAAACTTATCCTTTATGCTGGTTAATGTCTATGGCCCCACACCTAGTCAAAGGAAGAAGGAGGTGAGGGTAGAAATTGGCGATTTCATTCAGAAGTCTAAGGAGGCTTTCTTCATTCTTGGGGGAGATTTCAATGCTCTTTTGTGAAGCAGTGACAAGAGGGGGTTTGCAATTGAGATCTCAATCCCAACTGGATTTTGAGGAGTTTGTTGATGAAAATGCTCTGATGGAGATCCCAATGCCTGATGGCTCTTTCACTTGGATGAACCACAGGCTAGACTTTAGCAATATTGTGGAGAGACTTTGTAAAGAGCGGAACTCTTTAAATCAAACATTGATAAATTTTAAATAATTTCATTTATATTCAAAATAAAGTCGATAATTCATTCATTTATACATCATAAAAATCAATCAATTCCAAACACGACTTAAAGTCGATAAGATAGATTCAATAAACAATTCTAGTTTAAATACATAAACGTGTCATAATACACGACATTGATAATAATACCAAGAAGTTGTAATATAAATTACAAATCAAGACTTAGGCATTCAGTCACCTTAAGCTCTTTAATACATAAAACATAAAAGAAGATGACATCCTTTGATCTTCAATCCAATAGCATATCTTCATAATGAAGATAAGAACAAGGATCAGGCGCTTTTTCTGCCCAACCTCGAAGCTTATGCTTTCCCAGAATTCTTAATTCATTCAAAGAATACCCAACCCTGCATGAATCGCTTAGCAAAAAGTAGTCTACAAGCAAGATGGAATCTAGTGCGTACCTAGTATAACTAGTAAAACCATAAGCATTTTCATTTTTCTAATTCATTTAAGAAACAAGCAAGTTCAATACTAGGATATGGTAGAGTTCAATAATTCCATCTATTTCAATGGTCCTTAAGTTACTTGGCAAAGTAAAATGTCATGCACGACAAATAAAACAGTTTTGAAAAAGCAAAACTACAGTCTCTAATAACCCATATTCGACACATGTCCCGGAAGGTAACTTTCCAAAAACATGACATGCACATTCATTTATCAAGCATGCATGGTTCCAATCAATTAAATACAATCTTTCAAAAACAATAAAACGGAAATTTTGTTTGAAGCAAAAACAGTTTTAAAGTTGTTCTTTTCATCGTTTCATAAATATCATTAATTTAATATTTAAATCGAATTATTTTAATAACAAAAAAAAAAAGTGTATTTCCAGTATGTAATTAATTACATATTTAAAAACAGTCATAAAAGAGCACATGTTCTTTCATTCTATTCACTCAATTAATTTGTTTCCACTTGAAATAATCTTAATTTGTTTCATTTTCAAGAAAAAAACATATTTTAATTTAAATGATTTATTTTTTGTTTTTCATACTTTCAGAAAATAAATAATTGTTTTTCAAGAATCGTATTAAAAGAATTTGTTTCAGTTTCAGTTTTGAATGTTTGAGTTTTAATTGCAAAATTTACTGACTTAAAACTTTTGTTCTCGAATCTCATTTAAAGTTTAAAGGATATTTTGTCAAAAACTTTTATGTTTTGAATTCTTTTCTAGTCTAATTTAAAATAACGTTTTCTTTAAAACAAAAATCTTTTCAAATCTAAGTCTGAGTTTCTCCTAAGTTTGTAAATCAGTTGTTTCTCATTACTAACTAATTCAAATTTTCTTACAATATTTTGTAGTTAATTTCAATGGTTTCTAGAAAAACATAATTTGATGTTCAAGAATTTACACAGAATTTGAAGAAAACATAAATACTTTTTAATAGTTTCAAAGAAATCAGAATAAGAAAATTATCTATTCTATTTGAATTCCTAAATTCATGTTTACTTTTGTGTTTAAAAATTTCAAATAAAAATCTTACTTGGTAATTCTGGAAGTGACTGTTTGTGTCTTTCTCTGTGAATTTTCTGCTGCGAGTTTCCTCTGTGAATCTTATGTTATTTTTTGTGCACCTTTCTCCTAACTTCAACGCATCTTTCCCTCCTCCTTTCTATCTACCTTTCCCCTATGTCTTATGTTTCCTTAGCAGTGCCTCTTTCTCCCTTCTAAGCACAAAGTGGTTGTGTGTAAATGGAGGAGTGGCTGCATATGTAATTAGAGGAGTCTCTTTGTTTGTTGTTGCCTTCTCCCTCCATGCCCAAAGACTCTCTCCTTCTTCCTAAGTGTGGGAATGGGAGACTACCCTGTGGTTGGGTATGGTGAGGTTGGGGAGTAGATGAAACCTATGCCTATCTTCCTTGATGCAGCGCCTGTCCTCCAATGTTCTCCTTGGCAGCGCCTACTCCCTGGTCTGCTAAGTGCGTGGGGAGTGAGGTGTGAAAGTAAACAACATAACTTTTAAGAATTCAAACATAATTCTCTCCTCCTAGCTATGTGCGCATGGAGTAGTTAGCAGCTCCAAAATAAACAAAAAGATATCCTAACAGTCTTTGCCTCTATCAAATTTATATTAATTCCCTGGCAAAAATCCCCATTATGTGTCTTTTTCTTCTCCTTTTATAAAAACAAATTTTTACTCACTATCCCAATTTCGAATTTTTTCCCAGATTTCTTCCTTCTTTCTCATGCAATTCATGGAGTTATTCACAAGGCAAGATCCACAATTTTAGTGTGATCTTCAGTTCTAATTTCAAGACTCCAAGTTCTAAATTTGATTGCCTCTAATTGATTGAAGATATTTTTCTTCAATTTATTTAACTTAAGTTTTGAATGCAATTTCAATTTGATGTGAATTGTTTTCTAATTTGTTTTGAATAACTCATTTTTTTAGATCTTTGTTTAATTTCTTCATTTAAATCTTTTCCTCTATATTTTTAAATAAAAACAAATAATTTTTTAAAACACAACTTTTATTACATTTTATTAAATTCCGCAATAAAAAGTCTATTTCATTAAATTTCAAAATACAAGCATCATTATTTTCAAATAATGATAAAATATTGACTTAATTAATTTGGTTATTTAAATAAGATCTATTTTCTCACAAATTAATAAAATCATCATTTAAAACAACA
Source organism: Sequoiadendron giganteum (assembly GCA_007115665.2). NCBI lineage: Eukaryota > Viridiplantae > Streptophyta > Pinopsida > Cupressales > Cupressaceae > Sequoiadendron > Sequoiadendron giganteum. The sequence continues at coordinate 210,314,860 of CM021110.1, read as the reverse complement.
TATATTTTTTCACATTTTGGAGAAATCAATAAAACTTAATTTAAAATTTACAAACACAATAATCACAAAATATATTAAAATATTAAATAAGTGAGTGAGTGTGATTCCTTCATCCTCATAAACGTCTAATGGCTAAAATGACTCTACCTGATTGTTGTTCTCGCCTTCAATCACGTTCACCTGTTCCTGCGTTCACTTGCACTCAATTTTTCATCAGCAATGACAAACCCCAAATTAAATAAATGCATTTCAAATCATTGCAATTGCATTTCAATTTCAATTTAATAACAATATCATGATTAATAATTACATTTAAATAATCAATAAAATCTATACGTGACATCCTTCCCCTCTTGGAAGAGACATCGTCTCGATGTCTTATTTATCATTCAATAAGCATAACATCACAGTCAATAAAACATACTATCGCAATCAATAAACATAGTATCTCAATAGGTAAACATAGTATCTCAATCATAATAAAATAGTAATTAACAACATAGTTCTCAAACATAAGCATAAACAAATCATAGTAGCATCCATGCTATCAAAGTTCACAACATGTGAATCAAAAACCAAAGTATCAAGTATCTCCGCATAAATCAAGTACTAATCTATGAAAGCAAATGAGGAAAATGACGGTCTATCGTCTCAGAATCCTCCCGTGTAGCACTATCCTTAGTATACTAGTCCCACTAGACCTTGTACTGAGTACTATCTCTATTACGCAATTTAATGCTATGCCTGTCTAGGATTCAGATGGGCAACACTAGAACCACCCCTGGATCTTGTACCTGTAATGAACGCCAATCAAGAATATGAGATGCATCACGATGATATGGTTTCAACAAAGAAACATGGAAAACATTATGGAGTCGAGCTAGAGCAGGTGGTAATGCTAGTCTATATGCAACTAGATTAATAACTTCCAGTACATCAAAGGGTCCCACAAATCTTGGTGCCAACTTTGATGATTTCCCAAATGAGATAGAGCTCTTATGAGGCTTAACCCTCAAAAAGACTTTATCTCCTGCAGCAAACTGTCTGAAAGTCTTGTTCCTATCAGCATAGCTCTTCTATCTATTTGTTGCTTCCTTCAACCTACCCTTGATCAACTTCATTTGCTCATCCATTTCCTTGAGCATATCTGGACCAATAATGATCCTATCTTCCATCTTGTCCCAAATGATGGGTGTGCGATATTTCCGTCCATAATGTGCCTCAAAAGGTGCCATACCTAAAGATGCATGAAATGAGGAGTTGTAGGAAAACTCAACCAATGGCAAATATTCCTCCCACTTGTACTACTGATCCATGCAGTACATCTTCAGTAAATCCTCAACAACCTGATTGACCCTTTCAATTTGGCCATTAGTTTGTGGGTGATATGCAAAACTAAAATTCAATCTAGTTCCCAAAGCTGCATTCAGTGTAGTCCAGAACCTAGATGTCATCCTTGTATCCCTATCAGAAATAATGGTCTCTAGTACACCATGCAATCTGAATATCTCTTGCACAAATTTCCTCGCAAGATTCAATGGATCCATCTTTCAGATTTCCAGGTATGAAATGTGAAACCTTCATCAGCTTATCAACAACTACTAAGATGGTATCATGCCTATTCCTGCTCAAAGGTAATCCTTGGATGAAATCCATACTAATTACTTGCCACTTATACTCAGGTATATCGTGGGAATACAAAAGTCTTGTTGGATGCACATGCTCAGCCTTGTCTTGCTGGCATTCTAGACATCTAACCACATACTCCATAACATCTTTCTTGAGCTTAGGCCAAAAATACAAAGCCTTCAATTCAGCTACCATCTTCGTAACTCCTGGATGCCCTGAATAAGGTGCATCATGAACTTCCTCAAGAATCAACTTCCTCAAATCTCCTCCCTCAGGGATATACATCCTTCCCTGATATCTGACAATACCATCATACTCCATCACATATCCATCAAATCTATGATCTAAAGGTTCTACCTCTAAGGCTTGCTTGACCATGTTGTAATTCTCATCTCTTGGAAGATACTACAACACTTGTTGTCTCAAATTTGACCTTGTGGTCAACATAGTAGAGAGATGTCTTCTCCTGCTAAGAGCATCAACAACTCTATTTTCCTTACCCTTGATATACTTGATACCAAAATCATACTCACTTAGGAACTCAAGCCACCTCCTTTGTCTCGCATTGAGGTTCGGTTGTGTGAAGATGTACTTAAGTCCTAAATGATTTGTCTTAAGCTCAAATGGCTTCCCTAGGAGATAGTGTCTCCACATTTGCAATGCATGAACAATAGTTGTAAGTTTAAGATCGTGTGGCACATAATTTAGTTCATACTGTTTCAATTTCTTGGACTCATATGCAACCACTTTCCCTTCCTGCATTAGCACAACTCCTACACCTTCGCCTGATGCATCTGTAATCACTATGAAATGCCCATCAGGATATGGTATAGTCAACACCGGTGCCAATGTCAACTTCTGTTTAAGAATTTGAAATGTTTCCTCAAACTTCTTAGTCCACTCATATTTCTTTCCCTTCTTCTGAAGAGAAGTAATAAGTGTTGCAATCTTAGAAAACCCTTCCACATATTTCTGGTAGTATCCTGCAAGTCTCATGAAATTATCAACTTTAGTAACACTTCACGGTGTTGGCCAATCTACAATTGCCTCTATCTTCACAGGATCAACTGAGATTCCCTCAGCAGATATGACATGCCCCAAATAGTGAACCTTCTTCTGAAAGAAAGTACACTTCAAAAACTTACCAAAAAGCTTTCGATCTCTTAGTCATTGCAAGACGATTCTCAAGTGCTTCTCATGCTCCTCTTATGTTTTAGAGTAAATCAGAATATCATCAATGAAAATAAGCATGAAATCATCTAAACAGTCCCTAAAGATACTGCTCATAAGGTTCACAAATTTTGTTGGAGCATTCGTTAGGCCAAAAGGTACCGCTGTGAACTCGTAGTGTCCATACCGAGTTCTGAAAGTTGTCTTCGGAATATCCTCATCCTTAATCCTTAACTGGTGGTAACCTGATCTAAGATCAATCTTATAAAACATTGTGGCCCCTTTCATCTCATCAAACAACTCATCTATCCTGGGTAAGGGATACCTGTTCTTAATGGTAACCTTGTTCAACATCCTATAATCAATACACAGTTTCAAGGTTCCATCCTTCTTCTTAACGAAGATTATCGGTGCACCCCATGGAGATACACTCGGTCTAATAAATCCCTGCTTCAGCAACTCTTGCAATTGAACCTTCAGCTCATACAACTTTGTAGTAGTCATTTTGTATGGAGCTTTGGATTGAGGCTCCATTCTAGGTAAAAGTTCAATCGAGAAATCAAATTCTCTCTTCGGTGGTAATTCAGTAAGTTCTTCTAGAAACATATCCAAGAACTCCCTGAGAACTTGATAGCCCTCTGGACTTTGTTGGACATTATCCAAGTCACTCACCAATATAGCATATATGGAACATCCTTTCTGATGTGTTTTCTTTAGCTGCATGGCTGAGATATGTCTCAACTCTAGAGGCTCTCGAGATCCTAAAATCTCAAGTAGATGTCCAAAATCACCCAAACAACTCACAACCTTATCCTCCTAGTTCACTATGGCTTTATGCTTAGTTAACCAATTGATCCCTAAGATCACATCATAAGAACGCAACAGTGCTACATAAAGGTTAACTTGGGTTTGGAAATTAGGTATCTCTAAATCGTTGCATGATAGACATGAATCTACTCTCTTCTCTACTCGATTTCTATACTGAACCATCCATTAATGTGACATAAAACTAGGTCTAATAGGTAATTTAGCAACTAATTTAGGATCAATAAAGCATTCAGTAGCTCCTGTATCTATCAAAATTGAAATAAATTGACCAAAAAGCTTACCCGACATCTGAATAGGTGAAGCCTAAAAGTCTACTTGACGGTTGTCAACCGCAACATGGATCTGGTGTTGCAGTGCTCGTCAATCATTACCACCTTGCTGACCTCCTATTCGTTGAGTGCAATTGGAGGCATAGTGATCTCCTTCACAATTATAGAATCCACCTCGTGGCCCTTGGTGACCACCTGTCATGTTCCTGATATTGGAGAAGTTGGTGTTACTATTATTAACTTTCTTGTTTCCACCAAAGCTCCCTTCTCCTTTATCCTGAGTGTTTGTTCCTCTCTTCAGATTCTTGATCTGCTGATTGTTATTATTACCCTTTTGGTTATTGTTGTTATTGCTTTGGAACTTCTTGTTTCCAAAACCAGATTTAGCATTCACACTCTTCTTGTAGTTTTCCACCTGTTGCAACTTATGTTCTTGTTTTATGGCCTTCTCAAAGACCTCATCCATCGTCAATGGATTATGAATATCCACATCAGCTCCAATATGTGGCCTCAATCCTAGGATGAATTTCCCAATATAGAACCGTTCATCCATCTGATATTGTGGTATGTACTTCAGGAGATTAGTGAACCTCTCCCAGTACTGAGTAACTATCAGACCACCCTGAGTCAGATTTTGGAACTCTGGCATCTTCCTATCAAAGAACAACTATGGAAGCCACCTTTTCCTGAAAAGTTGCAAGAACACTTCCCATGTAGTCCCACCTGGTAGTAACTTCTTATTAGTCTTCTCGTTATCCCACCAAGTAGCAGCTTCTCTAGTAAGCTGGTATGCAGCCCAAACTGCCTTGGTCTCATTGGATATATTCCTGAGCTCAAAGTATTTTTCCATCTCAATAACCCAGGCTTCAGCTCCATCACCTATAGTCTTACCATCAAACTTGGGCGGTGCTACCCTTTTCAAATCTTTTGCCAACTCCCCTTCAATCTTTTCTTGAGGATTTTGTGGTTCTTCAACCCTTGGATTCTCATTATTAGGTTGCTCCTCATTTTGGGGAATTTCAACTCAAGGGTTTTGTCCTTCTCTGACACCTCAAACTTCCTGTTCCAGATTATCCATTCGAGAACCCTGCTGATTTAAGAGACTAAGAATCTGATCCAACCTAACATTCTCATTACTTGCAACAGCTTGTTTACCTCTTGTACCCATTATGTATCACAATTCCTGCATCAACGAAATTTTCTTTAGCGTAATGGACATAGGACCCTAGTGTTCAAACCTAGGGCTGCGATACCAAATGTAAAGAGCGGAACTCTTTAAATCAAACATCAACAAAACTTTAAATAATTTCATTTATATTCAAAATAAAGTCGACAATTCATTCATTTAGACATCATAAAAACCAGTCGATTCCAAACACAATGACTTAAAGTCGATAAGATAGATTCAATAAACAATTCCAGTTTAAATACATAAACGTGTCATAATACACAACATTGATAATAATACCAAGAAGTTGTAATATAAGTTACAAATCGAGACTTAGGCATTCAGTCACCTAAAGCTCTTTAATACATAATTCAAGAATACATCAAACATAAAAGAAGATGACATCCTTTGATCTTCAATCCAATAGCATATCTTCATAATGAAGACGAGAACAAGGATCAGGCGCTTTTTCCGCCCAACCTCGAAGCTTACGCTTCCCCGAAATTCTTAATTCATTCAAAGAATACCCGACCCTACATGAATCGCTTAGCAAAAAGCAGTCTACAAGCAAAATGGAATCTAGTGCGTGCCTAGTATAGCTAGTAAAACCACAAGCATTTTCATTTTTCTAATTCATTTAAGAAACAAGCAAGTTCGATACTAGGATATGGTAGAGAGTTCAATAATTCTATCTATTTCAATGGTCCTTAAGTTACTTGGCCAAGTAAAATGTCATGTACGACAAATAAAACAGGTTTGGAAAAGCAAAACTACACTCTCTAATAACCCATATTTGGCACCCATCCCGAAAGGTAACTTTCCAAAAACATGACATTCACATTCATTTATCAAGCATGCATGGTTCCAATCAATTAAAAACAATCTTTCAAAAACAATAAAACAGAAAATCTTGTTTGAAGTGAAAACAATTTAAAAGTTCTTATTTTCATCATTTCATAAATATCATTAATTTAATATTTAAATCGAATTATTTAAATAACAAAAAAGAAGGTGGTGTATTTCGAGTATGTAATTAAGTACATATTTAAAAACAGTCATAAAAGATCACACATTCTTTCATTCTATTCACTCAATTAATTTGTTTCGTTTTCAAGAAAAATCATATTTTAATTTAAATGATTTATTTTCTGTTTTTCACACTTTCAGAAAATAAATAATTGATTTTCAAGAATCGTATTAAAAGAATTTGTTTTAGTTTCTGTTTTGAATGTTTGAGTTTTAATTGTTAAATTTACTTATTTAAAACTTGTGTTCTCGAATCTCATTTAAAGTTTAAAGGATATTTTGTCAAAATCTTTTATGTTTTGAATTCGTTTCGAGTCTAATTTAAAATAAAGTTTTTTATTTAAAACAAAAATCTTTTCAAATCTAAGTCTGAGTTTCTCCTAAGTTTGTAAATCAGTTGTTTCTCATTGTTTTCTAATTCAATTTTTTCTACAAATTTTTGTAGTTAATTTCAATGGTTTCTGGAAAAACATAATTTGATGTTCAAGAATTTACACAGAATTTGAAGAAAACATAAATACTTTTTAATAGTTTCAAAGAAATCAGAATAAGAAAAATATCTATTCTATTTGAATTCCTGAATTCATGTTTACTTTTGTGTTTAAAAATTTCAAATAAAAATATTGCCTGGTAATTCTGGAAGTGACTATTTGTGTCTTTCTCTGTGAATTTTCTGCTACGAGTTTCCTCTGTGAATCTTATATTATCTTTTTGTGCACCTTTCTCCTAACTTCAGTGCGTCTTTCCCTCCTCCTTTCTATCTGCCTTTCCCCTTTGTCTTATGTTTCCTTAGCAGCGTCTCTTTCTCCCTTCTAAGCGCAAAGTGGCTTTGTGTAAATGGAGGAGTGGCTACGTATGTAATTAGAGAAGTCTCTTTGTTTTTTGTTGCCTTCTCCCTGCGCGCCCAAAGACTATCTCCTTCTTCCTAAGCGTGGGAATGGGAGACTACCCTGTGGCTGGGTACGGTGAGGTTGGGGAGTAGATGAAACCTGCGCCTATCTTCCTTGTTGCAATGCATGTCCTCCAATGTTCTCTTTGGCAGCGCCTACTCCCTGGTCTATTAAGTGCGTGGGGAGTGAGGTGTGAAAGTGAACAACATAAATTTTAAGAATTCAAACATAATTCTTTCCTCCCAATTGTGTGCGCATGGAGTAGTTAGCAGCTCCAAAATAAACAAAAAGATTTCCTAACAATCTCTGCCTCTATCAAATTTATATTAATTCCCTGGCAAAAATCCCCATTCAGTGTCTTTTTCTTCTCCTTTTATAAAAACAAATTTTTACTCACTATCCCAATTTCGAATTTCTTCCCAGATTGCTTCCTTCTTTCTCATGCAATTCTTGGAGTTATTCACAAGGCAAGATCCACAATTTTAGTGTGATCTTCAGTTCTAATTTCAAGACTCCAAGTTCTAAATTTGATTGTCTCTAATTGATTGAAGATATTTTTCTTCAATTTGTTTAACTGAAGTTTTGAATGCAATTTCAATTTGACGTGAATTGTTTTATAATTTGTTTTCAATAACTCATTTTTTAAATCTTTGTTTAATTTCTTCATTTAAATATTTTCTTCTATATTTTTAAATAAAAACAAATAATTTTTAAAACACGACTTTTATTACATTTTATTAAATTTCGCAATAAAAAGTCTATTTCATTAAATTTCAAAATACAAGCATCATTATTTTCAAACAATGATAAAATATTGACTTAATTAATTTGGTTATTTAAATAAGATTTATTTTCTCACAAATTAATAAAATCGTCATTTAAAGCAACATATATTTTTTCACATTTTGGAGAAATCAATAAAACTTAATTTAAAATTTGCAAACACAATAATCACAAAATACATTAAAATATTAACTAAGTGAGTGTGTGTGATTCCATCATCCTCATAAACGTCTAATGGTTAAAACGATTCTACCTGATCGTTGTTCTCGCCTTCAATCACATTCACATGTTCCTGCATTTACTTGCACTCAATTTTTCATCAGCAATGACAAGCCCCAAATTAAATAAGTGCATTTCAAATCATTGCAATTGCATTTCAATTTCAATTTAACTTCAATTTAATAACAATATCATGATTAACAATTGCATTTAAATAATCAATAAAATCTATATGTGACAGACTTGACAGATTTTTGTTTGGTGGAGATTTGGTTGGTTTCCCATTCACCTTCAGTTACAGTGTAATGCCTCAATCTGGCTCTAATAATTACCCAATCAAATTGGAGATACTAGGAGACGGGAATTCTATAAAAAGCCATTTTAGATTTGAAAAAATTTGGTTCACTAACCTAGGGTTTCTCACCAAGCTGGAGGAGTGGTGGAAGAGCGATAATCGAGAAGGAAACAAGCTTTTATGCTTTGTGAATAAGCTAAAATTGTTGAAGCAACAGATTAAGGAATGGAATAAGGACAAATTTGGAAACATTTTTTAAGCAAGAGCTCAAATAGAAAGTGAATTGGGAAAGGTAAATGAATTAGTCATAGAAAATGGAATGGATGAGGCACTGTTTGCAAATGAGAGAGAACTCTTGCGTAAATTAGAGGAGAAACTGGCAAAGGAAGAAATTTTTTGCGGCAAAAATACAGAGAACTATGTGTAAAGGAGGGAGATCAAAACACCAAATTCTTTCACAATTCAACAAGGGCAAGAAGATAGCATAATAGAATAGTCAATCTCAAAGATATAAAAGGCGAGTCAATCGAAGGTGCAAAGCAATATCAAAGAAGGCGGTAGACTATTTCTCCAATTTTCTCAATAGCCTGGAAGGTTGAAATATCATGGCACACAATGCCCTCTTGCGACACATCCCTAAATTGGTGAGTTATGAGTAGAATAGGTTGTTGCTACGCCTCTTCACGGTGGAAGAAATCAGAACAACAACTTTCTTGTTACATTCAGACAAGACTCCTGGGTTGGATGGCTTCCCTTCCCTATTCTATCAAAAGCGTTGGAGCTTTATTGGCGTTGAGGTAGCGGAGGCTTTGGAGGAAGCTAGAGCCATAGGAAACCTTCTGAAATAATTAAACAACACTTTCCTAGACCTCATCCCAAAGAAGGAAAAGCCTAGTACCCTAGAGGAATTCTGCCTGATAGCATTATGCAATACGCTGTACAAGATTCTCACGAAGACCATCGCTAATCGGTTGAAAGGCATCATGCCCTCCTTGATTTTTGAAGAATAGATGGGCTTCATTCCTGGGAGGTCAATTCATCAAGGAGGTAATACACTTGACGCAGTGCAACAGGAAACCAGGTATGCTCATCAAACTTGATATTAGGAAGGTGTATGATATGATTATCGTAAGAGTATTGCATGTCAGACCAATGACAATAATGAAAAGGAATTAATTGTATCAACTCCCAAAATATCATGGAAATCGGTGGTCTTAGAATGTTCATCGTACTATTGTGCAATTACATATAAAGTTTAATTATATGCACACTATACAAAATCTATTTCTTGTTTGAGGAGATGCCCGTTGGTAGTGATAGAAATAGTTATTTTTAATTAGGCGTAATCTTTAAAATCAATATTTATCGTTTGTATATAGTATTCAGGTATTCTTTCATCCATCATAAATCACAATGATTAAAGAATTAACATATGAAATATTGACTGAAAATTTTAGAATGATAAATGAAGAGTAAATAATTTTCATTTGAAAATGAGAAATTTTTAACATCAATTATAGGATTTTAGTAGATATTTTAAGTTTTATTTTATTTTTAAATATTATATTATCTTATAGAATGTATGATGGTCACATAAACGTATTTAATTTGTTCTAGTATCTTTGTATATTTGATGTTTAGTCTTATTATAAATGATATCAAATTATTCACAACAATTAATTGTACTACTATTAATTTAGTATAATGAGGGTTTGTAATTTTCTAAGGGGTCTTAAATTAAAAATAGATGTACTACCACTTTTTCTTGGAGGGTTTGCAATTTTCTCAACGGCCTTGAATTTAAACTCAATGTACCACCTATTTTTTAAAGACTATTTTAGACTTGAATGTATGTATTTTCTTTGTAATTTCTAGCTAGATTTCTCTCTAATTAATTTACTATGAATTTTGGATTTTTTTGAAAAAGCTATTAATTAATTTGCCTATTCTAAATCAAATTTGACAATTTATTTAGATAGAAATGAATATTTTTAATGAGAAATAGAATATCTTTACTAAATTTCTTAATAAAAATTAATGAAAAGATTTTTTATTGAGGAAATCTCAATCAATTAACAAAAAGGGAATTCAATTTCTAGCTAGATTTCTCTCTAATTAATTTACTATGAATTTTGGATTTTTTTGAAAAAGCTATTAATTAATTTGCCTATTCTAAATCAAATTTGACAATTTATTTAGATAGAAATGAATATTTTTAATGAGAAATAGAATATCTTTACTAAATTTCTTAATAAAAATTAATGAAAAGATTTTTTATTGAGGAAATCTCAATCAATTAACGAAAAGATGGTTGCTAATGTTCCATGACTTATAAAGATCTAATAAAAGCTTCTTATTATTGAGCACGTTTTCTAATTCCTAAGAGCTTTTATCAATTAAAAGTGGGAATTGAACTTTCTAGTATTTGGATTATATAAGTAACACTTTTACCAAAATCTATTGGTCAAAACTTCAACTATAATTAATATTTATTTTAATAAATTGGAATTAAACTATTGCAAATATTTGAGAAGTATTTATTCTTCTATAATAAACTAGCACTTGTACTAGAAGAAAGTTTAGTTATGTTCATATGCTAGAATATAAAATTTGATATATGTGTATATTATATTAATAACAATGAGAAATAAACATTTGAAAGTGTTATTTAATTTATAATTTTAAAATATATATTTGAAAGGCATATTATAATATCCTCTATGACATTTAAAACATAATTATAATACATATTTATTTATAATCAATTGAAGGAATATTTTGTAACCACTTTAATTTTGTTTGGAATATGATCCTCAATTTCCTTTGCTTCTATCAAGAAAATAGGGAATGAGATTTTTTCTTGCTTATTTTTTTGGTTCCTACACATCACCAAATATATATATGGTAGAATGGAGAAAAAAATCATGCATTGGTATATGATTGTGAAGTATCCATTTTTACATCAACAAGGTGTAAATGTATCAAGTTAAAAAAAATTCTAAAGCATATATTATAAATATGGAAATGGAAAGTATACATTGAAAGGTTATTTACATAAGGTTTCTTTAAAATTACATACTATAAATCATTTTAAGGAGAAATTAGTTCTATCTAAGGCCCCTTTATTGATTTAATTCTATATATAGTTTTAAAATTTAAGCACAGTCTCTTTATTTTATCAATGTTGATTATCACTTTGTTGAGTGTTAATCCTTGGGATTTGAGTATAATAATTACCCATACCATGGATAGTGGTATTTGTCTGTATAATAGATATTATAGGTATAATTTTTAGGTCAATTTGGTTCCATGGTGGACCACAATATAATAATCCAATTATCCAACCTTATACATAGATTGATTATTTTTCATACAACAAAAGACAAAATTAATGAATAAAAAAATTAGGGTTCAAAATCTTCCTTATATCTATTGGGAAAACTCTTATTTATCATGGTGATATCATGATAATTATTAATACTATTTTGTTTTTAGGAATCAAGTTAAAAAAATGAGCCTTAGAGATATGTGAAAATAATGTGTACTATGCAAAAATTCATGACTTAAATGACAAGGACAACTTAATCTGCTAAAGAATCTATATACAACTAAAATTGTCTCTTTAACATTTCTACTATCATTAATTACCTAAACATTACCACTTTCTAAATTAATTGAACAAACCCTTTTTATTTAATTATTTATCCTGATTCTTCTATCAATCTTAATTAAATATATATGATCTATGCATTTAATTTCCCCTTTTGTTCTTAAATAATCAATTCAATAAAACATAACATTATTTAGTGTTTAACCTTAAATAAATAAACATAACATTTATTTATTTAAGTTCATCATTCTCATTCAAAAAATTAAATATATATGATCTATGCATTTAATTTCTCCTTTTGTTCTTAAATAATCAATTCAATAAAACAAATTATTTAATCTATCTAATCATTTACACAATGCAAATCATAATTAATTAATGCAAATCTTGCTCAAGGTTTAAAATTGTACATGTGTCCAAAAAATACTTTTGTATGTACATAGCTCCATGCTTAATAAATCTCTATAAGTTCTCTCATCAAATATTGTCCATCTATTCGATCTAAAAAATATTAGCCCTTCATATAACCACACAAAAAACATATTTTTTGATCCTCTCCATCCATCTTTATCCAAGAAGATCCCCACTATTCAAATCTCATGGATCATGGAACCTCTCTCTTGCACCAATTACAAGGTGCCACTTAGAGGCTTCTCATAGATCCAATATTCTAAAGAAATATTCTTCATTGACTTCTTGAATCAATCCTAGCACTTGATCCTCCATCCGTCAAGTCTATAAATATCTTGTCATATAAACCATTTTTGTAATAATTCATGAACACAATGTTAATCTAATATTTTGAGCACCAACATGCTCTCTTCATCACACATCAAATCATCTTGAGCACATCCACTCTTTGTGTGTAGCAAGAGTCTTGTTAGTGAGGTACTTGTTATATTTTTCATATTTTATGCATTAGTCTCTTAGCTTAATTTGAGGTTTACTATTAAATATATAATTGGGCTTAGAATTGATAGTTTGAATCATCTAATTTGTTTTTTATGTTTACTTGTTCATATTTTGGCACATTTGGTGGAACCCACATATGTTCTAACACCATTTTCTAGTTCTTGTTTGTAGCTTTATGTTGAAATTTGGTGGTTCAATGTCTGGGTTTCTTCTTTCAATAAACACATTTCATATTTTAATGTATTTTCCCTCATTTTAGTGTATTCGTCATTGCTCTAAAAACTTGGTGATTAGACAAAAATAACACGTGTTCTTTCTATTTTTGTATTATTTTAACTCCTTTTGATCTACATGTGTAGGGTTCTTAGTGAATTACTATTTTTATACTTTTCCTAACATTTGTGCATACATTTAACCCCATATTATATATATATATATATATATATATATATATTTTTATGTTTTTCTATCCTTCTATCAAAATTCAATGCATCTATTCATACTATAGAATTTAAATGATCTTGTGGCTATTCCGTTTTAAGGATTGACACTTGCATATTTGACATTAAATATTTCATTTTCTATTATTTTGTGCCTTTATTTTTCTTACAAATTTAGTCACTTTCCACTCTTTGGGATTTGTAGACCATTTTCAAGTCAATTTGATCATTTAAATCAAGGTTAATCAATTTTTTTTGTTGGTCTCATTATACTAGCCCACATTATAAACAAGTGTATACAATCCTACTTGAACATTTTTGTCATTTCATGGTGTTTCTATCTCATATTTCAATATTTTTCATTCCCAAAGTTTTTATGTTTTGGGGATTTAAATTTTTATTTTTCTACCTTTTTTATAATTTCTTAATTCACTAACTTGCTATTTATCATCATTGATTGTAACTCTTTGTTTTCATTTTTTTTAATATGTTTTAGGAGAATTTTATTTATTCTTATTATTCTACTATGTAGGGAATGTTTCAATGGGTTTGTTTTTCTTTTAGAATTTGTGTCTACATATAAGTGTTTATGCCTTCCCCAATCAACATACCCAAGTTAAAAAAATAACTCACCTTTCAACATGTTTGTGCATATTTTAACATTTCTATTCTATGATTGGGATTTATGTGTCTCTATCAGTATATATATGTAATGTTGTAGAACTTTATCATTTCCTTGGGTGTTATGTTTTCCACTAATCATTTTTTTCTAACTTGTAGTGGATAACACTTTGTCCTTGTATCCTTCTATTGGCTCAAGACACTTTGAAACTACTAACTTATTTTTTGTGCGTTCACTTGTCAAAGTATTCATCTTATATCACTATCCTAGCTACATACTTGTATGTTAAGTTCAATAAACATTTTTACATATTTCCTATTTTTTTTAGTTTAAATCCTGAGGGGGTTAGGTTGTGTATTTTCTTCCCTCAAACCACAAGGTGATCATGGGAAATAAAAGTATTGATATTTTTTCCTATATCAAGCTTGTCCTTGAATTTCATCATTGAGGGGGTGACCCAAATATACATGCTCTAGTTGGGTATATAAATTATTGCAAGAATATGGCACAACCTTTTTTTCTATTTTGTGGGGACAAGATGAAGTGGAAAGGGTTTGACCCCAACCACATGCTTGTAGATCTAGACCTATTTTTTTTACAATTTGGCCTCATGTACCCTTGGGTATATAGAGGACTTCTCGTAGCAATCTTGTACACATTGGATAGGCCCTTTCATCTATATTCAGTTGTGATGCATTGGTAAGAAATTAGCCCTAATAATTCACTTACCTCGTGTCCCTAAAATAGGTTTTTAGGGACATATTATCTCCTCTTGTGCCTTTAATATATCTTTAGTGATCAAAATTGTTAGTGCCTCCTCATGGGCCATCCATTCTACAGCTATAAAATCATGAAATAATCCATGATTCTACCACATGTTTTGTACTACTCAAACATATACCAACCCACTTAAACCTGTGCAACAATATCTTCAACCCATGAAACAACTATTCACCTCCCATCAACCAACATATCAAAAAAAAAATTTAAACCCCTTTATTCCAACTTTCAACAAGCTCCAACTATTTTCTCTATTCCATATTAACCTCATCATCCATCTCTTCGAAACCCCTTCAACCAAGAGTGGTAAGAAATAAACAATGTCCTCAAAGGGTTAACAAAGTGGGGAATAAATCAATGAAAATAATAAAAGTTTTAAGACATTTTTCCCTACCCCTTTGATTAATTCATTACAATGGTGCCCTTTCCCTCTCATTATGAAATTCCTAAATCTAATCAATACTAGGGAAAGGAAGATCCCTTAGGCCACATAAAAAATCATGTCTTTCCAAGAGGTAGCCTATAGTGATATGTACTCATTGAGATTTATTCCCCATAATTTTCGATGTCAATCCTACAGTGGTTCATGCTCCTAGCTCCAGGATCCATTTTTATTGATCTATCAAAGAATTTTATAACCAATTTCTTATGCAATGTTGAGCATGATATAACATTGCTAGATCTATGTAATGATAATCAACATAATAGGGAGAGATTTATCACATTATTACAAAAATGAATAAATATTGCAAGAACTTTCCTTGGCCAATCCTTGAAATAAATTATTCATATTTTGGTCGCAAAAATTCATTAAGAAATATTATTTCATCTACAAGTCCATTGTGTGTAAAATTTAAAAAAAAACATAAAAGGGAGTCACTATTAAAAGGTAAATTAAGCCACATGAGATGGAGAACAAAGAATATGGCTTCCAACAAGTTTTTACTTAATCTAAATGACACTTTTTGCAACTTTTCATTCATTGTCACCACATGAAAATGGTTTGGAGATAAAAAAATACGAGAGAGATTATCATGGGGGGGCCTATAGCAACTTTATGTTTAGATAGACCATTTGTAGGTTCCATAGAATTCAAGTACCAATCTATCGTAGTTTGGATTTGTTCTGCACTTAGGTCTCCTAAGAGATTTTGTCAAAATAGTGTAGCTTGAAAGAGTCAAATGACCTACAAAATGAACAAAGCATTCCCTAGCATTCACCCACCCACCTAGATTTTTTGGCATAATTAGTTTTACCCCACAATGCATGAAAAATAAAATATGTTTATTTCCATATTTGCACTACTCTTAATTGAGACTTTGTAATAATTCATTTATTATTTGAATGGTCAAATGGTGTTGAGTTGACCAAGACTGAGAGGGGTTAATGTGGAGGGACCCCATATCCACTTGTAGATTTAGGTGAAATATTCCTACATTCCATGTCCTCTAATAACTACTCCATCATAGTTTTGATTTTTTTCTCTTAGGGCTCTTAAGAGATTGTGCCAAAATAATATAATCTGAAATGATCATGTGGCCTAGGGAATGAACAAAGGTCTTTCCTAACATTCAATTGTCAACCTAGACATTTTTTTATAGTTGATTTTTCCCCAAGATACACAAAATGAAAAATATGATTCTTTCCATATTTTCATTGCTCTCAACTGACTTTTTTGTAAGAGTGTATTTTGATAAAGCATAGATTGAAAAATAAAACAAAGCATGTGGGTCCTAAATCATGGGACCCCCATGCCTTTTTACCATTTTTGTGAATCCAACAAATGCACTCATGTTATAACTTTCTTTGAGAATTCCAATAGAGAGAGAGGGAGAGGGAGAGGGGAGATAGAGAGAAATAGAGAGGAAATGAGGGATGGAGGGAGAGGTAGAGATTAAGGGGAAGATAGAGAGGTGAGATAGAGATAATTAGAGAGAGAGAGAGAGAGAGAGAGATAAATAGAGAGGGAATGAGGGAGGGGTTGGGAGATAGTTCTAGAGCACGAAGGAGAGAGACAGTGAAATAGAGAGAGGTAGAGAAATGGAGATAGATAGGGAGAGAAAGATGATTTTTTCTTTGAAAAAATATGAGTGTATTATAATGTGTTCACATTTATGTGAAGAGAAAGGGAAGAAGAACAATATCACTTTTTCTTCGTAGGAATGCACTCACAATATAACACAAGTGTGTTATAGTGTGCTTTTGTTATTATCTACTTTGGAAATTTCCAACCCTTAGGGTTTTATTTTCCTTGGGATTAAATTTGTAATGTCCGTAGGCATGTTTTTCAAATTTTCTCAAAAAATGATATAATCTCGACCGTGATATTCATCAGGTTTGCACATCTTTCAATATCAAGTTAAAAAATTACCACAATAACGCTAAGCTCTCTCTTAGATTTCTAATCATGTACTTTTTCATGTTTCAAATATGTTATGCTTTTTATCTTTAATTTATTTTGATAGTGTCTCCATTTTTTGTCAAAAACCTATGTATGGTATTTTTGGCTTTATTTTTTAGTAGTTCATCAAAATGTGAGATAAATTACATTTTTCAAAAATAAGCTCTATTTTATACATAGTAAAAAATGATTTTTGATTAGTTTCCAAAAAAATAGGGGTCTGAATGCTCAATTTTTTCAGAATGTGTCCACTTTGAAAATTTGTAAATCATATATTTATTAAAAATAGCAAAAATATCGTGCATAAACTACATGGTATTAGCTAATTTCTCACCAAAGTGAGTTTTTAATTACTAAAAGAAGTTAACATTTTAGGGGTCTCACTCTGTATTTTGACATAAATAAGAGAACTTTGTGTGTTCCCCCTTTTGTGTTGCATAGATAGTTGTTGTTGCACCAAAAGATCGACCTATTAATGTCTAATACAATTGTCAGAGTTAATGAATCCACATGAGGTGTTTAAGCCATGTCATGAACCCAAGCATTGTGTTGAACACAAGGAGACAAAAGGTGCACACCTTGCAACAGCCCCCCCAGTGTAAGTGAGGGGTTTGAACCCGTGACCTAGGATCTGATACCAATTATTGCACAGACGGTTGTTGTTGCACCAAAAGATCAACCTATTAATGCCCGATACAACCACCCATGTTAATGAATCTACTAGAAGTGGTTAATCCATGTCATGATCCCAAGTGTTGCATTGCACAACACAAGGATACCAAGGGTTCACACCTTGCAACATTTTGAACCCCTTAATCTCCACCATTAAACAAAACTAGTTTAGAAAGTATATTCAATGCCCTACAACTCTTGTTCTTGTTACGTCTTCAAATTTTGAGTGTAACTATCTTCAATTTCTCATCCAAGATTAGTATTTCCTAGTTTTAGAAAAACATTGGCCACTTAAAACCCCCTTTTGGTCCCCCATTTCCATGCACATCCCTTTCGATAATATTATGTTGTTAAAATTATATATTCCACCATTTTTGACCTTTTTTGGTGATGAGTTATTTTTTGTCAATATGGGAATATTACACCATCATGGTGAATATTTCATCTATTGACATCAATGTGATGTTATGTTGATTTCAGTCGTATGAATGACCCCTTGACCTACACTTCTAGCCCTCATTTTTCATAAAGAAGCGTAGTGTCATAAATTGTCACCCTTGACAATTTCACACTGTCTAGCTCCCTTCTAAGTGCTTTTGCCTAATTATACTTAATAATCATCTATTTTATTTCCATTTATGGGAAACTGGGTTAAATATTTATTTAACAAATATAAAAAATTAAAATAGGGCTAGACCAAGTCACTCTCACCCTTGTCCACCCTAATCAAGCCCTAAATCTCAAAATCATTTGTTGACCTGTCATAAAGGTTAATGCAAAATATGTTGAAAATCATATAATATAATTTTTCCCTCCATTTGAAAAACCTAATGGAACTTTGTTCTCTCAATAAATTAAAATTCAATCAAAGGCAATTTCAAGAGTATAATAAACAACATATCTACAACACTCTTTTAGAAAAAATCATTTTCACAACACATCAGCAAATTCATGTTTATGCATAGTAAGATGTTTCATGTTTGTTATTATTATGAGCACTAACATTTGTAGGATCTTCAAGAAACCTTCAATTTATCCTTGTATGAGATGATCCAAGTGAATTCAATCCAACAAAGAATACAAATTTAAATGGTAAGTTACAACATTGCCATTTATCAATCATTTTAATCCATTTGCCTCTATCTAACCTAGGGCACATGATTATACCATTATCATCATATTCATTTATGTTGGATAATTATAAGATCAAAGAGCGTAAAAACTTCCACAAGTGAATCAAATATACACAATATTATTTTTATCAAATATAAAATGAAGAGTGTATAATACAATGATCAATCCTTGCATATATAGAGAAAGATGAGGAGGTGAGAAGGTAGAATTGAAACTCTAACTACCCCTCCAAAGATGGGACATTGTGAGCTCACTTGATAAGTGGGTGATAAAGTGTCAATTGTGCATGCAATAGGTGTCTCAATTCATGAGGACACGTCTCAACACTATGAGGTGAGAAAAAAATCAAAATAAACCTAAGTAAACGTAAACTAGATGTGAATAGGTCAATCCTAGAAAGGTGATTAGCTAACTAGGTATGATAATGACTCTATTTACACTAAAACCCCCCTTAAGTGCAACTTAGGTAGTAATGTATCCACTAATGATGAGTCCCAACTATTAGTCCATGTTACATACTCATGTAGAAATATATAGTAAAGTGGAGCAAAGGAGAAAAACTCAATGGGAAATTAAAACCCCTCTCCAAAATAATAAAAGATGCAATGAAATATACAAGTGAAGAAGATAAAATAAGGACTCATGATGACCCCTCAAGGACTACTTCTAATATAAAGTACAATGAATTTTCTCCTCATAGGAGAGAAAAGAGAGAAGGCCTATGTGACCCCCTCAGAAAATGTGAAGTTATGAGCTCCATGTGAGGAAATGCTTCCTCCCAAAACTAAGATGAGAAGAAAAACCATGCAGCCTCTATTGAAATTCACAAGACAACTGAGAGAGGGGTGAATCAGTTGTACCAAATTACTTTTACTTTTGATCTTAATCAATTCCACTTTAACTTTAATCTATTATTAAGTATAAACATGAAGATGCGGATAACAAAAAGCAAATACCAGAGACACCAGATTTGCATGGAAAACCTAATGAGGGAAAAACCACGGTGAGGATTAACTCACAATATAATAGTAATGCAATACCGGATACAAAGGCTCATTGCCAGAGGGCTCACTACCTAGAAAGGACTCACTGTCCAGATACAAAGGCTCACTACCTATAGATAGGACTCACTGTCCAGAAGGAGGCTCACTTCCTACAAACAAGGAAACACAATAGAAAATCCAAGACAACAGATTCCACACATTCACAGCCTGATCAAAATATTACAGACACCATCAGCTCACTGCTTTCTAGAATCTAACACATCAAAGTACCGCTACCTTGACTCACTTTCACACACTCTACTTTTCACACACTTCACTCTTCTCTTCATCTTCCAATTCACAACATCTTGAATTGCATTTATAGCATCTTCGATCTTGAAAATTTTCTCTAAGGTCGGCTACACATCCTTTATTTTGCAAATTCAAATTAGTTCAGCGACTCAACATTCCCGCGGTGAATAAGAATGAGATTGGACCAATTACATACTTAATTAGGACCCAAAAAAAATCTTGGATCAATCACACGCTTCCTAAATCGATTATTATTCTCCATGTAATCTGTAAACACCAAGTCGGCCAAACTTAATGAAAACACCAATGAAATTTGAAGTATGCACATCCACAGCAAGATGATGACATGTGGATCACACAACACACTTCACCAGACACTAGAACACAATCTTAGAAACCTTCAAATACATCTGCAGCAACTGCAATGATCTTTATACACAGAACACTCTTCAATATTCAACCGGACCGTGCAGACACACATAGTAGCTCTGGAAAAAGTCTTTCAGTGCACCAAACTACGAGTGTGTTTTCTAGAACATAGAAAAGATCAATATTAACCTTCTTCAAGATCCAAAAGGTCTGAGACAAACCACCAGGGAATTGCAGAGTAGAGACATTTCTCCTAGTCCACAAAGAAATAGTTTTATCAAATTTGTTCACACATCTTCCACACTCCATCAACCCAGAAGCTAAAACTCAAGATATATTATCCAATGAAGCCCATAAACAATACTACATATCCGCACAAGTATAGGATCAACATAGAATAAATTTAGAGAACATTACCGGAGCATAATCAGAACACATACACAACTATGTCTTCATTGTTTATTAATTTTCTCAAAAGCACTTGACATCAACACATCTGCAACACCATAAAGATAGCTCCATGTACTCTCAACACTTCTACAGTTTCTCAACTATACATGTACCACCTGTGATCACTCTGAACTGTGTTGACATCAATGACAACATTAATGAAAACACCACTAAACACATTCATACTTGAAACAATCTCCCCCTTTTCCATTGATGGCAACACATGATGTGAAAAACCATCAAAGATGACATACACACTCTTCTGCAAGATTTTCTGTGATACTTTCAACTTTTTCACATGACTCTCTCTCCCCAGATATAAATAGGATTTTTCACATGACTTTCTCTCTCCCCCTTTAACATCAATGGAAAAGGAAATTTTTGCATGAGACTCCTACCATATAAAGCTCTGATCACTCCCCCTTAGGAGTGCACCCACATCTCAGACTACAACAATGATACTCTATACTCCCCCTAAGGAGTAGACCTTAGTCATTAGTCCAGACAAATGAAGAATCTTTAGATCCACTGGACTGATGCGCCTCCATGTGCACCTAGTTTAAGGAAGGAGGGGTAGTAACCCCTAACTTCTCCCGGTGATACTCAAAAGTATCCTTCGAAAGAGCCTTAGTAAATATATTTGCAATCTGATCCTTAGTAGATACATATTCAAGCCTAACTTCATTCTCCAACACCTCCCTCAAGAAATGATATTTGATAGATATATGTTTTTTTCCTAGAATGCATTATCGGATTCTTTGAAATGTTTATTGCACTTGTATTGTCACAAAAGATAGGGATAGGCTCATCACAAATCACACCTATATCTTTCAATATTTTCTTCATCCAAATTACCTGTGTATAGCAAGATGTTTTTGCAATATACTCAGCTTCTACAATGGATAAAGAAACTGAATCCTATTTCTTGCTCAACCATGAAACCAGTCTTCCTCCAAGAAAGAATGCACCACCACTTGTACTCTTTTGGTCATCTACACAACCAGCCCAATTTGCATCATTGTAGGCATTCAAAGTGAAAATACTATCCTTAGGATACCACAAGCCATAATCTGGAGTGCCCTTTTGATATCTAAATATCTTATTCACAACTGTAATATGTGTTTCTTTAGGTTCTGCTTGAAATATGGTAACCAAACATATTGCATGTATGGTATCTAGTCTAGTAGCAATAAGATATAGAAGTCCACCAATCATAGATCTGTACATGCTCTGATCAATTTTGGGAGAATCATCATCCTTACTCAGTTTGCATCTTGTCACCATAAGGGTACAAACCGGTTTGGAGTCATCCATTCCAAACTTTTTCAAAAATTATTTAACATACTTAGATTGTGAAATGAATATGCCCTTATTAGTTTGATTCACTTGAAGTCCAGGGAAGAAATTCAACTCACCAATCATAGACATCTCAAACTCTTTTTGCATCTCATCTGCAAATTTATTGCACATACCTTCATTTCCTCTAATGAAATCCTTCCAGTTGTTCCGTGTACACCTCTTCTTCCAATTCTCTATTCAAGAATGTAGACTTAAAATTCATTTGGTACACTTTGAAATATTTATGAGCATAAAATGCCAAAAACATTTGAATGGCCTCCATTCTTGCCACCGGGGAAAATGTCTCCTCAAAGTCTATTCCTTCAACTTGTGAATACCCTTTGCATACAAGCCTTGCTTTATTTCTTACTACTTCACCATCTTCATTCAGCTTATTCCTGAACACCCATTTTGTACCAATTGCATTCTTGTTTATAGGTCTAGGAACCAATTTCCATGTCGATTCTTCTTTATTTGTTGCTAATCCTCTTTTATTTCTCTAACCCAACTCTCATCTTTGCATGCATCACTCACAGTCTTAGGTTTTATCTTTGTATCATCTACACAACCAAACCAATATGCATCAGTGTAGGCATTCAAAGTGAAATTAGTATCCTTAGGGTACCACAAGCCATAATCAGGAGTGCCCTTTAGATATCTAAATACCCTCTTCACAGTTGTAATGTGTTTCTTTAGGTTCTGCTTGAAATATGGTAACCAAACATACTGCATGCATGATATCCAATCTAGTATCAGTAAGATATAGAAGTCCACCAATCATAGATATGTACATGCTCTGATCAATTTTGGGAGAATCATCATCCTTACTCAGTTTGCATCTTGTCACTATAAGGGTACAAACCAGTTTGGAGTTGTCCATTCCAAAATTCTTCAACAATTATTTAACATACTTAGATTGTGAAATGAATATGCCCTTATTAGTTTGATTCACTTGAAATCCAGGGAAGAAATTCAACTCACCAATCATAGACATCTCAAACTCTTTTTGCATCTCATCTACAAATTTCTTGCACATACCTTCATTTCCTCCAAAGATAATGTCATCAACATACACAACTACTATCAACATTATGTTTCTTTCAAATTTGAAATAGATATTTTTGTTTGTAGAGCCTTTTCTAAATCCTTCATGTCTCAAATATTTGTCTAACCTTGCATACCATGCTCTGGGAGCCTATTTAAGTCCATATAGTGCCTTTTTCAACTTGTAGACCATGTTTGGTTTGTCTAATAACTAAAATACTTCTAGTTGTTCCATGTACACCTCTTCTTCCAATTCTCTATTCAAGAATGCAGACTTAACATTCATCTGGTACACTTTGAAATATTTATGAGCAAAAAATGCCAAAAACATCTGAATGGCCTTCATTCTTGCCACTGGGGAAAATGTCTCCTCAAAGTCTATTCCTTCAACCTGTGAATACCCTTTGCATACAAGCCTTGATTTATTTCTTACTACTTCACCATCTTCATTCAACTTATTCCTGAACACCCATTTTGTACTAATTACATTCTTATTTGCAGGTCTAGGAACCAATTCCCATGTCTGATTCTTCTTTATTTGTTGCAACTCCTATTTTATTTCTCTAACCCAACTCTCATCTTTACATGCCTCACTCATAGTCTTAGGTTCTATCTTCGAAAGTAAGCACATATTTACCTCATCTGCTACCACTTTACTTCTTATCTTTACACCTTCACTTATATCTCTAATTATTTTTTCCTCTGGATGATTCTTCTGTACATATTTAGGAGTCTTAGAAGAAGATTTTGGAGTCTCTTATTCTTATTTCACAGGTGGTATCCTAAAACACAAGCTTAAATCCTTTGCTACACATTTTCCCAACACTTAAAATATTATGCCTTAAGCCCTTAACATAATAGACATCATCAATATTGTATTTTCCATCAAGACTAATTGTTCCTTTTCCAAAAATCTTAGCACCAGAGTCATCTCCAAACATAACTAATCCTCCATCATACTTTTCAAGTTTAGTGAACTTACTTTTGTCTCCGGTCATATGATTTGAACATCCATTGTCAATTACCCAATAGTCTTCATCTTGTCTAGCATGAAAGGTAGTAACCAGAGTACCTTCCATCTCATCCTTCTTGTTCTCTAGACCAGATTCCCTTGCACATATTCCATGGTTAGTAGACATGGATTTATTCAACAAAGCTAGAAACAAGCATTCATCTTTATCATCCTCAAAATCAGACTCATCATCATAAATTCCAGCATCTTCTCTAACATAATACAATTTCTTGAACTTCATGTGTTCTTCTTGTGTACAGCTCTATTTGGACATCTTGAAGCATAGTGGCCAATATTTCCACAACTAAAACATTTAAAAGGTAACATACCTGTACTTACTAGTACCTTTCTTCAATTTCCTTGTAAATTTTGCTTCCAACTCTTCTAGACCATCACTATGCAAATAATCTTCTATCTTAGTTGCTTTGAAGGTTGTTTCACCTTTCTCATTTTCTCTTCCAAACTTCCTCATCTCAAATGAAGTCAAGGTGCCAAATAGCTATTCTTTAGTGAGTTTCTTTGAATCATACATTTCTTCAATAGCAGAGACCTTTTCACTATAAATCTTTGGTAGAGTCGTCAAGATCTTCTCTATTGCATCTTCATCTGCCATGGTACCACCTTTATTTTTATTTTATTTTGTTGTGATTTCAACTCTCTGAAAGTAGCTTGTAATGTCTTCACCTTCTTCCATTCTCAAGTTCTCAAATTTGTGTTTTGTTGTTAGTTTCCTTGATAATTTGACTCTATCATTTCCTTCATAGATATCTTTCAAATTTTCCCATACTTCATAAGCAGTGCCTAAAGAAATAACTTTTATTTGTTCAATCTTTGATGGCACTAAAGATAGCATCCTTGTTTTTTCATTCTCCTCATAGGCAGAAATCTCATCTACAGAAGAAGGACCACTTGTCAGTTCAACATATTTTGTCTCAATAACTTTCCAAGTCTTGAAACCAAGAGAGATTAGGTAACCTCTCATCTGCACCTTCCAGTCACTATAGTCAGCTCCATCAAAAATAGGAATTTGCAACTTGTGTGCCATCTAATCTACCTCAAGTGGTTAAGCTCTTCTCCGAGGAACCAAATCTCTGATACCAATTGTTGAAATGCACAAGACAACTAAGAGTGAATCATTTGTACCAAATTACTTTTACTTCTAATCTTAATCAATTCCACTTTAACTTTAATTTGTTATTAAGTATAAACATGAAGATGCAGATAACAGAAAGAAAATACCATAGACACCAAATTTACGTGGAAAACCCAATGAGGGAAAAACCACGGTGAGGATTAACTCACAATATAATAGTAATGCAATACTAGATACAAAGGCTCACAGCCAAAGGGCTCACTGCCCAGAAAGGACTCACTATCTAGATACAAAGGCTCATTGCCTATAGATAGGACTCATTGTCCAGAAGGAGGCTCACTACCTACAAACAAGGAAAGACAATAGAAAATCCACGACAACAGGTTCCACACATTCATAGCCTGATCAAAATATTGTAGACACCATCAGCTCACTACTTTCTGGAATCTAACACATCAAAGCACTGCTACCTTGACTCACTTTCACACACTCTACTTTTAACACTTGTTTTGCACACTTCACTCTTCTCTTCATCTTCCAATTCTCAACATCTTGACTTGCATTTATACCATCTTTTATCTTGAAAATTTTCTCCAAGGTTGGCTACACATCCTTTATTTTGAAAATTAAAATTAGGTCAGTGACTCAACATTCTTGCGGTGGACCCAAACAACATCTTGTATCAATCACACGCTTCCTAAATTGATGCTTATTCTCCATGTAATGTTTAAACACCAGGTTGGCCAAACCTAATGAAAACACCAATGAAATTTGAAGTACACACATCCACAACAAGATGATGACATGTGGATCATACAACATGCTTCACCAAACATGTGAACACCTCTTAGAAACCTTCAGATACATCCACGGCAATTGCAACAATATTTAGACATAGAACACTCTTCAATAGTCTAGTCAGACCATGCAGACACACACAGTAGCTCTGGAACAAGTCTTTCAGAGCACCAAACCACAAGCATGTTTTCCAGAACACATAAAACATCAATATTAACTTTATTCCATATCCACAAGATCTGAGACAAACCACCAGGGAACTACAGAGAAGAGACATCTCTCCCAGTCCATAAACAAATAGTTTTGTCAAACTGGTTCACACACTGGTGAACACATCTTCCACACTCCATCAACCCAGAAGCTAAAACTCAGGATATATTATCCAATGAAGCCCATAAAAAATACTATAGATCCGCATAGGCATAGGATCAACACAGAAGAAATACAAAGCACATTATCAGAGCACACTCAAAACACACACACAACTTTGTTTTCATTGTTTATTAATTTTCTCAAAATCACTTGACATCGTCACATCTACAACACCATAAAGATAGCTCCATGTACTCTCAACACTTCTATAGTATCTCAACTACACATGTACCACCTGTGATCACTCTGAACTATGTTGACATCAATGACAATATTAATGGCAACACCACCAAACACATTCATACTTGCAACAACCTCCCCTCAAAATGATGCATACAGTATTGATAGAAGCTTTGAAACTGGATGCTAAATATGATCCACAAACGTTGAACAATATTTCTCCCCTTGGGAAGAAACAACACCACATATGTGTGCAAAATGACTTCCCATTATGGATAGGAATATGTAGGAAATAGAATAAATGTCTCTGAATGTTACATATAATCCAAAGACTAAAATGATACCAATGATTCCTTTGAATGAGGCTCAAAGGCCTCCAAGACAATGTTGATGTTTGATGGATGCTAATAAGATAGATCATGTAACATAGAATATTCTCGAACATGGACCATGTATGTGTGTTTATGTCTGAATCAATATGAATCTGATATTGTTGTAGATCATGATAATTAAGTTGGATAGGTCAACTGATGAATGTGCATAATCTATAATGATAGAATCCGATGTGGGTGAGACAAGAGAAATATCCAAAGATGGCAATAGTTATGCAACTTCATCAAATTTTTCATCAAATAGAAGATGAATGTCCTCAATAGTGTCATCCAAATCTACAAGGTGGGATTCTAGAAACAAATATGTTGTCTAGTAGATATGCATTCCAATGTGGTGGATCTTGAATGTTGATAGAAATAAGTTGATGCAAAGAATCATTGGAACTCATTAATGATTCAACACCAATTTTAGATTGAGCAATAGGTGTTGTGGGTGATGAGATATCAATGAAAGTCTTTGGACTACATTGTTCATCCCCAAATGATGGTGCCTCACAAGATGTCTAAGTGAACTAGATGATGTTTTTTCATGTGTTGGAATTAGACGATCAAGTAAAGAAATACCATGACTAAGAAGATTTTTTTCCAATTCCTCAATTCAACAAAACCAATTTTCTTCTATTGTATGCCTTTTCTTTCCACAATATCCACATTTAATTTTTCATTTTTCACTATAAAATGTAGTTGACTTAGCTTAATAAAGTCAAATGATATTATAACTTCCAAATTATTATCCCCCAAATTCAAGAATTGAAGCTAGGGACAATTGGTTGTGCTTGGAGGGATGATTCCATTTAAATGGTTATTTTCTAAATTTAACATTTTTAGGGAAAATATAACTTTCAAACTTGGATGAATATTTCTCATTAGAAAAATTTCATTGAGAAATAATTATTTTGTATGAGGATTCAAAATTGGTGATATCTATCAATACAATGCATTGTTAGACACATCCAAGTCCTTTATTCCTTTCCAAGCTAAAGTATTTGACAAAAGGAAATTTTATAAATATTTTTTTATGAGATTGATGTATCATAGACTCATATCCAATAGCCAAGAGGGAATTTATCCAAAAATATTATTATAACCTAATTGCAACTCTTTGAATGAGTGTTGAGTCAAAATTCACAAGAGGAATTGACCATCCATGTTGCATGATATCATATATAAGCTCATTAACTAGAAAGAAGGAACCTAGGTGATACTAATATTAAGAACATGATTGGATAAGGACAAAAACTCTAATTTTCTAAGGTTTTAAAAGAACCCCTCAAAAATAATCTAATGGCCATTTAGTGAGAGACAAAGACTTTCAAGTGAAGAGGATAGCACTAAGGAGAAAATACTCTAGTTGAATGCATTATCATTAGCATAGATATTGGTAAGGGAGGAGATATTTGAGAAAATAATAACAAGGATTCAAAAATAGGTGTGATTGATGCATTTTAAATAGGCATGAGCCATGCATTTCAAATGGGTGTGAGTGATGAATTATATTTCTGTATAATTTTCTATAAAAGTGGTACTAATTATTACATATTGTTTACTCTCTAGTTTGTGTAGGGAAATGTATAATTACAATGATGATGAGTATCAACACAAGTATAGAAGATTAGAGAAGAATTTTAAATTTTGATACATAAAATTAATTGTAATTTTTTTCATATTTATATATAAATATGAAAAGATGTGTTTTTTTATCAATAGACTTTTGGTTTATTGGTAAATTTGAATGATTTATAATGAGCCTACTAGGGATCATTTTTTTCCTACTAGTGAGTGAGCTCAGTTTGTTTAAGTAAAAATTCTTGACACTATAAAGGACAAGGTTATGATCTTTCCCCGAATTGTAATGTCATAAATTATATCCTATGCAATTTCAAATTTCATGAACCTACCCTTTAGATAAATTAAATTTGATAATGCAATATCCCTTTTATCCAACCTTAATTTTATTCTTAACCCATTTATTTTTGGCCATTAAATTTAATTTTATGTCTCAGACAAACACGCATAATGTAGACATCTATGTGTCATGCAAACATCATGAATAGATTCTCGACTACAATAGTTATTGAGACATTATGTTTCCCACCTATGAACAAACGTAATGTTGTTGCTATCTCACATGCATGTTTGGTTGACCCTTGCATGAATATACTTTCATAAAACACTTCATTTTTATTCA
Source organism: Sequoiadendron giganteum (assembly GCA_007115665.2). NCBI lineage: Eukaryota > Viridiplantae > Streptophyta > Pinopsida > Cupressales > Cupressaceae > Sequoiadendron > Sequoiadendron giganteum. Next base: position 210,285,481 of record CM021110.1, on the reverse strand, counting down.
TTCCTTAAACTCTTGAACTCATTCTCTCATTCAATTTTTCATTCTCTCATTCATTTTCTCAGTCTTTCTTACTCTTCTAGATTGTAGCAGCTCAATTCTACCATTTTTTATTGCATATTCTTATTCTCACAAGATAGTCTACATTGTTCTTTCAAGCATGGATATTGCGGTCTCTTCCTTTCAATATTCTCATCTTGCTAAAGGGAGGGTAACTGTAATTCATTTATTGCATTATCATTTAATATAGTTAGCATTTTATTATAGCACATTTATTTCTTCTATCATGTCTAGTTTATTTTCTATCTATCTCGTCTAGTTGTCTGTGGAGGTGGAAACACAAAAGTGGGGGTTTGACTAAGGCAAGCCCCTAAATAGCCCCCAACATTTTTCTCAATTTTACATGTGCAGTTATTGAATACATCTCTTCGCTAGAGGCTTCTTTCCTTGGTCTATAGTGAGTATTTTCTTCCTCTTTTCTCGTTTGATAATTTGAATTCTATTCAATTTATATTATCTTAGTTTCTATTAAATTTTATTATTTTCTCACATTCTTAGAGTTCCTAAAAAATAGAATTGTTAGTAGGTACTTAGTAGTTTTTTGGATAGTCTCTATTTTTTATTCGTATGAGATTCCAGTGTGTCGTGAGGATGTCCACATATCGCACTCTCATCTTTGGCCAATATCTTGTCAATTTTTCTAGAAGACCTTTGTGACTTGCTCTTTCGGTCTCTAAAACTCTCTCATTTTATTTTTGCATAAATTATAAACAACAACCCTTTATCATTTTATCATGTTGCTTCAGCTTTGATCTTTGAGGTAGTTGAGGACCATTCTCCCCTTGAGACCTCATCATTTTGAGGGTGTCGAATCTCCTCCTTTGCATTTTGGTGAACCCGACATGAATGTGTATTTTCTCTTGTTTGGACATTTATTAGACTATGTGTTGTGATATTTTTATGAGTTTCACAACCCATTCTACAACTTCTTGGCACGTAGTAAGAAGAATCATTTTTCATTCAGACATGAGTTCAAGATGATAGTTTTGTCCAACCCATTAGGGTCTTTATTTTGAGAAATTCACTACATGATTATCACCTGGCTATAAACCTCCTTGAATTTTTGTTTATGTACCTATAAATGTTTATTTACAAGTTCTCAACCTAGTAATCCATTTGGATCCTCTTTTCCTATAGACCATGAAGCTTCTCTTAGGTTCCCCTTTGAGTAGGTCCAATCTTTGGAGGAGAGGTTGAAAGAGTTTGAAGACTTTCTAAATCATGGTAACATGTATACTCAAGTTGCTCCTAATATTGGTAGTCTAAGGTGTTGGATCTTGTGGTTGTGTTTCTGATATGTGGTTGTCATTGATGTCAACACTATTAGCATTTGGTGATTTGAAGGTTTTAGATGTCGAGGATATTGAGAAAATTATAATAAACATGTTGCAAGGTGCATGTGAAGCTGTGAAGTTCAGTGTGGTGTAAAAATCAGTATGTTGATACTCAGAAGTTACATTTTAAAGGGTTTGTTGCTAAGCCTATCTAGTGTATAACCCATAAGTTTCAGAGGTGCACATCAAGATTTGTGTAGGTTGTGCATTTTTGTGTTCCTACAATTATTTTGTTACTGTAGTTGATGTTTCTGGAAGGAGAGAATGAAATTCTGGTAATTCTAGGTGTTGTGTATGCTCCTACATTGTTCATCAATGTTTCTAGATCATTCCATATCCTGGTTGCACATCTACATTGATCGGTGTGATCGTGATCGGAGATTTTTCCATTGTGTGTTCAGGTTTTCATGTTCTTGGCCGAAATGATGGTTTTAGCGTGTTGCAGATCCTCGTGGATTAATATTTTAATGTTTGGCACATTTGAGGATGTTGATTTAGGTTTTCATTAGGTTGTGACTGACTTCGGTTGGTGTACATTGAGATTTGGTCATGAATTGGGTCGACAGTTTGTAATGTATTCTTTTATTTTTGGCCAAAAAAGTTGTAAATCCTTGAAGCGGATATATAAGAGTGATTCTTTTCTTGATTTTGAAGATGTGTGTGTGAAGTGTATATGTGAAATGTGAAAATAAAGATTAGATCATTCGAGTGCATAGTAGAGTGTGAAGAATTTTGAGTGAAGTGTGAATAAGTATTTATGTACCTAACTGAAACTGTAATCAGGCTTTTGAAGAAGCTAATTTCTCAGTTCATATTCTTTATATGGTTTTAATCTGAATGTTTTTGTAAGGAAGTGAGCCTTCCTTTGAGTAGTGAGCTCTAGGAAGTGTGCTTGAATACATGTGCATTCCTTATTCATTTCTCATTATACTTCTAACAGGGTATAATCTTGTGTACTAACATCCATCGTGGTTTTTCCCCTAACGGGGTTTCCACGTATAAAATCTTGGTGTTCATGTGTTTTTGTTGTGTTATTGATTCATTCTTTCACTGTTAATTATCACATTTGAGATTAAAGGTTATTAAGGTTGAATAATTTTTAAATTATGTGACAACTGATTCACCCCCCTCTTAGTTGTTTATTCTTATTTTTCCAACATGAGGGACTTGCTTATATCAGACCACAAGGTCCTTGAGTTGCTATGTGCTTTGTCCAATATTGTTGATACCCATGTACCTTTCTACACATCAGTCTTGAGTAGGCCCCGACATACCCAATCAGATGTCACTGGTATCCATTTGACTCTTCCAATGTCAGAGGTATTTGTGCACATGGTGGACACCAACCCTTTTGTACCGTCCTTAACTATCATTGACAATAAAAATATTGCATCTAACACCCTTGTTAATCCTGGAGTTAAGGTATCCTACATCCCTTTGGGGTATGACATACCTCATCCATCTAGATCAATACCTCAAGTTACTACCGCCATTTCTAATCCACCATCAAATCTTGTTCTAAATACCCTATTACAAAATATGTCAAAAGAAGTCACAATTAGCTAGCCTAGCCAACGCCACCTCTCATTCCACCTTGAAACCTTATTACCATCATAGTCCCTTACCCTTGAATATTTTGAATGTCCATATCCCCCAAGGGTTGGAAATTCTAAAGTTTGATAAATACAGTAGCAGAGGTGATATGAAGACTCATGTCTCATCATTCACTGCCATGTGTAGCAACTTCCTCTATCAGGATGCATTGATAGCTAAACTATTTACGTCATCCCTCAAGTGTCTTACCTCCAGGATATGACATTGGAATGGTTTTCTCTCTTCCCGATAACTCAATTTTCACCTTTGAGTAGTTAATTAATCAATTCTTGTAGTAGATCCAGGCTAACATTGGGTCAAAGATCGCATCCTCTAATCTCACTCATTGCAAGAAGGGGGGCTCATGAGAGAGTACCTTATTTTATTGCTTGATGTCAATCCATATTTTCTTACATCCCCTATTCCCTACTTGGTTTCAATTTCCAAAGTGTGTTCATGGGGAATCTATAGCCGATATTTGCAAGAAAAAATTATTTTAATGAAATATTCATTATTTTCTCATTTGAGGGACTATCAACAAACAGTAATGCAATACGATGGCTCCTCCTCATCCTCTCGTCTCAATAGTCAAACAGTCATGTCTATTCCAAGAGAGTTTAAGAAAAATAAAGTAGTAGAGAATGTTGTTTATGTTCCTACTGAAAAGAACAATGTTGGACGTAATAGATTTTTACAAAATTATCTAATCGTATGCAAGTGTTCTCCAAAATTTATTAAAAGATAATTTAATTCTCCCCCAAAATCAGACCTTTTCTTGATGATAAACCATACCCTAGTTCGTATGATGCACAAAAAATTTGGCAATATCACCATGTCCCAAGTCATGACACTGAACATTATGTGTATCTCTAGCATGTTGTCCAGGACCACATAGATAGTAGTACCATCCAACTCGATGATAGAAAACAAAACTCGAACAAATATGTATTTAAGGCTAATAGCCAATTACAAATTTATACAGATCCCTTTTCTTCTCATTGTACCAACTTAATAGCATATATTCATCTTCTGAACCTTATCATTGTGAGTATGTAAACATCATCTCATTCACTCCTATTCCTCATATGAGTCGTGTGGATAATATTCTTGACATATCTTTCACACCACATGAATTCCCCCTAAACAAGGATCTTTCCCTTATGTACATCCCCACTCAAGTCAATGGTAACATTATAACCGGTGTCATGGTTGATCTTTCTAGTAGGGTAAATGTTATCATGAATAAGACTCTCTTCATTAACAATTTGCATAAGGATAACTATGAGGAATCAAAGGCTACGATCCATACTCACAATGCTTTCCCTATACCACCCATTGGTTTTATTTCCTTGATGAATCTAGTTGGACCTCATTCCATTGATATTCCTTTTGTCGTGATTCATGAATCTGACTTATTCAGAGTGAGACTAGCCATTCCATGGCTAGTCTCCATAAATGCAGTCACACTGGTAGTTCACAAATATCTAAAGTTCCTTCACAATGGCACAATGCATTGTGTCCATGATACTAGATAAAAACCCTTAATGTCGTGTGGGGGCTTTTCATTTGATCATTTTTTACTTGCTCCTATTGGACCTTTATTGCATCATGGAGACTTGTTCTGCAAGGCTTATTTTAGGTACAAGACTAGATTTGTGGCTCCTAATTTCATGTTCCCCCTTCATCTCATGCTATCTCCATGAAGGAATCTATGCATGCATATTAACGTGCTTTATCCTCTGCACCTTCCTCCACGAAGGTTATGGAAAAGCACGCTCCCTTGAGTAGATTTTTTTTTAAAATTTCATCACCTCCAATGGTATCCTTAGTTCCTTCTAATATGTCTAGCATAGGAAAATGAAAGGTACCTGTGTTGATAAAATCTAGGCCTCAATTTTTCTAATTCCCAATTTTGCCTACAATCCCTCACACTACCTTGTATGGTAAATGAATTAATACAACTAGAGTTGTTTCTTCTTTTGTTTCTCCTAAATCTCGGCCCTAGAGATCTTTTCTCATTCCTCCACCTACTTCTAAAGTAGAGAAAGAAAAGGATCTTGTGACTGAGACTCAGGTCTCTATTTTTGTGGCCCCTCATGTCCATCCTCAGGAGCCTATCTTTTTATCCATAATGATCATGAAGGATACTCCTTCAATAGATTAGGAGGTCTCAGAGTCTTATTAGGCTTCTATTCTTGGTTGTCATAACCTTCAAAACTGACTTGTGTGCAAGTGTAAGAATCATCGATGGGCATTGGCCCAAGAGTGTGATACCTTGTAAAAGATCGAGGGTGAGCCTCATATCTTTGTCTCTACTCCTATCTTTGATTCCATTATCGTTCCTATTTCTATTCCTATCGATTAAGTTTTTCTTCCTACTTCCTTGAGGGACCCTGATGAACCTTTCCCTAAGCAGGTACAAGTGTTCATCTCTCCTTCTTCAAAGCCTCCCTTGATCACTTCTCTACCTAACCTTCATTCTTTTTTTGAGCTTGTGGATATGCCTCACAAAAAGTTCATGTCTACTGTAGTTGACGATATTCTATATTGTATTCCATGAAATTGTGAATCATTGCACTTCATGATATTTTATTTTATACTGCACTTCATGAATCATATTCCAAATTGTAGTTGATGATATTTTATATTGTATTCCATGAAATTGTGATATTTTATATTTTATATTCTAATCCATGGTATTGAATTTGATATGTGATTATGCATCATTTTTAAAGAACAACTCTTATCACACTACTTATAATTTCCTATTGCATTGACATTCACACGATCTTTGATAAATAAGATAATCCTTGATCATATTATTCATAATTCATGAAACAAGTACATAGGAGAGAAATAGTTTTGAATTTGAATCATTTTGTATTCAATTGCTAGTATTGTTATCAAAATTACATATGCAAACTGATAGACTCAAAACCTAAGACAAAACTATAAAATCTTCTATGTATTCCATTTACAAAACTCTCTATGATCAATACAAAAAAATGAACCAGTACTTTTGGCCTTGAATTCCTTCTTATAGAAATGAAGGAGAAAAACAAGCTTCAAGCTAGAAGGAGTAATATCCACATGCTCCAAAATTGCATCCACGTACACCAAACATAAAAGAGAGAAAATCATAAAGTGTAGAAAAGCAGAAGAGACAAAATATCTTCCACGTCTGCATCCTTGTCACTAAATTTAAACTAGGGAGAAAATAACATTTTATCCATACTTTAGAAAAATCCTAATCTATACTATTTCCAGGCTATGCATTATATTTCTCCCATCTGTTACTCACCATATTTATAGACTTAAGGCCCAAAATTTTATTCCCCAATCAAAATTTTATTAATCAAAAAAGGTTTGACAACACATAGACCAACCACACCATTGCACAGGACTAGGCATTGTTGCATCTGGCCTCATTGGTTTGCTTGGCTTTGGTTACATTCTAGATAACTAGGCAATCACCACTATAGGCATTATGAGAAGGATGGTTCACTCGCTCCTCCCAACTCCTGGTATCATTTGCAACCCATTCTTCTCCAATGCCCAACTACCAGTCTTCCTTTTCTGAGGGCCACCTCTCCTCGTCAAGATCCTTCGCCACCGCAAACGCCTTCACCCATCCCTTCGACAATGTCTCTGAGAATACCCGTTACACGCAAGAGGAATCCAATGCACCTGTCTATCTCACCCCAATGATTTTTTAGCACTGTGTGGTCTAGTGAGTGTACCAAAGGGAATTTTCATACTGACCATTCATTCCCACGGGCCATGTAGTAGTGTAGAGGCAGAGGGGTCATGAAGTTTCTGTCAATGTTGTCCAATGCTGCATCAATATTTTCAAGAATTGAATGCTGAAATATCATTTGGCATAACTTCTTCCCCCAAGATTTTGACACACCCATGTACACAAGCATCACCACAACCATGGTGGTGATTTCTAGATTCGACCTAAGCTTGTGAGTTACCTACAAAAATTTTGGACCCAGGATCCCCTTCACCGCCTGGAGCACCAATGGGTGGTTGGACACCATTATCCCCTTCAACTGCTTCTCAGTGAATTTTCCATGAACTGTGTTTTGTTGCTTCATGGAATTCAAAAAGAGTGGAGTTTCCATCACCCCTTGAGAGAGTGTCGAAACTCAAGAGCACAAAAACAATTGGGAAGAACGATCCATGCCACCCCTATTTAAATAAAAAACCTCGTGCAACCATATGGAGACCATACCAGGTATTAAAGGCCTTTGTGTCCTGCAACTTCAATGCTCATATCTTTTTGAGATCCTACCTCCATCTTCCCCATTCGAGTGAGCCTAGAATTTAATGTGAAATGCAGCAGTTGTCATTTCACCAATCTCCACCTTAACTGCATTCTCAATTTTGAATCTCGATGCCCATCACCTCTGTGTCATCAATCACCTAGGTACTCTTTGTTGCCGCTTTTTCTAGCTTGTCTGCCACCTCATTCCCTTCTTTGGGTATTCTCCATCACTTACCATCGAAGTGTTATAAAGATACACTTTCACTTCAGTGAAGAGAGAAACCCAACGATACAAAGATATAGCCTTAAGGCTTATTCCATTGCTTATCACCATAGTTGATTTGGAAATGAGAATTATTTCAGTGACTACAATGAAGACAGATACTTGATCATATTATTCATAATTCATTGGAAATCAATGAAGAAAAATAACATAATCCTTGATCATATCATTCATAATTCATGAAACAAGTACAATAGGAGAGAAATGGCTTTGAATTTGAACCATTTTGTATTCAATTGCTAGTATTTCTATCAAAATTACATATGAATATTTGATAGACTCAAAACCTAAGACAAGACTCTAAAATTCTCTATGTATTCCTTTACAAAATTCTTTGTGATCAATACAAAACAATGAACCTATACTTATAGCCTTGAATTCCTTCTTATAGAAACGAAGGAGCAAAACAAGCTTCAGGACAGAAAGTGCACATGTCTCTTTTCTATTAGACCAATACCAAATGCATTCCCTTTTCAGTTATATTTGTATTTCCAAATGGAGGGAAATGTTACATGACACAAAAACCATTTTTATTTGTCGATGGAGATCATATTCTGCCTTCCAAAAGGCATCTTCCAACTGATGTAGAAATATCCACGAGCTCCAAAATTGTAGCCATGTACACCAAGAATAAAAGAGAGAGAAACATAAAGTGTAGAACAGCAGAAGAGACAAAAGACTCTCCATGTTTGCATTCTTGTCACCAAATTCAAATTGGGGAGAAAACTATCTTTTATCCATACTTCGGAAAAATCCTAATTTGTATTGGTTCTAGGCTATGCATTGTTTCTCCCATCGGTTACTCACCATATCTACAGACTTAAGACCCAAAATTATATTTCCCAATCCACAATGCCACATCACCACATTTATCATCAATTTTCATTACTGAGAGGATACAACATTTTACAATACTTCAACATAGGCTTAATCTATAAATTTTTCAAGCCATGTGTTGTAATCCTCCTCACTTGGCCATTGCATATCGAGAAACTTCTATACTTTTGTGTTATGTTGGTTGTACCTTGCATCAATTAGCACCCTGGCCTCTTTGAAAAATGTGTCCATCCTCATCTCTATTTATGTCATATTATCTATGTTAGGATTCAACTTAGAATAATCAACAACACTCAGCATCATCTTAGAATGAGGAAGCAGTTCTCCCAACTCTTGCTCCCATTTGGAAAAATCCTTTAATTGACCCTTATCATTCAATATCTTGGGCATAGTAAACCCTTCCATTTCTCTGAACATTCTCAATTTATTCTGGAGTTGCATTCCCAGCTTTCCATGAAAAGTTGTGATTTCATTTACTAAATCAATGGCCTTCAATAAATCGGGAATGTTGGTGAGAGCTTCAGGGTCTTCCTACATCTGAGGCATCATTTCTTTCAATGTTCTTGTCCTAGCACTCCACTTATTCCATCAGTTTGGAATTCTTTCTAAACCTGCAAGTATTTCATATTTGCCTCATGAATATTTTTGTAGGCATCCTACACATTATCAGCTTTTTTTAGCAATTTTGTTACTCTATGTTTTAACACGTGATTTATCATTAACCACTTTGAATGTCTCCATTTTTTCTTTCTTTGTTTTTCTTTCTCTTCTTGCACTTCCTACTTCAAGCTCTGAATTTTCAGTGACATGGTTTCTCTATCTTGTGCTGAGAAATCTGAAGCAGAACTTGTTTGAGAGGGAAAACCCCTAGATGTACTGGCAGCAGTGGCAAGTACCTTGTTGTTCTCATCCATCAATTTATTGTACTTATCCAACATTTTTTATGATTAGCTTTTGTGATCTTTGTTGTGTCTACACTCAACATGGCAGGATGCTTTTTCAACTATGCAACTATAGTAGCTATCATTTCAATAGCCCTTTTAACAACCATAGCTCCAATCTCTTTCTCTATGGACTTTATCACATTAGGCTTCCCAATATTTGTTGCCATAGACCAAATAGAAAGTGTTTGTAACTTAGGACTAAAGCATGAGCCAAAAACTTGGTTATCAAAGATCTCCTAAGAGATGGAGGCATCTAGATCTTTCCTGATTGCATCTAATGCAATGGTTGATGATAGTTCACATCCAGGCAATAGTAGAATCCCACTTCCTTTGACTAGTGATCTTGCACCCTATGGTGACATAGCAGCAATTTCCTACATTATTTTGCTTCCCTCCTCCTTCTCATCTCCATCTTGCAAAGAAGGGTCAACCTCTCCTTTTGCCTCTTCTATTCTCTTTTTTATATCAAAGGCTTTCAAAAGGATAATAAAATCTTTGAATTCTTTTGTTTGAAAAAAAGCATGATCACGCATGAAATCTTCATAAGCCTTTATCTTAACATCATCATCCTAAACTTCATTATACTCCCATTTTACAATTCTGCTGGGAGGAACATCAATATTCAAAGCATCTTCTTTAACAAGAGATGGGAATATCTTATCCACTTCCTCCTCCACTGGGATGTATTTTTTAGATACCTCGGGTGCATATCCTTCACCTCCTTGCTTTTTTTCATAATAATTCACAAATGGGGTGACTACAGGTTGTTTTCTTGTCTCCTTAGCTTGCACTTCAATGCATTGAGCAGAAGATTGAGCTGATTGGCTCCTTATTTTTGCTTCATGATATTGTCTGGCCAACATGGCCCTTATTTCAGCTTGCTTAACCTTTTCAAAGAAATTTTTTTCTTCAAAATCTCCAAGCATCAATTTTGCTCGCACAAATTTGTCCTATACCTCAGAGTAAGGACTAACATAGAAAGGATTTTCTTTTTGCAACTTCCTCATCAAAAGACAGGTTTCTAATCACATCATCTTGATAGATGAATTGATGATGTATCACTGATAATCCTTTGGCTCTTCTCTCAGCAGTAATAACCCCTTCAAGGTCACAAAACATTTTAATATCTTCTTTCATTCTAATATTGTTTAATAGAGAGGCAAACCTCTTAATGCCTTCCTTTGAAGTGCAAGTGAAATAGGAAAAACCACAGTAAGGGTTTACCACGAATGCCTTCCTTGATTTTCTATTCCAAAAATGTGCCTTATCCATGGCATCAAGCTACCACATTGTCTCCATGAAGGCTTGTTGGTCTAACATATATATTGGCAGCTTGTGGGGTGGCACCGGGGATCCATAAATTTTGATTGTAGTATAGTTAGATTGGAGGTACCAATCCCCCCAATTGAATTTATGTGCAGTGCCCTCCTCATACTCTAAAGGCCTCAACATTTCTTTCACACCATTTGAGATTCTATAAACGAGCTTTAGGCCCAATTGCTCCAACAGCAAAAACTTGAAAACATTGCAAAACATAGCATAATCAAATTGAGAACAGTGCACATCCCACAAATGGGTTTGCATTTGCACAGGCAACTCATTATCCATGTTATCCCTTTCTCTCAATTTCATGAATTTTCTAAACACCATTCTGCCTTTTCGCAGCAGAATATGCATCAACAAAAAATAGTGTCTACATGACAATGGAGGGGTTGCATCTTTCAACTTAATCAAATCCTCATGCAAGTGTTCAGCAATATAGGAAGCATAATCCCAAACCCTGTTTTGATACTTATTTTGAATATCAATTGCTAAAACCATCAAAGTAACATTCATTTTTATGTCAAAATTCTTGTGCAGGACCTGACACAATGCATAGTCTATAATTTTGAAATAGTCCTCAAAATCATCACAATCAGATGGCTTTAACTCCAGAGGACTAAAAGGTACACCATTCTTCTTCAAATCATGTCTCTTGTGCCTTGGAAAAACATTATTTCTATATGAAAACCTTTTTTTCTCATATTCATTATATAGTTTACAGAAATTAATGGTTTCATAGTGTTTAATTGAATATTTTTTCCTTAACCAATTTTCGAAGTCAAACCAATTACAATTCAGACATAGGCGAAATGTATACAACATAACTTTTTTTGTATGTATCGAAATTCAATTTTATTTTATTTTGTTGGATCAAGGATTTCAATATTTAGTGAATTGATATTTTTCAAAAAAAAAATTGATAATCTGTTATTTTTCCACATGTGCAGAACAAAGAGCTTGATTTTCGGTGAAAAACCTATATTCACAAGAAATATAAAATAAATATAATAATTAAATTAAATTTATTTAAAATTATACTTTTTGGGAAGCTTATAATAAGGACTACATACTTACAAAAAATAAATTTTAAATGAATCCATTTGATCCCCCAAAAGGTAAATCAAAAGTGGTTTTTTATCAACATTTTGATAGGTGTAAAGGAAACTCTATTATAGGTATGGTTTAAAACTAGCAGGATTCTATCCAAGGGGGTTTGATCTAAGGTGGTTTGATCAAACCCTCTTCAATTGAAATCCTTAAAATGGAACTTTTTAAGGCTTAAATCATTATATTTTAAAAAAATATGTGATTTCAGCAAAAATCAGAATCTCTCAGAAATTGTAAACCAGCATTGTGGGATCACCCTGCATTTTTTACTCATTGGAGGATATTCCAACTTTGTCATCCATCTATGTTAGATCGATGACGCTAACCTCACAGGAGCTCCTCGATGGATTTTTTGAGGTGGATTCCTCCTTGTCTCTTATTGCAGGTGAGTCACCAGACACTTCTCTCATTGTCCTCCTTCTGCAAGCTCATCTACCCTCCCCTTAAAATGATCTAGATTGGGAGCGAGATGAATTGTTAGAGGTTCTTGACTAGAGAAATAACTCTTCTTATCTTTAGATTAATTTTTTTTGTTTATTTTTGTTCCCCCGTACTTGTTTGTTTATGTTTGTGATCTCCCTTGGAGGACCCTTGTAGGTACTTGGATACAAGAGAGAAAATTTATCGTAACTTCTTCTATATGTTTCATCATTCTTCTATTTTTCATAAATAAATTTTCTTTTTTCATCGAGGTATTTAGGCATCTTCCATGTTGACCCAAATTTTTATTTTTCATGTTCTCTTCCTCTCATTCCAATCTATTTGGGGGTGATGACAATTCATATAATTTACACTATATATATATGATCAATTTTGACCCTGAATAAATGGATCCCCCAATGCTCTCAATTTCTTTACCTCTTCTTTTTCTTGATATTGTGGATTCTACGTGTTATCCCTCGTGCGATAACATTCCATGTATACATATCATTATGTATGTCATGACACATCTTTCTATATGTCTTTCTTCTCCTTAGAATGACTTGTTCTCCTTTGTGTAGCACATATCATTCTAATGGAAGGCTATCATATCTGGTCATTCTTATTTTTTTAAAATATCTTAAAAATCTTGATGTCTTATGACCTTGTCTTCTAGCTTGGGGGAAACTTGACTAGACTTGTCTTTTATCATGATCTTGTTGTCAAGTATGGGGGTAACCTGACTAGACTTATTTTTATGTGTTTGTCTTGCAACATAGTTTGCAACAACCATAGGAATATCAGCTTGTTTTATGGTCTCCAGCATAACACAACTTGCTAACCATACTTATCAATGTCATATTTATATTTGATCAGGTTTATCACGTCTATTTTTCACTTTTTTGCCTAACATGTTTGTTTTTAGCTAACATGTTTGTGGTGGATTTAAAATCAACTTTGTAGGATAGAATATGCATGTCCTCTTCGTGTAGTGGATCAACTAATCAATCGCATATACCGGATCAAAGACCTATGTTCTCTTCATCCTTGATATATTATCTTTAACCTCTTTCTCTCTCTAATTTAGCTCACATCTACAGGAATACACATTCTCACTAAAGTGGGTGGAAAATGTAATGTCGTAAATTGTATCCTATGGAATTTTCCATTCCATGAACCTACCCTTAAATTAAATTTGATGATGCATATCCTTTTTATCTAACCTTTATTTTATCCTTAACCCATTCATTCTCGTCCGTTAAAGTGAATTTATTATCACATCCTCGATAAATGACTTCCATGCTAAATAGTGCAGGTGGAGAAAATACTAATAAAATAAAATAAATAAGGAAAGAAGTGAATGGGGAGAGAATATAGATTCAATGGGGCATGGCACCCCTTGCCATTTTCCTCAATCAATCATGTGAAGGGATAGACCAAGGAAAAATTAAAGGTGGTCAAAGAAGTAAATGTACAAGACAAACATCATTAAATGAGATACAACGTAGTAGGAAATAAGGGGGTGTGTGTCACAATAAGAGAATTCATGCCATTAAGAAGGAATGGTTTTTGAAAGAAAATACTTGCAGTGTGCAGAGATGATGGACGGTTCATAAAGGAAAGTTTGACCCGCAACCTCCATAAAGGCACCTTCTTAGGTAGTTTGAGATAGATTTTTCCCTCAGGATGTGAGCAACAAAGATAGAGGGTATGATGTGAAGAGAGAGAGAGATCAATGAAAATAAAATGGTGCAATTGTTCATATGTGTGAATGATGGAGAGAAGGAAGATAAATTTGTAGCTATGAATGAAGGACGATGCATAGAGGGAAATATACTAATAATCCTCCATTAACCTATCATTTAGAGATTTATTTTGGAAAGAAAAGGCCAAATGGAAGGTGTGAGAGAAATAATAGAGAAACTTGGAAGCAAATGCAATTGTTCTAAATAAATCCACAAAACAGAGGTTCACATGAGAAGAAGGGAGAGTATGACATGGACGAAAAGAAGAAGGAAAGGAGTTGAAAGGGTGTGGGAATTTTTCTTCCTTGGGACGCAAGTAATAAAGGTCAATAATATTATAATATACCAAGGGGGGAGGTAGAGGTAAGACCAAATTCTACAACCTATGCACATGATTTCCTTGCTTGGGTCAAGATTAATTCCAGATCATCAAAGTTGGTATGAAGTTCAATGTGTACATAAGGGATTATTGTATTTATCCTAAACCCAATTTTTAGTTGACTATTTTTTTAATATCTTGTAGTTCTCAAGAGAAATCACATATATTTTCCTTTTAAATGAGAAAGGTCTACTTTGTATATTGTTGGTTTCATTGAAACACTTTATTAAACAATTTGTTTTCCTTATAATGAATGAATAATATTTGTATTATTCTACTAGTAGTGGTTGTACATAGGGGAATATTGGGTGTAAAATTATGTCTTTCATATGGGAATAATTTAATTATGCTAATGATATCTTTAAATAATGAAATAAGGTTACTTTTCTAGGGAGATGATATATAAATACACTCACACATACACACTTGATTAGTAACCAATACTTCAATGTTATCTATGCTTTATTTAAGGAAATTTAAATATTATATATTGGATAATTATTGTGGGCTAGGAATTTGGATTTTTTTCCCTCTATTTAACTGTAAAGGGGATTCTCCTATTAGTTTGTGAGAAAATCTAGGCTAAGGCTCTTAAATTTTATTAGAGAGATGCCCATATAAAACTATAATTCTATTTTTGTTTCTAATTATGTAGTTAGGGGCTGAATCAATGTACTGGTAATTGTAAGGCAAGGCAACTATCTTCTTAACGAGAGAATTACACATTGACTATTTTTTGAAGGTCTATCTATATAAATAAATCCTCCATGTAAATGTTTTAACTTTGTATGTAGGGGTTGACCTTCATTATAATCGACCTAAAAAGGGAATATGGTATTATTTTGTACTATACTTTATCAAGAATTTTAGGTTAACTTTTTTGTATCTATAATCACCGACTACTAATGAATTAGATACCCTTGCTTGGTAGGGATATAAAAGATGCTTTATGGTATCCTTGAATAGTATCATTATATCATATTCATGATAGAGATGGTCATCATATGAAAGAACTAAAGGATAACATAAATCATGTAGAGCTAAGTTAATCTTATGAACCTAGTACTAGAATATGGGTGAGCCAATATATTACTTGCTTGCATATATTTAAATAAACTTCTAAATTACAAGAGAATCTATTTTTTTTGAAAATAAATGATTATTTTTTAAAGTGTACTAAAATTATTCAATTCTATGTGATGCTATAATATAATATGATTATGATACTTGCCATCATCAAACTAATATGTGTTGGGACCTCACTTGGACCCATATAGAGGCTACTTACATTGTCGATGTATGATAACGATATTTGACTACTACTTTAAAGGGATGTATGTACTCTATTAACACCCAATCCTTAAATAGAATTTAAGGTTATCGAGCAACCTCATACCTTGGTATGCTTGGATCTCCATGCCTGGAAGTTATACATTTTTAAGTTTAAATAATTTTGTATGGATTTATTGAGGCATGAATTGTTCTAATGGATATTGAAGTAAAAAATTAAAAGGATCATGATGCTTGATCATATTAGTAGAATATCAATTGGAACCATATTGGGGCTTCGCATAATTGTCATACTATGAATATATCTTGAGTACTCTTATTGCTAATAAATGTATCTTAAATGAGATATCTACTCTATTATGTTATCCAGGTAAATGCAAGAAGATGAGTCCACAAAACGTGGAAGTTTTTGCCTTAGAAAAAATCCCAAAATTGGTTTCAACAAAGTGGGATCCCGTTTTTAATAAACGGGATCCCGTTTAGGTTTGGGACCCCGAGCCAAAAATGAGATCCTACTTTTTAAAAACGGGATCTCGTTTCATAAAATATATATATGTGATTTTAAGAAACATGATCTCGCTTTTTAAAAAACAGGATCCCGTTTAAAAAGCAGGATCTCATTTTTTTAAAAGCAGGATCCCATTTTTTTTAAAGTGGGATCTCGTTTTTTTTTTAAATGGGATCCCATTTTGAAATGGGATCTCATTTCTTAAAATCATTAAAATAAATAAATTATGAAACAATAGGATCCCATTTTTTAAAATTTCAATTTTTGGTTGAATTTTTGCTTTGTTTTTTTTTTGAGAAAAGGCTTGGGGACTTGAACCTAAGCTTTGGATCTGGTTTTACCTGCAAGTTGTAGGTCCTAGAAATTTCATAAGAAAATAGTGACTTTGTGCATATGTCTGAAGACCAGGGAAAACTTTAGTGGCGAATCTTCACCAATTGACAAATTCTAGAAATCGGCCAAGTCGAAATTGGTGAAGTAATTGCACCCAATAGGGTGTCCAAAATTCCCTCATTTTACAAACTATCGGTCCAATGCATGTCCATTCGCCAATTATTTTTTTTGTGAGGCATATTTAAGCAACAAATTCAGCATAATAAAGTACATGTATCAAATGGACCAATTAATATTTTCGCCTAGAATCCCAAAAGCATGTAATAAAACACCTACATATTCGCCAATATATTAAAACAACATTGTATCAGGACCCATTTCACCAATTAAAATTTAAAAATAGTTGCTCGTGAAGACCTGTTTCGCCAATTAAAATTTATAAATAGTTGCTTATGAGGACCTATTTTGCCAATAACATTAAAAAATAATTACATTTGAGGACACATTTTACCTTGAAAATTACAAAGTATCATTGTATAAGCATGTGGGATTCGCCAAATTTTTAATATACCATTTAAAAATCTCACGGAATTCACCAAATATGGATTGATATAATACAATCAAAATTGTCATTTATTCTTACACATTTTGTTCAGTTCTAAGGATCTCGATTCGAAAGTCGACAAAAGCCGAAAATGTAGACTTAAAGGTGAGTGATCATTTCTTCATGGTGTTATTAGTTATAATAATAAGATTTATTTATCTATTTTCCATTCTTGCTTCAATCTTAAAGATGATATTGAGTAGGGAATGGGATCTATATTCTCTATCCTTCTTAAACAAGAAGATATTTTTTCAGCTTTTATTCCAAGTGAGAGATCAATATGTCGAGCAGCAAGGGTAAGACTCCTCAGGGTAGTGAAGAGACTGGGAGGCCATTAAAATTCCCAAAACGTAGAGGTACCATATAGTCTTGCTTTGGAATTAGAAATGCTTTTGATCCATTAGATCAAGATGGAGCTACATCATCAACTCTTCCACCAAATATTAATGAAGAAGGCATTCACAATACCTCACCACCACCGGAAGGTCAAGGTGAGATTGTCATTGAATTAAATCAAAATGAGGATGGCAATACCATAGAAGATTTTCCAAGGGATACCCTAGTTGTCCAGAATGAGATAATTGACTTGGATCAAGATGATGTTGGTAGCAATAAAAGAAAAGGAAAATAAAAAAATGGGGCACGAGTGAGAAATGACAAGGAATTTTCAACTTGGTTGGTTGTCAAACTACACATTCATTGTACCAGTGGGGAAAGCAAACGATGTTGAAAAAGAAACAAAATTCAAGTGTACGATTTGTAGTTGGAAATGTGAAAGAGATAAGAAGTTGTAGCTAAATCTTGACACTATAGAAAAGCATATTGGTAAAGTTTATGAAAAATAAATCATAGACGGAAAGGAAAAATCAGTCATACAATGAAAATCAAAGGAATAATGTCTTCATGTTAAGTATGTTGTGGAATGTGAAGAGCATAAGAAAAGAATGTTGAAGCTTGTTGTATGTCAAGGTACACTTCAGGCTCAATTTGGAAAAGCAATGAAAGGAGCAAATCTATCAAAAATTGTTCAGATGAGTGTTATTTTTCATATTTTCTCCAGAGGGCATCCTATGATAAACTACCTAGAATATTCTAGTTTATTATCTTTTTGGGTGTTCCTCACTTTCCCTTCTCACATTGGTCAGTAAACACTGGATGGGAATGGGAAAACTATCTTGTTGCAGTGGAAAAGGAAGATTTAAAGGAGAAAGTAAAAGAGTCAAACTTCATTGCATTATCTTTAGATGAAGTTACTACAGTAGATAATACTTCTTGGGTTTGTATGCATTTGTATACTGTAGAACATATTCACCAATCTCATCTTCTTTGTGTTCATAAAATGAAGGACAGTTCAACATCACAAAATCTATTTGAACTAGTCAAGAAATCATTGAATGAAATTGTAGGTATGGATGAGTTGACAATTGCCATAAAGTTGGTGTGTGTAGGAGCTGATGGAGTTTCAGTGATGCAACGTCAAAGGAGCGGTGTTTGCACAAAGTTATAAACTACTTGTGCACCATACATGCTTGGCATTCACTGCATGTCCCACATAATGAATTTAGCATTCAGAATTATAAGCAAGTTTCCTACAGTATAAAAAGTTGAAAATCTAGTCCGCGAGATCTACACATACTTATGCCGAAGTCCCAAACTTTTCGTAGAATTTCAAATTTTTGTTGAGGGAATAACACCAGGAAACAAGTTTCTCAAGGATGTCAATACTAGATGGATCTCCCTGCATGGACCAGCACAACGATTTCTTTCAAAATATCAATCCTTGATTGGAGTGTTGTACGAGCATTGTAGCATAGTAGACAAAGCTCCTGACCTCTTACATAGGTTAAGCGATATAGAGACACTCTTGACTTTAGCTAGTCTTATCCCCATGTTGGATGTGATGAACAATCTTGTGAAGAAATCCCAAGATAGAACTATGTATATTTATGAATATGTCAATCTACGTAAACATACATGCTTGGCCCTCAATCATCTATATCTAGATCTATCACAAGAAGGCCCAAATTATTTCATGTGGAAAAAAATTACTGATTTGAATAATCCTGATAATTATTTACAATTTAATACAAGCAAGCACTTATGTATCTATGTACGTGGATATGAGATACCAATGTACTAGATTGTAAGACAGTCAAATGCTCTAGTAGAGAAGTAGTTGTTAACAAAGAAGATTTTAATGGCATTGTTAAATCCGTTAGTGATAATTTGAAGGAAATTTCAAAATATATTTCCTCGAAGATTCATGAAATATTTCCCCAACATGAAATACTTGAAGCCATGGGTATTGTGTATCCTCAATTTTGGATAAACTAAGATAACCCAAAATATTTTCATGATAAAGTAAAAATATTGATCGAACAATTTTCGAAAAGTGTAACATACAATGAGCAGACAATAGAAGGAATTTTAAATAAAGATAAGCATAGAGAACAATGTAAGAATTTTGCAATAGCTATGAGGGACCAATATGATTCCATGGGCACGGAGAAGGCCTTTGAGCTGGGATCAATAAAAAAGGTTTGGACAAACTTAGGTCAAAGTGAAATATTGTGTGGTATGATATTAGAATATTAAAAACCTGTTGATTAATGTCAAATAATTATATTGGGGTTGGTGGAGGATGAGAGAGTTTTCAGTACATTGGAGTTTTTAAAATCAAAGTTAAGAAACAAACTGGATGAGAATTTGGAAAATTGTTTGAGGATGAAAGGAACTCGGTATAATGTCAAAAAAATTCCTTTTGAAAGGGCACTCACAATTTGGAGGTCCACATGTGAAAGAAGAGGTACTGAGTTGTGCAACACTCTAATACCAAGTGTTGATACTGGTGGCACTGGTGGCACTGGCAGTGGCAGTGGGACAAATGACAGTGACAATGAATGTTGAATTTGAGACGCAAGTCGAAGAAAATGAAGAGCAGACTCATAATGAAGATGACTATTTTACTTTGTCTCAAGTTGAACGTCGGTTTTAGGACCCTGACTCCATTTGGGAAATGGATTTGGAAGTGAATTAGCATCTTTTAGGTATTTATACTGCACTTCATGAATCAGTTTCCATTGTTCCAAATTGTAGTTGATGATATTCTATATTGCATTCCATGAAATTGTGAATCATTGCACTTCATGATATTTTATTTTATATATGCACTTCATGAATCATATTCCAAACTGGATTTGATGATATTTTATATTGTATTCAATGAAATTATGATATTTTATATTTTATATCCTAATCCATGGTATTGAATTTGATATGTGATTATGCATCATTTTTAAAGAACAACTCTTATCACACTACTTATAATTTCCTATTGCATTGGCATTCACACAATCTTTGATAAATAAGATAATCCTTGATCATATTATTCATAATTCATGAAACAAGTACATAGGAGATAAATAGTTTTGAATTTGAACCATTTTGTATTCAAATGCTAGTATTGTTATCAAAATTACATATGCAGACTGATTGACTCAAAACCTAAGACAAAACTCTAAAATCTTCTGTGTATTCCCTTTACAAAATTCTCTATGATCAATACAAAACAACGAACCAGTACTTTTGGCCTTGAATTCCTTCTTATAGAAACGAAGGAGAAAAACAAGCTTCAAGCTAGAAGGAGTAATATCCATGTGCTCCAAAATTGCATCCACGTACACCAAACATAAACGAGAGAAAATCATAAAGTGTATAAAATCTGAAGAGACAAAAGATCTTCCACGTCTGCATCCTTGTCACTAAATTTAAACTGGGGAGAAAATAATATTTTATCCATAATTTAGAAAAATCCTATCTATACTATTTCAAGGCTATGCATTATATTTCTCCCATCCATTACTCACCATATTTGCAGACTTAATACCCAAAATTGTTTTTCCCAATCAAAATTTTATTAATCAAAAAAGGTTTGACAACACACAGACCCACCACACCATTGCACAGGACTAGACATTGTTGCATCTGGCCTCGTTGATTTTCTTTCCTTTGATTACATTCTGGATAACCAGGCAATCACTACTATAGGCATTATGAGAAAGATGTTTCACTCGCTCCTCCCAACTCCTGCTTTCATTCGCAACTCATTCTTCTTCGATGCCCAACTCCAAGTTCTCCTTGTCTGAGGGCCACCTCTCCTCGTCAAGATCCTTTGCCACTGCAAACGCCTTTACCCATCCCTTCAGCCAGTCTTTGAGAATACCCATTGCATGCAAGAGGAAGTCAATGCACCGATCTATGTCACCCCAATTATTTTTTAGCACTGTGTGGTTCAAAGAGTGTACCAAAGGGAATTTTTCTATCAACCATTCATTCCCACGGGCCATGTAGTAGTGTAGCAGCAGAGGGGTCATGAAGTTTCCATCAATTTTATCCAATGCTGCATCAATATTTTCAAGAATTGAATGTTGAAATATCATTTGGAATAACTTCTTCCCCTGAGCTTTTGACACACCCATGTACATGAGCATCACCAAAAACATGGTGGTGATTTCTGGATTCGACCTGAGCTTGTGAGTTACCAACAAAAATTCTGGACCCAGGGTCCCCTTCACCGCCTGGAGCACCAGTGGGTGGTTGGACACCATTATCCCCTTCAACCGTTTCTCAGTGAATTTTCCATGGAATGTGTTTTTTTGCTTCATGGAATTCAAAAAGAGTGGAGTCTCCATCACCCCTTAAGAGAGTGTCAAGACTCAAGAGCACAAAAACAATTGGGAAGAACAACCTATTCCACCCCTATTTAAATAAAAAACCTCGTGCAGCTATATGGAGACCATACCAAGTATTAAAGGTATATGTGTCCTACAACTTCAATGCTCATATCTTTTTGACATCCTACCTCCATCTTCCCCATTCAAGTGAGCCTAGAAATAAATGTGAAATGTAGCAGTTGTCATTTCACCAATCTCCACCTTAACTGCATTCTCAATTTTGAATCTTGATGCCCATCACCTCTACGTCATCAATCAACTGGGTACTCTCTGTTTTCACTTTTTCTATCTTGTCTACCACCTCATTCCCTTCTTTGGGTATTCTCCATCACTTACCATCGAAGTGTTATAAAGATACACTTTCACTTCAGCAAAGAGAGAAACCTAACGATACAAAGATATAGCCTTAAGGCTTAGTCCATCGCTTATCACCGTAGTTGATTTGGAAATGAGAATTCTTTTGGAAACTACAATGAAGACAAATACTTGATCATATTATTCATAGTTCGTTGGAAATCAATGAAGAAAAATAACATAATCCTTGATCATATTATTCATTAATTCATGAAACAAGTACAATAGGAGAGAAATGGCTTTGAATTTGAACCATTTTGTATTCAATTGCCAGTATTTCTATCAAAATTACATATGAATATTTGACAAACTCAAAACCTAACACAAGACTCTAAAATTCTCTATGTATTCCTCAAAAAAATTCTTTGTGATCAATACAAAACAAGGAGCCTATACTTCTAGCCTTGAATTCCTTCTTATAGAAACGAAGGAGAAAAACAAGCTTCAGGCCAGAAAGTGCACATGTCTCTTTTCTATTAGACCAGTACCAAATACATCCCCTTTTCAATTATATTTGTATTTCCAAATGGAGGGAAATGTTACATGAGACAAAAAAACATTTTTATTTGTCGATGGAGATCATATTCTGCCTTCCAAAATGCATCTTCAAGCTGATGTAGCAATATCCATGAGCTCCAAAATTGTATCCACGTACACCAAGCATAAAAGAGAGAAAAATATAAAGTGTAGAACAACAGAAGAGAAAAAATACTCTCCACGTTTGCATTCTTGTCACCAAATTCAAATTGGGGAGAACAAAATATTTTATCCATACTTCAGCAAAATCCTAATTTGTACTTGTTCCAGGCTATGCATTGTTTCTCCCATTGGTTACTCACCATATCTGCAAACTTAAGACCCAAAATTATATTTCCCAATCCACAATTCCACATCACCACATTTATCATCAATTTTCATTACTGAGAGGATACAACATTTTACAATACTTCAACATAGGCTTAATCTATAAATTTTTCAAGCCATGTGTTGTAATCCTCCTCACTTGGCCATTGCATATTGAGAAACTTCTATACTTTTGTGTTATGTTGGTTGTACCTTGCATCAATTAGCACCCTGGCCTCTTTGAAAAATGTGTCCATCCTCATCTCTATTTATGTCATATTATCTATGTTAGGATTCAACTTAGAATAATCAACAACACTCAGCATCATCTTAGAATGAGGAAGCAGTTCTCCCAACTCTTGCTCCCATTTGGAAAAATCCTTTAATTGACCCTTATCATTCAATATCTTGGGCATAGTAAACCCTTCCATTTCTTTGAACATTCTCAATTTATTCTGGAGTTGCATTCCCAGCTTTCCATGAAAAGTTGTGATTTCATTTACTAAATCAATGGCCTTCAATAAATCAGGAATGTTGGTGGGAGCTTCAGGGTCTTCCTACATCTGGGGCATCATTTCTTTCAATGTTCCTGCCCTAGCACTCCACTTATTCCACTCAGTTTGGAATGCTTTCTAAACCTACAAGTATTTCATATTTGCCTCATGAATATTTTTGTAGGCATCCTACACATTATCAGGTTTTTTTAGCAATTTTGTTACTCTATGTTTTAACACATGATCAAAAATATCATTAACCACTTTGAATGTCCCCATTTTTTCTTTCTTTGTGTTTTCTTTCTTTGTTTGCACTTCCTGCTTCAAGCTCTGATTTTTTAGTGACATGGTTTCTCTATCTTGTGTTGACAAATCTGAAGCAGAACTTGTTTGAGAGGGAAAACACCTAGATGTACTGGCACCAGTGGCAAGTACCTTGTTGTGCTCATCCATCAATTTATTGTACTTATCCAACATTTTTTTATGATTAGTTTATATTATCTTGGTTGTGTCTACACTCAACATGGCATAATGCATTGTCAATTATGCAGCTACAATAGCTATCATTTCAATAGCCCTTTTAACAACTACATCTCCAATCTCTTTCTCCATGGACTTTATCACATTAGGCTTCCCAGTATTTGTTGCCATAGACCAAATAGAAAGTGTATGTAACTTAGGACTAAAGCCTGTGCCAAAAAATTGGTTATCAAAAATCTCCTCAGAGATGGAGGCATCTAGATCTTTCATGATTGCATCTAATGCAATGGCTGATGACAATTCACATCCAGGCAACAATAGAATACCACTTCCTTTGACTAGGGCTCTTGCACCCTATGGTGACATTGCAAAAATTTCCTACATTATTTTTCTTTCCTCTTCCTTCACATCTTCATCTTGCAAAGAAGGGTCAACCTTTCCCTTTTCCTCTTCTATTCTCTTTTTTATATCAAATGCTTTCAAATGGATAACAAAATATCTAAATTCTTTTGTTTGAACAAAAGCATCATCACAGATGAAATCTTCATAAGCCTTTATCTTGACATCGTCATCCTCGGCTTCATTATACTCCCATTTTATAATTCTTTTTGGAGGAACATCAATATTCAAAGCATCTTCTTTAACAAGAGATGGGAATATCTTATCCACTTCCTCCTCCACTGGGATGTATTTAGCAGATACCTCAAGTGCATATCCTTCACCTCCTTGCTTTGTTTCATAATAATTCACCAATGGGGTGATTGCGGGTTGTTTGCATGTCTCCTTAGCTTGCACTTCAATGCATTGAGCAGAATATTGAGCTGATTGGATCCTTATTTTTGCTTCATGATTTTGTCTAGCCATCATGGCCCTTATTTCAGCTTGCTTAACCTTTTCAAAGAAACTTTTTTCTTCAGAATCTCCAAGAATCAATTTTGCTTGCACAAATTTGTCTTGTACCTCAGAGTAAGGACTAACATAGAAAGGATTTTCTTTTAACATCTTCTCCTCAATTGCAAAAAATTTCTTTCATGTACTTTTTCTTTTTGCAAATTCCTCATCAGAAGACATGTTTTTAATCACATCCTCTTGATAGATGAATTTATGATGTATTCCTGATAATCCTTTGGCTCTTCTCTTAGCAATAATAACCCCTTCAGGGTCACAAAACCTTTTAATATCTTCTTTCACTCTAATATTGTTTAATAGAGAGTCAAACCTCTTACTACCTTTGAAGTGCAAGTGAAATAGGAAAAACCATAGTAAGGGTTTACCATGAATGCCTTCCTTGATTTTCTATTTCTAAAATGTGTCTTATACATGGCATCAAGCTACCACATTATCTCCATGAAGGCTTGTCGATCTGACATATATATTGGCAACTTGTGGGGTGGCACCAGGGATCCATAAATTTTGATTGCAGTATAGTTAGATTGGAGGTACCAATCCCCCCAATTGAATTTATGTGCAGTGCCCTCCTCATACTCTAGAGGCCTCAACATTTCTTTCACACCATTTGAGATTCTATAAACGGGCTTTAGGCCCAACTGCTCTAGCAGCAAAAACTTGAAAACATTGCAAAACATAGCATAATCAAATTGAGAACAATGCACATCCCACAAATGGGTCCACATTTGCATAGGAAACTCATTATCCATGTTATCCCTTTCTCTCAATTTCAAGAATTTTCTAAACACCATTCTGCCTTTCCGCAGCAGAATATGCATCAACAAAAAATAGTGTCTGCATGAAAATGGAGGGGTTGCATCTTTCAACTTAATCAAATCCTCATGCAAGTGTTCCACAATATAGGAAGCATACTCCCAAACCCTATTTTGATACTTATTTTAAATACCAATTGCTAAAACCATCAAAGTAACATCCATTTTTATGTCAAAATTCTTGTGCAAGGACGTGACACAATGCATAGTCTATAATTTTGAAATAGTCCTCAAAATCATCACAATCAAATGGTTTTAACTCCAGAGGACTAAAAGGTACACCATTCTTCTTCAGATCATGTCTCTTGTGCCTTGGCAAAACATTCTTTCTATATGAAAACCGTTTTTTCTCATATTCATTATATAGTTTACAGAAATTAATGGATTCAGAAGCAGATGGATTCAAGTTAAAAACTTCCATTATTTGACTCCTTGAAATTTCCAACATAGGAAGAAAATTTGGAAACCTTTTGATTGTCTTGTCAGTTGGATCATAGCACCTAGCCAATTCAAGCATCAGGTCCACCTCCACAAACACATTGGGTCACACCAATTTTCCAATGTCACAAGTCCATAAGTGACAGGTGGGATGACTAGAAAACCTCCTCTTGAAAGGATATATAAATAGATCTCAACCACTTTTCGGTAGCACCACATCACCAATCCCAGTAGCCAAATCCTAAAAAATGAGTTGTCAATGCACCCTCACCAGTCTTTCTCTTTCCAACTGGCTTAACCTCTATAGTTGGTTCCTTAGGGGCCTCTTCCATGAAACGAGGGTAATTTTTATTAACATCTCTCTTCTTTGCAATTTTTTTAGGCTATGTGTCAGGCTTAGGCTTATCATCTTGAGGTGTAGTCCTTTTAATAGCTCTCTTCTTTGCAGGTTTTTAAGGCTATGTGTCAGGATTAGGCTTATCATCTTGAGGCTTAGGCCTTTTAACCCTTTTCTGGGTAGGTTTGCTCTGTGGTTTGGCTGAGGATTCACCAAGTTCACTCATTTTTATAGCTCAATAAAACTAGGGTTCCAAGATATCTATGAATTATAATTCTATTCTTTGAATTCATAGGGTTCAGACTCAATTTCAAACAAACTTCACTCCTTTACCCCCAAACCCTACGTATAATACCTGCAATTCCCTTACTAACCAGAGAGAAATAACCCTAAATAATAGACCCTAGCAGCTAGCTATCTACTCACTTTCTCAATTACCCAGTGCTACAAATTACTCATAGAGGTGCAAAATTCAACTTACCCAAGAAAATTAGTAGCTTGTTCTTAAAAAAAAAATTCCCTAGAGCTTTGCCTTCTTTTTCTCTTCACTTATCTAGTTCTTCATCTCTCAAGGATTGAAATTATGGAAGAAAAGTGATCAACAACCCTATTTACGACTCAAAATTGGAGCATCTTCTCCATTAATGTCTGATAGATAGCTCACGTGAGCAAACCGCCAAACTAACAAGTTTTCGTTCACGTTTAAACTCCAGTCGTTGATCTTCTTTCAATAAAAACATGATGTATGGTCCTCCTCGACCATCGTTTTATGCTTTCCCAAGTGTGTTTTAAAACAACGATGGTATCCTAAGGATTTTCTAGGTAGCCCTTTAGAACCCCATCACTCATCGTAGTAATGCTTTGAAGTTAAGTCCATACTTCGGCGATGAGCGACAACACCGCAGATGGAAGGAATATTCCTCAGTATATTCTCTATCGCTTGTCACCAAAGTGTTACAAAGATACACTTTCACTTTAGTGAAGAGAGAAACCCAGTGATACAAAGATATAGCCTTAAGGCTTAGTCCATTGCTTATCACCGTAGTTGATTTGGAAATGAGAATTCTTTCAGCGATGGGTGAAACAAGCGATGGCACTAGATACGGACACATGGCAAGATCATAGCCCATTGTTCCTTACCTTCATATCGCTCATTGCAGTAATCAAAATAAACAACAAAACTTTTCTACAATAGCGCTATATGAAGGAGAAACTCGTGTTCATCACGCTTCGCTGAAGTGGAACCAAAGAAAAAAAGGTCTTCAGTGATAAGCGATATAAAAGGAAACAAGCATATCGATCATCATGGAAATGAGACAGGGAGACCAAACACCTTTTGTGATGCATGATACAAGTAACAAGAGAAAATCAAGGCTCATCGCTCATCGTGGTAATGAACCCGATGGGTTGAAGGATTTTGGCGATGAGCAATACAAGAACTTAAGTGGCAGAAATATGCACGTGCATAAATATTGTTTTAAAAGAAGGACCGCCTAGAAAGAACGTAGGACTGGGGCTTAAAAACTTAAGAACATTTTACGCAAAGGAATGAAATGATGTAAAGGTGAAACAAGGATGAATTATCAACCTTATAAAATAATTGAATCCTCATACCAAACTCACCAAAGTAATGAAGGAAATATGTGTGATGGGTAAATGGGGAACTCTAACCACAAGGGGTCAGTAACATAATGAACCCAAAGGCATAATATATAACTAAGATGAATTGGAACCGGACATAACAGGTCAACAAAGGATTAGAACAAAAGACAAGGGTTTAGAAACGGGGAAAATATACTAAGTAAAAACCCACCCCTAACATAAAACCCTAAACCGTATCTTTGTAATTTAGACCAAAAGCCACCAAAGTAAGAAATATTAGATCAATGGAACAGGACATTTTGAGGGTTTGAACAGTGATTCATCACTCAACTCAATGCTTAATAACATATTAACAATAGTAGCATATACAACAATGAACATCAACAATCGTTTAATGTGTGTGTAGTAGTTGAAACTAGACTTTTTCTTCAAATGATAAAATAAATAAATAATAATACAAATAATTAAACATCAACACATTACTGAAGTCTGAATTTCAGATTTATTGATTTTCACATGAAGGAGTACATAGAGGCATTGGCAAAGCAAAATCTTTCCCAAAGATAGCTCTTCACAGAGCTGAGTTGGAACTTGGAAATGTTGGAAATAGGATGCCATTTAATTGCAATCCTAAACATTATTTATTTCATGTATCTCCTAAGTCCTTGGAATGTGTTCAACAACACTAGGATTAGGAAGAGAATAATATTTGATGAAATAATCATGTTAATTGATATTTGTAATTAATTCTAAATGTTAGGAGCATGTGAGGGCGTCCATTTTGAGTTCCTAAATAATAGGGGCACATGGGGCGCCCACATGGTAGGTGACACTCACCTTGAGTTTAGTTAACTATTCAGAGTAAGAGAAAACACTTCTAAATGCATGTAAAGATCCTAGGAGTTAGGGTTTGATTTTTGCATGCATGAAGTTCAGTTCAGTTTAGTTCAAATCAGTTCAATTTAGATCAGTTTAGTTCAGTTCAGATCAGTTCAGTTCAGATCAGTTCAGTTCAGTTCAGTTCAGTTCAGTTCAGTTCAATTCAGTTTAGTTCAATTCAATTCAAGTTAGTTCAGTTCAGTTCAATTCAATTCAGTTCAGTTCAGTTCAGTTCAGTTCAGTTCAGTTTAGTTCAGTTATGGTTCAGTTATCTTTTTTTGTTTTAGTTGAATGCTAGTTGACTTCAGTTAACTTGAAATGCATGGCTAATGACTTGAGTTGCATGATAGATAATAGGGGATGACCATTCTTGCATGAATGGTGTTGAGAAATGTTTCAATTAACAAGAAATGACTTGGACCCAACTTGGGCGCCCAAGTTGGATTCTTGGAATTAACTCCTTTGCATGTTGAGATATTTCAGAAGGCTGAGTTAAGTGGGCCCTCTTTTGGGTGCCTACTTTGAGTATGAAGCCTTGAAGATATTTACAAAATAAAGGTTGAGTTGGCACTTCAGTTTGGGACACCCAAATGCATGAAGATGAGGATTTCACATTGTTCTTCATGGCATAACTTTACTTGCAAGAGATAGGTGTACCTTTTAGGGATAGGGCTTTAGCATTGTAATTGTAACTCAATTGGAGTTTACAAATTTGATCAATGGCTATTTATCTCAAGAAATTTGAAGAGAGTAATTATTAGTTTTATTGCAGGTTGTGAAGAAGTTTTGGTGAAGGAAAAAGAGGCATTCTCAAGCAAGAATTGGAGCTATTTTAATCTACTTCAGAGATTGAATAATAGATTAATTATTGGTGGAGTTTTTTCCCAAAAGGGTTTCTCCACGGTATATGCTTGTGTAATATTTCTAATATCATGTATACTTCTTCTATCAACTTATGTCTACATTCTACAAACAATAAAATGGATTAATCAGATAATCACCCACAAAGAATCTGTAACAAAGGAAAAGCATATTTAGATCAGCAATATTAAAGTTTTACAAAGTATTAAGCTAAGAAAACTCCTCAATTTTCACCATTTGGTATCAGAGCTGAGGTTGGGTAGAGTATTGGGATGCCTTTCTCTTAAAGATTGAAGGATTTATTGGCTTAGTGGGAGCTTTTATTATTTTGGTTATTTGCTGATTTTGGAAATAAGTTTTGTTACAATGAATTCTCATTTAGATATTGAAAGGTTCAATGGATCTAACTATAAAATGTGGAAATTAAAAATGGAAGATCTTCTTGAAGAAAGAGATTAGTGGTTAGTTGTTAATAATCAGACAAAGACACCTACAACTATTTCAGATGAGGATTGGGCTAAGTTAGATAAGAAGGAAAGAGGAACAATTAGATTATTTTTTGATGATGTTGTTCTCTTGAATGTTTCAAAAGAAAATACTGCATATAAATTATGGAAGGGAATAGGGGATATTTATCAAACTAAAAGTCTCACCAATAAATTGTATCTTAAAAGGCAGTTGTTTTCATTAAAAATTAAAGATGGTGATTATGTAGCACAACATTTAAATGCTTCTAATTTGATTCTTAGACGGTTAGCATCTGTAGATGTAAAGCTAGAAGATGAGGATAAATGCATTGTATTACTTTTCTCTTTATCAGATTCTTGGGAAAATCTAACTGTTGCAATCAATGGTAATGGTGTAGATCCAAAGATGGACAATATCATTCCTACTCTCCTATCAGAGGAGATGAGGAGGAAGTATAAAAATGGCTCCCAAGATGCCTTGTTTTCAAGAGGTAGGCCTAAAGAGAAGGAATCTAAGGCAGACAAGAAAGGAAAGGGTAAGTCCAAAGGATGGTCAAAAACCCCTGGTAAGAGTAAGGTAAAGTGTTGGAATTATGGAAAACCTGGACATGTTAAAAAGAATTGTAAGAGCAAGAAAAAGGGTTTTGATGATTCTACAGACAAATCCACCGATGACAGTAATGATGCATTAGTCATTTCTTCTAATACTGTTGTTGATAATTCTTGGCTTATTGATTCAGGTTGCTCCTATCATATGACTCCTAGAAAGGAGTGGTTTACTAAGTATACTGCATATGATGGAGGGGATTTCTTCTTTGAAGACAATAGCACAATAAAGGTTGTTGGCAAAGGAGAGGTAAAATTGTGTTTCAGTGATGGTAGGGTTAAGACACTTAATGATGTTTTACATATTCCAGGACTTTCTAGAAATCTTCTTTTTGTCTCTAAGTTCAATGATTCTAGAATGCATGTGGCATTTGACAAAGGTGGTTGCAGATTGGTGAAAGGGAATATGGTGGTTGCTAAAGGATCTTTGATTGGGACTTTGTTTAAGTTGAATACCTCCAATGTAAATATTTTATCCAATGTAACTAAAGCTGAAAATACATGTATGTTATGGCACCATAGATTGGTCCATATAGGTGAAAAGGGTCTTAGGACTATTCTTAATAAAAATTTGGTTGACGGTATTCTTAATTATAATATTGGCAAAAATGACTTTTGTGAGCATTGTGTGTTTGGAAAGCAATCTAGATCTAAATTTCCTAGTGGTAAAAATAAAGCTAAAAGATTATTAGAGATTATTCACTCATATGTGATGGGCCCTGTGGATATTGACTCTATTGAAAAATATAGATGCTATGTCACATTTATTAATGATGTCTCAAGATAAACTTGGATATATTTTATGCATAGAAAATTTGATGTGTTTAATAAGTTTAAGGAATTTAAGGCTTTGGTTGAGAAACAATCAGATCATAAGATAAAAGTGTTGAGATCAGATAATGGTGGTGAGTATTGTTCTAGGGAATTTGATGACTATTGTATGCATGTGGGAATAGTGAGACAGAAAACTACTCCATATACACCTCAACAAAATGGAGTAGCAGAAAGGATGAACCGACCCTTAATGGAAAGAGCTAGGAGTATGTTAAGTAGTGCTAAGCTAGATCGGTCCCTATGGGCTGAGGCGGTATGTAATTATTGTTATTTAATCAATAGACCCCCTAGTTCATCTATTGAATATAAAAATCCTTATGAAATGTGGTTAGGAAAGAAGCCTAGTGTTGCACATTTAAGGATTTTTGCTTGTGAGGCTTTTGTTCATGTGCCTCAAGTAAAGTGATCTAAATTGGATCCTAAAGCACAGAAATGCATATTCATAGGTTATGGTGAAAATGTAAAAGGTTACAAGCTTTGGAATCCACTAACACGAAAATTTTATTTATCTAGAGATGTGATTTTCAAGGAATTTAGAGCTTATTCAGGAGAAGAACAACCAAAGGAGAAGGATACTTCTCGAACAGTACATTTTGAGATTAATAATCAGAAGCAACAAGATGCACATGTTGATGAACAATTGGATGGATTGGAAGAGGAGAGTTTGGAGAGTTCTTCTGAAATAGATGCTCAAGATGAGCATATTGAGGAACAAGTAGAAACCCCTTTGAGAAGATCCACAAGCCAACGAAATCCCGTTGATAGGTATAGCCCACCTAATTTTCATTGTATTTTTTCTTTAATGAGTACTAATGATGAACCAGTTCTTACAGGGAAGCTTTGTCTTCAGATGAACACAAGCTATGCATGAGGAAATGGAATCCTTAGAAACTTGTGACACATGGGATCTTGAGATTTTTCCCAAAGGAAGAAAGGCCATTGGTTGTAAATTGATCTTCAAAAAGAAGATTGGAGCAGATGGTAATCTCGAAAGGTACAAGGCTAGATTAGTATCCAAGGGCTACTCCCAGAGAGAGGTAGTTGACTTTAATGAAATCTTCTCTCTCGTTGCTAAACTTACTTCTATTAGATTCTTTTTGTCAATTGTTGTTGCTTATGATTTTTAAATTGAGAAAATGGATGTGAAAACTGTGTTTTTGCATGGAAATCTTGATGAGGAGATTTATGTGAAGCAACCTGATGGTTTTGTTGTAAAAGGAAAAGAAGAATTGGTTTGCAGGTTAAAGAGATATTTATATGGATTGAAACAGTCACCTAGAATGTGGTACTAGAAGTTTGATGCTTTCGCATTGAAAATTTCTTATGTTAGGAGTGAGGAAGATCATTGTGTTTACATAAAAGTAATTGATGATCAGCTTTTAATTATTATCTTGTATGTTGATGACATGTTGTTTATTGGTAACAACAAGGTAATGATCAAAGAATTGAAAGCACAACTCTCGAGCACATTTGAGATGAAAGATCTAGGGGATGCAAAATATATCCTTGGTATGGAGATCAGCAGAGATAGAGGTAACAGAAAGCTTTGATTAAGTCAAAGAAATTTTTATTGATACTATTTTGAAATGGCTTAACATGCAAGACAGTAAACCAGTTAATATTCCTTTACCAGTTGGCACGAAGTTAAGTTTAGACATGAGTCCTAAATCTGATTTTGATTATGAGGAAATGTCTGAAATTCCATATGCTAGTGCAATTGGTAGTTTAATGTATGCAATGGTATGTACGAGACCAGATATAGCCCAAGTAGTGGGGGTTCTTAGTAGGTTTGTGTCTAACCCCGGTAAAGAACATTGGACTTATGTTAAGAGGGTGTTTAGATATTTACAAGGGACTTATGAGTATTGTTTAGTTTATCATGGTTCTAATGACATTGATATTATGCATAGATTATTCGACATACAGGGTTTTGTTGATTCAGATTGGGCAGGAGATCTGGACATTTGGAGGTCGACGAGTGGTTATGTGTACACTTTGTTTGGAGTTGTGGTTAGTTGGATGAGTAAGAGGCAGCCCACAGTTTCTTTTTCCACCACAAAAGTAGAGTACATGGCTGCCACACATGCCTCTAAAGAGGTAGTTTGGTTACAAAGACTTGGGAAAGGTATTGGTTTTAATTGCAAGCAAGTTAGGCTTGAATGTGATAGTCAAAGTGATATTTGTTTAGCCAAAAATCCTATGTATCATGCTCGTACTAAAAATGTAGATTTTCAGTATCACTTTGTGTGAGAAATGGTTGAAAGTGTAAAAGTATTAATTGAAAAATTTGAAACTTTGATTAATGTTGCAGGTTATCTTACGAAGCCAGTTCCTACAGCTAAGTTCCCGTGGTGCAGGAAGGCCATTGGCCTTTAGTCCTGTACTTGATTTAAAATTATTATTCCTTGTTTAGAATAATTGCAATGTATAATGTCAAGTGGGAGAATGTTGGAAATAGGATGCCATTTAATTGCAATCCTAAACATTATTTATTTCATGTATCTCCTAAGTCCTTGGAATGTGTTCAACAACACTAGAATTAGGAAGAGAATAATATTTGATGAAATAATCATGTTAATTGACCTTTGTAATTAATTATAAATGTTAGGAGCATGTGAGGGCATCCATTTTGAGTTCCTAAATAATAGGGGCACATGGGCGCCCACATGGTAGGTACACTCACCTTGAGTTCAGTTAACTATTTGGAGTAAGAGATAACACTTTTGAATGCATGTAAAGATCATAGGAGTTAGGGTTTGATGTTTGCATGCATGAAGTTCAGTTCAGTTCAGTTCAGTTCATATCAGTTCAGTTTAGTTCAATTTAGTTCAGAATCAGTTCAGTTTAGTTCAGTTTAGTTCAGTTTAGTTCAGTTCAATTCATTTATGGTTCATTTATCTTCATTTAGTTTTAGTTGAATGCTAGTTGACTTCAGTTAACTTGGAATGCATGGTTAATGACTTGAGTTGCATGATAGATAACAGGGACTACCTTAAGTTAACAGGGGATGACCATTCTTGCATGAATGGTGTTGAGAAATGTTTCAGTTAACAAGAAATGACTTGGACCCAACTTGGGCACCCAAGTTGGCTTCTTGGAATCAACTCCTTTGCATGTTGAGATATTTCAAAAGGCTGAGTTAAGTGGGCCCTCTTTTGGGCACCTACTTTGAGGATGAAGCCTTGAAGATATTTACAAAATAAAAGTTGAGTTGGCGCTTAAGTTTGGGATGCCCAAATACATAAAGATGAGGATTTCACATTGTTCTTCACGACATAACTTTACTTGCAAGAGATAGGCGTACGTTTTAGGGATAGGGCTTGAGCATTGTAATTGCATCTCAATTTGAGTTTACAAAGTTGATCAATGGCTATTTATCTCAAGCAAGTTGAAGAGAGTGATTATTAGTTTTATTGTAGGTTGTGAAGAATTTTTGGTGAAGGAAAAAGAGGCATTCTCAAGCAAGAATTGGAGCTATTTTAATCTACTTCAGAGATTGAATAATAGATTAATTCTTGGTGGAGTTTTTTCCCGAAAGGGTTTCTCCATGGTATATGCTTTTCTAATCTTTCTAATATCATGTCTACTTCTATCAACTTATGTCTACATTCTACAAACAGTAAAATGGATTAATCAGATAATCACCCACAAAGAATTTGAAACAAAGAAAAATCATATTTAGATCAGCAATATTAAATTTTTACAAAGTATTAAGCTAAGAAAACTTCTCAATTTTCAACAGGAAACTCATATTGTCAAAAATTAAATCATTGTATCACCTTTTCTATCAACTTCCACTCTGCAGGTGGTGGAATTGTCATTTGTTCTAACTAATGTTGTTTGACTTGAAGTTTTGTTAACATTTCATGATTGTAATTGGAACCTGTCTTGAATTCTTCAGTCAATTTCGCATTCAAGGTTATCAGCGGTTTGATGGAATCCAAATCGTTCACCACATCTATGTTCTAAGGAAATTGGTCCAAATCAATCTTCCATGCACCCTCCATCTTCTTTTTGAAATCATCCTTTCCAATGAATCGCTCATTTGTGTCAAAAGCCTCTAGCAAACCAAGCTCTGTGAAGTTCCTTACCTTTTCATCCACCACTTTCATCTTGTTTGCAGCCAAATGCAAATATTCCTTTGTTTCACGCATTCTCAAACACTTTTCAATGATAGATGACAACTTCATTGAGGTAGCAATCCAATTAGTAATCCCTTTTAATTTCAAATCATTGTCACTGGCTTTGTAGACTATTTGTAGAAGTTGATTTGCATATTTCTCTAATGCCAGCACATTTTTGTTGTCCACTAAATATTTGTTGAGCTTCTTATAATGTAGTCTGATAACATCAATCAATTGAAACATGTCACACAAATGATCAATCCTCTGCATTATTTCATCCCAGATCTTTTGTTTCATACACCTCATTGTTTCTCTACAAAATCTAGATAACTTATTTTGATAAGAGTTAATTTATTTTTTTGCTTCCATCAGCTCTACCTCCAATCTTTCATTTATTTTTCTCTATTCCTCCAATTTTTGTTCCGACTATGCATTTCCATTCGCAGTGCTTAGTCTTGATTTTTTTGAAGTGGATTTTTCCTCATCATATTTATGGTTTCTCTCATCTAGCCTTTGATTTGGGTCATTCACTTCTCTCTCATTTTATTTATCCTCTTTGCTTGTTGATGTAGAGGCATATTTTTTTATTTTTTCTAATTCATTGCTCTTGTTATTTGTTGCTTTCCTCTTTGCTTTCTCATTTGCTAGGTATGCCTGTAACTTTTCTATTTAAGTTTGCAACCTTTTTTTCTCTCTATCTTTCTTTAGCAATGATGTGTACACCAATTCATTGTTCTTCTTTGATACATTAATTGTGTCATTATTTTTTAGTCCAAAAAAATCCAATTGAAAATCGCTCACCTGTTATTTAGATCGATCCATCTGATTTGCTAGTTTGTTTTGAATTGTGGAAACAACAATTGTGTACTCCATGATTTATTTATTTGTGTCAAATGTGGGTAATACCATGGTTGTTGCAGGCTCTGAAGTTACAGAAAACACACTCTCCATCATTTGCTTCTTTTCTTTTTTATACAAGTTTGATTTCTTTTTAAACTCTTCAATGAAATCAAAACTTGGGGACACAGGAACAATGGAATGCTTTAATGGTGAAGGAATAGGATTACTTGCAGTTTCTAATGATGTTGCAGCCACACTAACTGGCAGTGGGCGAGTTCTTATAAATAACTCCTTTGTGGTGGATCCACTGATAATGTGACTTGGACCTATCAAAATCCTTTACCTCTTTTGTATGCCTTGATAACTTGGTGTTTGTGTGGTATCTTGTATTGTTGTCCTCTTATGTGTAATTTGTTGTTGTAGCACATGTTGACCACTACTAGTACTACTACCCATACCATCACCACCAGTGTCAGTGCCAGTTGCACTAGGCTCTCCACCATGGGCATGTCCTAGTTGTGATTGTATCTGACCATGAGGATTAGGATTTAAAGCTCTAACAAATTGAATTGTTTATGTTGTACTTGTATGCCCTTGGTCTAATTTTTCACCTTCAAGCCCAAGGCCAGATTTATCAATTGATTTTCTATTCTCTACATTTGTTACTGTCCAAGGGCCTTGTCTTTGGGACCCTAAAGGACCACCTTCATAACCCATTTTTTCAGCTATGGTTGCTCCTGAAGTATATGCTTCTTTTGTGGCCTCACTTAAACTGGGTTTGAAATTGCCATGGCTTTGTTCTTCCCTATCATCATTAGATTCATCATCAGATTCTTTATCTTCATGTTCATCGAGATGATCTATATTCCACAATTTGCTAAACTTGTGATCTTCTTTGTTCTATCCATACTCTGCAAGAGATCTTGGATCACCTACCTCCTTCCTCATAGACCAAAAGGTAGAAATTTTTTATCGTGACCAATTTTTATCTGTAACTTAGTTATCTAGAGAATTTGGTATTTTTACTCTACTAGATGGTTTATCCCTTTTTCATAAAAATTTTTGTACCTCCTAATTGTCTTTCAATGCAATGCCATAATTTCTGCTAACAATTGTTCAAAATAAATACCATTCTCAACAACACTTTTCTCCATTGCTATTTTGACCTCATCCCAAGAATCCTTGTTTCTCAAGTTTTCAAGCAAGGCTTTACTTTGATGTTGAATTCTACTTGCAGAATTTTTATTGGCCACAATAATTTCTTTAATGGTGTCACATGGATCATACTGTCAGTGACAGACAACAACAAATTTTTTTAAAAAAATAAAAAGATCATGTGCCACCTTAAATGCTTTTCTCTCAAATGTGATCCCTCCACATGAAAAAG
Source organism: Sequoiadendron giganteum (assembly GCA_007115665.2). Lineage (NCBI taxonomy): Eukaryota > Viridiplantae > Streptophyta > Pinopsida > Cupressales > Cupressaceae > Sequoiadendron > Sequoiadendron giganteum. Next base: position 210,247,454 of record CM021110.1, on the reverse strand, counting down.
GCAAAGAAGGAAATAAGGACTTCGTCCCCTGATTGACAAAGTGTATTTCATCAGTACTCTTCATCTGCCTTACATATTTCAATGCAAAAACCCTTGTTGTCACATGTATTAGAAGTTTGTATGGATCTACTCTCGATCCATAAAATATTAGCATAATATATACTTCCATTAAGTACCAATCAACCAATTGTATTTCTTTCCATAGTTGAATGCAATTTCGACATGACATAGGCAATCTAGGCATTGGAGTATTTGTAATTTCTTGATGCAATAGAGCCAAAAAGTAGTTTACAAAATGATTGTAGTTCCTTCGAGAATCATGCAACCTAATCTCAGTGGTCAAATCATATACTGGAGCCATTTGATTTTCCTGAGCATTACTATAGGGTTGAATCTGAAGCTTGTTGGTCTAAAACATTCCTCTAAATTTGAATAGAAAAAAATAGCACAAGTAGGTTGTGAACCTAAATGTCTTAGTGGGACCTCCTTTAATCATTAAAAAAAAATTATGCATGGATTCTACAATGTGCTCAATATAGTTGTATTTGACATGTGGTCCATAATGGATATTATATACCATTTCATGGAGGCTTGCACCCACTTCCAAATTGCTATTATCTTTGAGGCAAAATGCTAGCATGGAAATAGTATCCTGAACCCATGGTCTAAAAATATCAAAATCATAAGAGGCATATGATCACCTTTCAATTTGTTTCTAACTTCTTTGGTATCCTGAACTATTTTATTTATGAAAGCATTTTTCTCCCTTTCTTCCACTGCTTCATAATCACTAGACAACTTTTCTAAGTTAATGTGGATGTTTCCAAATTCTTCAGTTGTAAACCCAACACTTTTCCAAGTTCTTATGCATTAATGGATAACAATTCTTCTTTGCTATCTTTATTAACAATTGCTCTTATGTTATCATCATAATTTTGGGCATAGACCATGATAAATTTTGGGCAACGGAAAACCTCATGTAACATCATGCGTCCTAATCCAGTTACCCACGGTGCACTAATACTATTAAATTTCATTTGCTTTACAACCTTATTCTGAGATGAAAATCTAAGTTCTAAGGTACGCCTACCATAGATTTCAAGATCATAAATATCATGGTATTCATCAGTGAAACCTGGGGTTTTAAGCAATTTTGTATAATGTATTTTTTTAGCCGACATTGCTCTAGTGGTACTAGTGGTAGACATGCTTATACAATGTGAAATTGTGAATTCGCTAATACCTATTAGTCCTCCTTAATTTTTCTTAATCCTTAAGTCTCTCAACCCTAAACCCAAACTTCAAAGTTTGACAAAACAATATTTTAAGAAATGTCAAACGATGAAACATAACCTCGGGAATTCTTTCACTTACCTGGATTTTGACTTTTGAAAAGATTAATTCTTATAGTCATGGAAACTGGAATGGATTTATTAGAAGTGGAACTGTGGAACCCAAAATAGGGTGGTGTAGTGCAATGAGCAATCTCAAGACTAAACTCTTCCCGTGTGCCGACCCTCTCACTTAAAAATAAAATCACTTGACACTTCACAGTAGAAAGTAATTTTTTTTTAAATTCAAACATTAAAGTGAATGAAACGTCTATGTGTTGCAAATTCTAAACCGTTGATCTTTGTAAATCTAACGATTATAGGGTGATTTTGGAGGTTTAAGTTCACAAGCCTATCGCTCTGTGCATTTCATTCTGGAATGCAACTACAACCATACATCAAATGTTCATCAAATAGTTGAAACTTGAGTAATTTATGATATAAACAATAAACATGTGTTTTAAAGTTGTTTTAAACTTTAGTGCACTAGGATTGACATCAAGGCCAAGGGGTCGGTAACTTAACATTGCAAAGGACTTTAAAAAATTAATAATGATACTGGGAACTGGGGAGAATGTCAACGACAAATTATAAATCAATAAAATTTCGGTAAACCCTAACAAGAGTGACAACTTTTAGTGTTTATAATTTTTTTGTCAATTTCATGGCAACTTTTTTTTTTTATTTGTATTGCTTTATGTTTTACTTTTAAATCTGCATGCAATTATTTCATAAATAGATAATACTTAATTTCTTGCAAGAAAAAAAATTGATTTGAATACATTCATAGACACTAAACTCATAAAATAACTCTTTACTGTAAGTGTAAATGAATAATGAAGAATAATACAACACAACCATTTATTTTATTACAACTGAATTACAATGTCACATTAGTACATATCTTTTTAAAGATGAGTAGTTGTAGAGCAGGCAAGCTCATGTTCTGTATAAATAACATATGTCACTTTACATAGACACAATTTATTCCAAGTTGTTACTTGTGACAATGGATTAAAAATTGATTCCAATTTCCAAGCTTCTTTTGGTGACAACATAATACAAATGTGACTCTAAAGATAAATGCATGATTCCAAGCTTCTACTGGTGACAACATAATACAAATGTGGCTCTAAAAATAAACTCAAGGGATTTTCCTGGCCAACCATGCTAGGAAAAAGGGAGTTGTGAAGATATAAAATGTACTTATCCCCTTTGAGAACCAGAGTCATGCAGAAGATGAGGGGTAGTAAAATTGCTCCCATCTTCTACCTGCAGCCTTCATGCACGAGGATAGCATTTATCTCCATCAAAGCTCCTCATCTTGGTTCAAAACCTATCTGAGAAGTTAGGTCAACCAAATCAACTTCTTTCCAATTCCACCCATTTTGAACTTGAAGGAAATTGGTATTTTACTCTGTAACTACATAACTGGAGGCAGGAGAATTTAGAGTATCCTCAATAATACCACATCATCTTCTTCCTGAATCCTTATTAGCCCTACAAAATGAAAACCAGTGTTGCTACTAGCCTTATCCATGTTTCCTTGTGACTTGTGTGTGTGAGGTTGGGTATAATGATAATCGCGATTTGCGTAAACCAAAAAACTAACTTAATCGATTTGTGTAACTTAAGCCTTACATGTACAGTTAAAATGTTTAATTTGATTGACGTTTGGATACATGCAAACTGTACCTCAAGCTGACAACTGTCAAAATCGCCAGTGCCACTCAAACGATATGAAATCATTACAAATCTTGTTTCATTAAAGCTATGATTTGTCCAGTCAATCACTTCGGATGTTCATATGGTATTAATCACCGCCCGTAGTTCGACTACCACACTTTCTTCAAAAAGATTGAGATTTTCAATTAATTTAAATGTAGTACGTCGAGGCATTGAAAAGAGAGAATGAGCGATGAGGGATGAGCCTTCATCTCACCACGTTTCTGCATCTAACAATTCTAGTGTTATTCCAGAGGTTTCAATTCGCAAGTCTAGTGCTTTAGAGATTTACTTCTGGAATTCAACTACAATTGTGCATCAAAAAATCATCGAACAGTCATGGTTATATTGATTTATGATGACATCTGGCTACAGATATGGAATATCCTTCGCACATATTTCCTTCATTACTTTGGTCTGGGGATTGTATTATAAATTATTTTATAAGGTTGATAATTCAGCCTTGTTTTGCCTTTACATCCTTTGTGTAAAACTTTCTTAAGTTTTTAAGCCCTGGTCCTACGTTCTTCCTAGGTGGTCCCTCTTTTAAAACATTTATGCATGTGCATATTTCAGTTTATGTCACTTAAGTTCTTGTATCACTCATCGCCAAAATCCTTCAACCCATCGTGTTCATTGTTGCGATGAGCCTTGATCTCACCACATGTCTGCATCTAACGGTTCTAGTGTTATTCCGGAGTTTTCAATTCGCAAGTCTAGTTTTTCAGAGATTTACTTTTGGAATGCAACTACAGTTGTCCATCAAAAATTCATCAAACGATCGTGGTTATATTGATTTGCACTAACATTTCGCCACTGAATTTTTTTTATTAGTTTGAGATTATGTTTAATTCGGAAATGTTTTCTATTATTCATTTGAAAATAGGTTTAATTCGCCAATGAAATTTTTTTTTGGTTTGAAAAAAGGTTTAATCGCCAACAAAATTATTTTTTCTGTTTTGAAAATAGGTTTAATTCGCCAATGGAAATATTTTCTAGGTTTGAAAAAAGATTTTAATCACCAATGAAAATATTTTATTGGTTTAAAAAAATTGCAATTCGCCAAGATTTTCCATAGACTTCTAGTGATTAGAAAAGATTTGCCAATTGAGATTTGTTTTCCTGAAAAACAAAAAAATTGCCACTAAAATTAATATTTTTATCGAAAAGTATACAAGATTCACCGGGATTTTACACCTTCATTGAGGGGGGGTTTCTTAAAGTTATCCTTCCTGAAAACCTTTTTTGTAGAATCTTTTGACGAAATTAAACCCCATTATAGATGAGATAGTGTAGATTCTAAATATGTAAAAAAAATTACAATCAGATTTTTTTTCTATTTTTCAATTAATTTCTAATGAAACCAGTCCATAAACTTGAAATATTGGGATTTTTTACTATTTTAATAACTTTTTATTAAAATATTTTTTTGTAAAGTGAATTGCACGAAAATGTACTTCAGACAATTCTTTTCAATTTAAAAAAAAATAAAAAAATGATAAGTTTAGATCTTATGCAAGATGTACATGACAATTTTTCAAAATGAAAAATATGGCTAATAAAAATTTAACAAAAAAAATATTCATTAAAAAATTACAAAAAAATATTGAAAACATGCTTCAATGAGTTACAAGTCTTTTCCCGAAAGGATTTAGAAAAATATGATAATTTAGGTCAAAATATAGATGACGTACACATGCATGGTATGGTAAAAAAAAAGTGACTTTAAATAGTGGTTTTTAAAAACACCTATTGAAAATCAATTTGTAGCATCTAGGTATTGAAATAAATTACATATTTGGAAACTAGACTCTGAGTGCTACATTTTATGATTAGTGACTTTTTTCAAGATTTCATCTCTAAATGCTTCAAATTTTAAGGTCAAATGTGTCAAATTCTGAAAATCAGGGAAAACACTTCCACTTTTTGGCCAAAAAGTGGACTCAACTTCTTGTCAGCACCCATCCTCATATATAAATGTTAAGGGGTTTCTCATTAATATAATATAGTGGTTCAAGATATCACATGTGATATCTAAGATTACCAAATCACATTGTATACATGATACTTTATTTTAAGTTTGAATACGTTGTATAATATAGTATGCTTGTATATGTGGTATTATCATCAGGATACCAAATGTAGGTGGTATATCTATTTGGAAATGGGTATGTAGGTGTTCCTTGGGCGAAGAATGCCTCTGTGACCTCAAGTCCAAAGGGGGAGGGTTTGGGGGGATAACTCTGGGGTTTGAGGTTGTTCCTAATTGGCTTGACCTTTCTTCCTCTATAAGTTTCAGTTGAGGCTAAAATGGGTACCAAATGGGTATGAACAAGTTAAGGAAATTTAATAACTTATATTTAATACACAATATGCTTCTATATAGTAAAAGGAATGAAGTAAGGGATTTGACTACTTTATAGTTGATATTTGATTATATGTATATGTTGGGTAAAGGTCATCTCGTGCTAGTTCCATGTAATTTTTATGTGTTTCTGAAAAAAAACTCCATATCTAGAGGTCTCCACGTATAGGCTCTTGAATCTGTTGATTGTGATATATTTACCTAGGTCACTTGACCAGTATTGTGAATCTTGTTTTGTATGACCCACCCAAGAGTGATCCTTCAGGATATTTGAGCAGTGACAAGCACTCATTGGACCGTGCCAATGATCGATGTCTAGGCTACTACTAGAAAATAGTCGGCATTCACCTAGTTCACAAAGGTGGAGGTTTCTATATGCTATCATGGTTATGATACGGTAACAGTTGCACAAGTAGGGACCCATTTGTGTGGATGACGGTAATTCGGGGCTAACCATTGTAACAAGGGGGTTCACTGGCTGCAATCACTAATAGCATGAAAGTGACTGATGCCAAGTTTACCTAAGATGTGAAAAATATAGTTGACAATATCACCAAGGTCACAAGGTGGTATATGTCTAGAGCTACTTCTTCCTAGGAGGAAAAAATTGTCGCCAATGGCCTATAAGCGATTGAAGTCGAAATCAACTAGGTTATGGTAGGTTCACTACTTGTGGAAAGCCTTGGGATGGAGGATGGGCCCACGGTGTAGTATGGGATGCACTGAATCCCCTTCCCAATTGTTGGATTGTATACTTGGCCTTTTTGGGTTGAGGATGGACCTGCGATGTAGTATGGAATGCACCAATCCTCTTCCCAGTTGTCTGATGGTGCAAAAGATCAAAGAAAATAATGGAACCCATAGTGTAGTGTGCAATGCATCGATGTTATTTTCTATCTGGGATGTGTTATGGACATGTGTTAGTCAGCCATTGTGATGTGTCAACCAATTACTATTAATATGTGGTGTGTTAGAGCTATTCATTTTGTATATATGATGTGTGTTGGAGCTAATCATTATGGTACATGTGATGTACATATGAGCTAGACACCATTGTACTTGTGATCTGTTGGAGCTAAGCACTATATATTTGGGATTTATGTTGGAGATATTCACTAATTGATGCAAGCAAATAATCTCAACTCAACTTTTTATAGGCATTTTTCTCAACAATGGGTTTCAATCAACCCAAATCACTCTCAAGGCACTCTTCTTCACAAGTCCACATTTGATTTACAAATCCGTTGACCCAAAAAAATTCACTCAATGTCTTTCAACTCCTTATAACCTTCAACACAAACAAAACAAACCTTTACAATGACTGCCCATTTCATGAATCCAAATCTTCAATGACTTCACCATGCAAAAGACCTCAACATAGCATAAAATTAGATTTCTACCCTCTCAGGCTTGGACAAGGCTCCAACTATGTTTTTCACCATTTAAGAACATTAATATAACCAAAAAAATCAATCATTAAGGTATTCCCTTTCATCTCATTACCCATTCTTCACTGACCCTTTGCATTCCTAGTAGCCTTCCCTCAAACTACTGTCGGAAGTAAATTTTATTAAAAACCTACTTTTAGGACTGTAATCACCTTTTTGGACACCCATTAAATTTTTTTAATACATATCCAAAAACCATCATATGTTACTTTGGAAAGTATTGATCAAACTAAGTCCAATAACGTGCAAATTAGGCCTTTTTAGGCTTTGCTCCAAACAAGGTTTATTGAAATTATTATTTCCACAATCAATTTCTCTTAGCCACCACCTGGAAAATGTTTAATTAAATTCCCTTGTGCTTATTAAACCTTAAAAATTCCATTACCAAGTGTAATTTGACAAACCCTAGACTTTAACCTCATGCTACACTCTGATTTCCAAATTCTTACACAAAAACAGATCAAGGGCTTCAAATTTACATATGCAAGCCTTTATGTTTTGGCTTGAATTGCTGGAATATGGAAGAATATGTAAAAAAATAGCCTAATCACCAAAAATTAGACCATTCCACCTTGTAGTTTGGGAGAAACTTAATTTTCTATCCCTCTGTTTACCCTAATCTGGGTTTTCCATGGTTTTTAGTAAAATACAAATATCTTGCTCAAAATAAAACCAAATTGCATGAAACGAAAAGTGGGTGGAATTTTATTGATTAAATAATCACTTAAAAACATTTATCCAAGCATTTGATCCTGTACAGAGCCGTACAATGGCTGAACATAATGAATTTCTTAAGAAAAATATAGAAAAACAGTCTTTATCATTTTATTCTCAAAACTTCAATCACCCACACTTATTAAATCATACAAATGGACTTTTAAAGGTATTAAACACATTTATAACCAAATTCCAATTGCATTACATCGATTTAGATCATGATGACCTAAACTTTCCCTATTTTGGCATTCTTTTGCAATTTTACATTTTGTGTTGACAACTTTTACATTTTTTTTAAAATATGACATAATAAGCCTCAAATGACCTCCTAATGACTTTATCATATGAAAATTGACCCAAATAACCTTATTACATATTTGGAACACCAAGATTGAATTAATCTTTAAAATTTGCTCCATGGAAGCATGAAATAGTCAAGGTGCTCCTGCACCATACTCCTGGTCAAATGAATTTCAAGTCCACTTGAATGTGAAGTTGTCCACAAATCTTCATCCCTTCTATGCTCTGCCTTTGATTGACCTTGAAACTGCTCCTACTCACCTTCATTTTCACCTTAGGTTTCATTTTTTCCATGCAAATCAGCTCTCTATCTTGCTTTCCAACTGAAATCAGGTTCACTATGCTTTGGTGCATCTCAATGTCTTGTTTCTCCCTTTGTCCTTTGACCTTCAAATTGTTCCATGTCCAAAATATTAGTATGAAAAATAAATGATACATTATCTTTACTACAATACCTCCATCATTCTTCAACTCTTTGTATATCTCCAAGATCAATTCATTCATAATCTGCTCTTCATCCAATCTTGACACCAACTCAATATCTTCATTCTCTGAAATCAAGTCCTTTATCTTTGTTACTCCTTCATCTTCATGCTTGGGAATGGCTGCAATATTTTTGTTTTCTTCATCTATGAATTCTTCTTTTGCATATTCAAAGACTTCTTTCTCTTTTTTCTTCATTTTCCTTCTCTTTTTCACTATCTTCTTTATGGGCCATGTAATCTTCTTCTTAAACTTCAAGTGTCAACTTGTCATATTCTTAATCATCTGCTCCATCTTCATCATGGACTCCTGGAACTCTTTATCAAATCTTCTCAACTCTTGCTTCAACTCAGCTATCTCTTTGTCAAATTTCTCTTTCCTATTTCTCTTTTTCCTTTCTTCCTTTGCCTTTAAATGTCTTCTTAACACTTCCATATTTTTTTCTTCTCAAGCAAGTCTCTCCTTGCTTCAACTTCTCTCAAATTTATTTGCCTTCTCTTGGCAGCAACCAGGTTCTTCTTAACTTGCACAAACCACAAAACCACAACCTTTATCTAGCCCAGATATTTTGTTGAGCTCTTATACCAAACTAATGCAAGCAAAGAATCTCAACTCAACTTTTTATAGGCATTTTTCACAACAATGGGTTCCAATCAACCCAAATCACTCTCAAGGCACTCTTCTTCACAAGTCCAAATTTGATTTCCAAATCCATTGACCCAAACAAGTTCACTCAAAGTCTTCCAACTCCTTATAATCTTCAACACAAACAAAACAAACCTTTACAATGATTTCCCATTTCATGAATCCAAATCTTCAATGACTTCACCATGCAAAAGACCTCAACATAGCACAAAATTAGATTTCTACCCTCTCAGGCTTGGACAAGGATCCAACTATGTTTTTCACCATTTAAGAACATTAATATAACCAAAACAATCAATCATTAAAGTCTTCCCTTTCATCTCATTACCCATTCTTCATTGACCCTTTGCATTCCTAGTAGCCTTCCCTCAAACTACTATTGGAAGTAACTTTTATTAAAAACCTATTTTTGGGATTGTAATCGCCTTTTTGGACACCCATTAAAAAATTTTAAAACATATCCAAAAACCAGCATATGTTACTTTGGAAAGTATTGATCAAACTAGGTTTGATAACGTGCAAATTAGGCCTTTTTAGGCTCTGCTCCAAATATGGTTTATTGAAATTATTATTTCCACAATCAATTTATCTTAGCCACCACCTAGAACATGTTTAATTAAACTCCCTCATGCTTATTAAACCTTAAAATTTCCATTACTAGGCGTAATTTGACAAACCCTAGGCTTTAACCACATGCTACACTCTGATTTCCATATTTTTACACAAAAATAGATCAAGGGCTTCAAAATTACATATGCAAGCCTTTATGTTTCGGCCTGAATCTTTGGAATATGGAAGAATATGTAAAAAATAGTCTACTCACCGAAAATTGGACCATTCCACCATGTAGTTTGGGAGAAACGTAATTTTCTATCCCTTTGTTTACCCTAATCTGGGTTTTCCACAATTTTTAGTAAAATACAAATATCTTGCTCAAAATAAAACCAAATTGCATGAAACGAAAAGTGGGTGGAAGTTGATTGATTAACTCATCACTTAAAAACATTTATCCAAGCATTTGATCCCGTACAAGTCCATGCAATGGCTGAACACAATGAATTTCTTAAGAAAAATACAAAAAATAGTGCCTTTAGCATTTTATTCTCAAAACTTCAATCACCTACACTTATTAAATCGTACAAATGATCTTTTAAAGGTATTACACAAATTTCTAACCAACTTCCAACTATGTTACATCGATTTAGATCATAATGACCTTTCACCTTCCCTATTTTGACATTCTTTTGCAATTTTACATTTTGTGTTGACAACTTTTACATTTTTGCAAAATATGACATAATAAGCCTCAAATGACCTCCTAATGACTTTATCATATGAAAAGTGACCCAAATAACTTTATTACATCTTTGGAACACCAAGATTGAATTAATCTTTAAATTTGCTCCATGGAAGCATGAAATAGTCAAGGTGCTCCTACACCACTAATGTAATTGTAATGTGTATGAGCTAATCATTGTTGTACTTGTGATGTGCAAATGAGACGGTCACAATTGTAATTGTGATGTACATTTGAGTTAATCAACATTGTACTTGTGATCTATGTATGATCTAGTCACTGTTGGACTTGTGATGTGTATTAGCTAGCTAGCGAGTGTATATGGAGGTATGCTCATGATAGCCATTGTGTATGATATTTGGGATTATGGTATGATATGCCCTTGTGAATATTGTGAGTGTTTTTACACTAATGCTTGATAATGTTTGGTATGGACCCAACACTTGATGGAAAAGTTATTATCATTATATTATATTTGGATTGAGTTGATAGTTTATGCTTAATTAATAGTTATGGGTTAAAAGCGAGATCAAAGATCCCATGCAAGAGGAGAGAATGAACTTCATCTAACATTGTTTGGTGAACTATGAAGCCTTAGATTTCCATGAGGGGATACATAGGAAGGGTCACCATGAACCCTCAAGATTTAGGTCTAGGTCTAGGAATGACCCTAGTTGCATGAGCTTAACACTTTTTAGTGTAAGCATATAAGTGGTGACAAAGATTCGTTGTCATCTTGGTGAATGAATAAATTTTGTAATTAGCATTTCAAATTTAGATGAAGATGCCTAGTCGGTTAAGTTGGCATTTGTGTTGAATTATTATTTTTTAAATAGAAAGCACCTGAGGGGCAGATTTTACATTTATATCTCAGACGAATGTGTATTGTGCAAACATTTGTGCATCGTGTGAACGTCCCGAATAGATTCCCAACTGCAATAATCATTGAGACTTACGTTTCCCATCTACCAGCAAATGTAATGCCTCTACTAGCTCACAAGTGCATTTGGCCGATCCTTGCATGCATATATTTTCATAAAACACTTCATTTTCATTCATTCCTTCAACTCTTGAACTCATTATCTCATTCTCTCAAACTTTCTTGCTCTTCTACATTGCATATTCTTGTTCTCACAGGATGCTCTACATTGTTCTTTCAAGCTTGGAGATTGTGGTCTCTTCCTTTCAACATTCTCATCTTGTTAAAGGGGGGGTAATTGTAATTAGTTTATTGCATTATCGTTTAATATACTTAGCATGTTATTCTAGCACATTTATTTTTCTATCACGTCTACTTCATTTTATATCTATCTTGTATGGTTGTTTGTGGAGGTGGAAACACCGAAGTGGGGGTTTGGCTACAGCAAGCCCCTAAACAACCCTAAACATTTTCCTCGATTTTATATGTGCAAGTATTGAAGACATCCCTTCGTTGGAGGCCACATTCCTTGGTCTATTGTGAGTATTTTCTTCCTCTTTTCTTGTTTCATGATTTGCATTCCATTCAATTTATATTGTCTTAGTTTCTATTAAAGTATGTTATTTTCTCACGTTTTTTAAGAGTTCCTAGAAAATAGAACTGTTAGTAGGTACTTAGTTGTTTTCTAGATAGTCTTAGTTTTCAATCCGTATGAGACATCAATGTGTCGTGAGGACGTTCACACTTTGCGTTGTCATCCTTGGCTGAGAGCTTGTCAGTTTATCCAAAAGAACTTTGTGACCCGCTCTTTGATTTCTAGAACTCTCTCATTTTATTTTTGCTTAAAACGTAAACAACCACCCTTTATCATTTTATCCTGTCACCTGAGCTTTGATCTTTGATGTAGTTGAGGACCATTTGCCCCTTGAGACCTCATCATCTTGAGGGTGTTGAATTTCCTCCTCTACATGGACATCCCTCAATCCTCATCTCTCAATCCAAGAGGTTTCAATATCATGTCTTAGATGACTTTGGCAAAGTGGACACCCCTCAATCCTCGACTCTTAGTTGAAGTTTCAATCTAAGGTTCATACTCCCATATCAAGTAGCTAAATGATTATGTTGGTTTGATACAAAATCCTCCAACAATAGAAATGAAGACATTTTTTCTTAGGAATTAAATTTCAAAAAAAAAGGTAAAAAGTGAAGATTATTTTGTTCTTCACCCACATAAAGATTAGAAAAGAATTTGACTCTAAATTTGAGATTTTTAGGTTTTCTTAAAATATGAGAAGAAATATTGTTCTATTAATTAGATTTCTATAAAATATTATTTGAGATTTTTTTAATCAAATAATTTATTTAACACTTGGAATTTAATCATAAAAAATATATTTTCATGTATTTAATTGGATGATATCTTTCCCTTAATTACTTTTACTTTTATTCAATATGAAGAAAAATAGAATGATTTCTAATTCTATTTCTTATCATTTAAGAATATAATTTTTATATCATCATTATTTTAAATCATATAAATATTTAGATCAAATTAATTGTGATTGTTATATTTTCACACAGTTGGTTCTCTTTTAATATTAATAAAAATATTAATTTTTTTACACTTTCATAATTGTAAAGAAAAATATAATCTAGATTGAACTAATAATATATATACAAATAAATACAAATAATCTAGATTAACTTAGATGTAATAAATGATTACTTATGCATTATTTTCTAAAACAATATAATTTTGGAAACAAATGAAAACAATAAATATATTATAATTATATGATCAAAGAAATGAATGAACCATATGATGCAGCTCACCTCTAATCAAAAAAAATTGTTTCAATTATAAAGGGCCCTATGAGACAAAAGGCATGACTTTGCCTTCATTCATTTTGTTTTTTTCTTGGGAGTATCAAATTGCAGTAATTTGAGGAGACCTAGCTGAAATCGAACCGGTGGGCCAAGACATCCACATCCTCATCAAGTTTTATGGAAGACAAATGGCTAACAAATAGAGGAAGTCTCCCACATGAATACCTTAGTTTGCATAAAAAATAAATCTAATGTTTGAGAATAAATACAAATAAAATTTAATTTAATTTAAATTATGTTAAATTTCAAATAAAAAATTATTAATTCATTGTATAAGGAGTTCAATATGAAGAAAAAATAGATATCATGTGAGGATAATTTTTTTATAAAGCCTAGTTTGCTAGAGGATATTTTATGGGCTACTCTTCGACAATTTTGTTTTGGTTGAATATAATTTAGATTGGTGAATTGATAAAATTTTGACATCGATATTCATAAAGTTATAAAATAAAATTATTTTTCAAATATAATTACATTAACAATGTGTTCTATATCATTGACATTTAACTCATTTTAAGAATGAAAAAAAACTCATCGATCGATACTTCAAAAAATTTGCATGTCTAAAACTTTCCATAATTTTCTGGTTATCCTTAGCTTCCAATACAACACTCAACATGTGACTTTTGTATGTTCCTCAAATCATTAATCAATTTATCTTCAAATACTATTACATCGTCTATAAAATACTTACTAGATCTCCCATCTATAATACAAACACTTGCACTGGAAGGGGTGCAGCGGTTACATCAATAATGCCCTACGATTTTGAAAGTAGTATTGGGTGAATAGACACCTAGAGTTTTATAAGAAGTTAAGTTTCAATCATAAGTAATCTATAAAAAGTTGATACACCAAATGTGTATTGATTTCTTTCTCTAATTGAGGGTATGTAGAGCTAAGCCTTTGTGAATGTGGGTGTTTACCAAGCATCACATAGAATTTAATTAAACATGAAGAGAGGAATTGTAGGTAGAAATAAGTTTGAACAAAAACATTGAAAAATTTTCATTCAATGTTTTCAAAAAATAATAAATGAAGATTGAAATTAATATAGGTAAGAATGAAGTTAATATGTTAACAAAAACATTGGCAAAGAGATAGAGATAGATAGCATCAGCCCCAAGTGCAACACAAGTGTTGAACATAGTGAAGGAATACAAGTTAAAGAGCAAGAGCTATAATGATCATCCCCACTCGTAACACAAGGATATAAAATCAAAGAGAAAGAGCTGAAGGAAGTTGAGCAACATGTGGAGAAAGGTGTTGGGTTCAAATTATTGGCATGACATTCTACAAACCATGGACCATCTCCTCCAAAGTGAGTGGTTAAAAAATGTAAAACTTGCTTACATAAGCTACAATACCTTTGAGTTTGTGAGAGTACAAGCAAGAAATAATGAGAGTCAAATTAAAATATTTTCCTTTCTTTATCAATTGATGGTAAATAAGATGAATTAGATTTGTTGTTGATCTATTCATGTTTGATTTTTTGGTTATTGATGTGTGAGACACTCATCAAAGTGCTCTCAAGGATATAATTCCATCCACCATGGCCAAGGAAGGCACCCACAGGCACCCACATAGGGGTGACAATCACAATTTTATTCTCGATAAAAAAACATATTTATATTTTCTATTCTAATCATTAAACACTAAATTTCATCTAATTTTACATAAATTTATAAAAACAAAATTACCTGGTGTGAATCAAGATAGCTTTGCAAAGACTTGAACATTATCCACCATATATGAGTTCCAAATTTTCACAATGACACTTTTACAAACATATTTTACTCCTAAAAAGTTATCAAAACATCAAAAAAAAAAATCAGTCTTAATATTTATCTTGTAGTTATGTGTTTTTCTAAGATAATGAAATATGAAACTTGATTATCACATATTAATCAACTTTATAAAAATAATTGTCTATAAATTAAATTAATACATAATCCACTATGCTAAATATTTGCTTGATGCCAATTAAAATCAATACATAACCCACAATTTATACAAAATAAGAGCAAACCTAATAGATGATTCAAGCACAACCCCCGCGTATTAAAAACTCCAAAACACTCCACAAACAAGACTTGACAATTTTAAGTTATACATAACCATCACAAACATACAATTAAATATTCAACCTGCCCTCCAACTCTACCAATAAATATTAAATTTACATAATTTATTCAAAACTAAATGCTTATGAGAAATTTCAAGACACTCAGTTCCACTAAGTAATTTACATGATCTTGCTTAGGTTCTGAATTCAATTCCAAAACCCTCCTACCTCTTATAATTAAAGTACAGAAACTGAGTTTATAACATTGTTGTAAGTATTATAGCAGCAAATCTGCATCAAATCTATCTAAATTTAAATGACATAATATTGAAAATGTCATTACTAAATACTCAGATCTGGAGTGCAATTACTCAATACTAATGCTACTATTTATACCATCGAGGTAACCTGTAAGCATCATCCAGCAGCTATATGCATAAAATATATATTGCATTTACATATCTAAACTGTCATTATTCAATGACCATTATTGTGGTAATTATAGAATTCTTTGCATCAAATCTAAACATATTTGAACAATCATAAAATAACCTATAAAACTAAGCACATCAACAAAATACCCACGCCATTAATAACCCGAGTCCGTGAAAAACCTATCCAATTCCTTTTTTAGTTATCTGGGACCTCAACAATACAGGGACTGCAGGATTCCTGTCTTGTTCAATGGCTTTAGGTCTTCTTTTCATCATAAGATTTCCAAAAAGTCCCCGGGTATGAATGTTCATAATGTAATCGTTCCAGTCTATGCTATTACATCAAATCCAAATATTGCCTTTTCTTCTTGGGATAGTTCTTGGAATAACTTATTTGTATTTTGAGTTGTCAAATCTAAAGTCAAAATAAATACAATTCTTGTGAGATAGTTTCTTAATTCAAGAACAAAAAAAACAGTGAAATAATTTTCATTAAATAGATTTACCTCTTCTGCAAGTAAAATATGATCGGTATATCCTGCCTGTTTGTCTATTCACACGGGCTCTTACTTTCATAGCAATATGTTCTTGCTTTTCCATTTAACAAAAGAGCGTGCATTTATCTATTATCATCACATTTTGTAATCATCATTTAATGCATAATTTTTTAAAAAAAATTAAAAAGATTGTTTCTCGAATCAACAGCGTATGTTTTTGAAATGATGTTTCAGATCACATTAAGTGATTCATCATCAGAATCACTCTCCTCTTTCTGATAATAGATCACTGAGTGCAATCTAAAATATCAATTCAAAAATATACACAAATGATTCTCAAAAGAAATCTTTTGAATATTATATGAATTGTGAAAAACTCGTGTCAAGACCGATCATAAATAGCAACTATGGAAATAACTTTTTAAGAAAAACCTACACAACTTGTTGATCTAAAAATGTCTTAAAAATCATCTATATTATGATAAATAAATAAATAAATATTCCATTGCAACTTACATTTAATGATCTATTTATAACATGGAAGAGTGCCTAATAGCTTGAGAGAATCCTTTCCTTTATTGGTTTACCCCTAACATCAACATAAGGATGTTAAGGATGTGCTTTAAAACACTGATGAAACATCACAAAAGTTCTCCCATGAATATTGGATTTGCAACAGAAGAATCCATTTGATAAATCTCCAGGCCAGATTTTCTAGCGTGCCTTGCCATTACTGCAAGTATTGCATTTGCAACCATATCTACTGGGACCTGAAATTATATTATTTGCATTTATAAATACATGTAGAAAAATACTAGTCTATTAATATCCATCTCTACAATTCAAAAAACACTGTTAAAAGTGTGTGGTGATACTTACGATATCAGATGCCACATTTGGATCAGCAATCAGGGCAGAGAGCTGGCCTTTTGCATAGAAGGCAATTATTGGATCCACCATTCTGCATCAATTGAATTATTATATGATGTTTAGTCTGCAATTACAAAACTGTTAAAACATTAGAAAATTGAATTTTTTGAAAGCTCTTAAATTTGATTGTGTAAACATGTTTTTATCAAATCTAAGAATTTTAAAAAAAATCAATATTATAGACTGGAAATCTAATCTCACTTTTTATCCATAAAGTATGCAAAGTGACAAATCATGTGATGCCACATCAGCGCACCAATAAAACATGACTTAGTGCATCACTATCAATCTCACTTTTTTTTAGGTCTTTTTGGATACCTCAACAAAAAACATGCTGATGTGGCATCATATTTGATGATGTGGCCCTAAAATGAAATATCGAAGCACATGAGTTGCCAAATAAATTGTTGTATAGAATTGGGAGTGATTTGAAATTTTCATTTAGGATTTTGAGAAACACGAAGTTAGGGTGCTCCACTATAGACCCCTCTCCCCTACTCATATTCTTTTCACTTAATTAATGTATCATAACAGCAAAATTGGTGTATCAAAACAACAATATGCATAACATCTATATCTATACGTCATTATCTAAACTATAATTACTTAATACTCATGATGAAATATTAAGGATCCAAAAATAAGCTATGATATACTCAAAAATAGGGGAGGAAACAGATCAAACCTTTGAATGGCCATTTGGCATTTAGCATATCCCATAGCAGGCAACCTGATGGGCATTTCCTGCATTTGACTAAAGATGCATCTGGGTTGTTTAAAAGACAGTCAACTGAAACATCTACTTCACATCGAGCACCTTAGATGTGAAAATATGAGAACCTGAACTCATGAAATCCCAACAAACACGATACTCATGCATGCAAATAACCAAAAAACATGCTACCATTGACAAAGCAGACACATACATAGGGACAGAAGATCATCAGGCAGGTAAACAACAATAGCATCAAATGAAGGATTGAATCCTATTATTAAAGACACTCATCGATCGAGGAAGCACAAAACGAGCAGTTGAACAAATGAACAAATGAACAAACCAAGCTCAGCTGATATTACTCACTAACTAAATAGTGCATATTCAGTAGCAACAAAAGCAGTGAAAAGACAAGAAGTAATTGCGATTGCACCTGTTCACTCAAATGACAGGTTGGACAGCCGAGGAAATCAAATCTTTCTAATGAAATCAGATCTTTCAATCTCAAATCATGTATTATTATTAATTAAATAATCTCCGACTGTTCAGACTGTTTACAAATGATTGCAAGTAGATTCATCCAGACCATTCACACAAGCCATATGCATTATCAAATAGATTTTTGTTTGAACAAATTAAGTAAAGCGTTGCGGTACAGACCAACCGACTAACACCATTCACCGCCACCTACCTCACTATCCATCATAAATTCTTCAATAACTGCTATGCTGCTCATATTGTAAAATAATGATTTAAATGATCTCCAAAGGAAAAAGTTGTTTACCGTTGGAAAGAAGCTGTATACTGGCAGACAAAGATTGTATAGTGGACAGGTTTCAGGTGAAACTTCCAACTATATGTAGCTTATTGACTAATAACAAGAAAAAATGCCGCAATTTTATTCATGCACTAATATTATTTGAAATAAAGATAATCAAGCAAGTGAAAAACAATATAAATAGTCCGACTGAGACTGCTTCTATAAGACCCATATAAAGATGCTTGGAGTTAGTAAATATCCAAGCCCTCTAGTTACTGTGTTTTAAAACCCATGCCAAAATGCTTAGAGTAGAGTAAATATCCTAGACCTCTATTCGTAGATTTAAACCAGAAAACACAAGTAAATTGCCTCAACATACGAACAGAAATCTTTTATTCAACTTCTCAAAATAGATTACATTATGCACCTCAATATAGTAGTCTGCAATACATTTCTCCCCAATACAAAACAGCCCTATGTTTCAAACAGCAATGGAAACTCTTTTATAGAATTCGCAGCTTCTAAACAAACAGTCTTCAACTTCCAATAATAACAATTTTCCTTTTCATGCATTTAACATGCAAAACTAAGCACATGTATCTATTCATGCAAACTACGAACTTTCAATGAACTGTGTTGCATGGCATTGTACACCAGTATCACTTATCAACAATTACATAGAAATCTCATATTTGTGTTTTTCACAAAAGGAGCACAAAACTGACAAGAATGAGTGCTTCATGGAAATTCTGAAGCTATAAAATACCAACTTTAGTAATTGAAGCTATAGTGGGACCTTAGACATGTCGAAACTCTCAAATTAAACATGGAAAAGAATTCCATTAAGTTAATTCTATGCATTGGAAATTGTTCATTCACGTTTTATGTCCCAATCAGTGAAATAAGTTCACAGGCTAACATTCAGCACTAATAAACTAACTGTCTATTGTGCTACTGCTCGCATAGAATAGAGCAAACAATAATCCAGAATCAGCTACAGTAACTAAAACTCATTTTGATTCAAGAAAATAGAATTGATTGAGATTTGTTATGTGCATCTTTTTTGTATAAGGGTCAAAATATTATCTTAGTTACCAAGATTCATGGATAGACTAGTTCTTAGAAAAGAAGGATTTCCTCCATACAGATATTTTCAATATTATAAAAATGTGGCCTTAAAATTTTACAATAGCTTCTAATACAAGTCGACAGATACAGTGGCTAGAAAATATACATGTCTTACAGGCTTCCAAGTAAGATAATCAAAATCACTTGTCCTAATTTGAAGACAAAGTCCTCTGCAATGAGATAAGGATTCTCTCAAAGCATGTATATTACAGGATCAAGAAACATCTTGCCAATTATATACCATTATAACTTAAGTAGACAATTGAATATTTTATTATTTAGACATTAAAGTGAAAATATTGGCTTTTAAATTTTTATTATATCTAGATTACTGACTGCAAGTATAACTATTTAAGTCACAAAATCTGAAATGCCAGAAAAATATCACATTACTTCCTCCACAATCTCAAGTATTGTGCCCATGAAATTGTGGTACAACTACAAAGTACTATTTTTATCAAACAAGAAAAAACAGTCCTGAAAATGGTATTGAATGCATATTGATTATTCAATTTATTATTTAGGCATCATTTGAGCCCTTTGATGCAGCTGAATGATCTTTCTTCTAAAGAAAAAGATAAAACTGCTCTCAAAATCTTGGGACAAACATGAAAAGAATATGGTGCACAAAATAAAACGTATCAGATATTGTTCACACCAAAGAGATGTTTTTAAATGGTAAACACAAACTTTGCACAGCATTTTCATGTAAACACGACCATTTCAAGTGAATAAAACTCTAGCTCAAACAAAAACAACCATTTGGTATAGCTCACAATGAACATAAAAAATTGGAATGATGTTCAAGTTATTAATCAGATTATTCATCAGGCAATATAGTTAGTCCTGACACTAATACTAGCAAGCAAGCATACATACATGCATGCATCCATACATGCATACATACATTCATCCATGCATGCATACATACAAGCATACATGCATGCATGCCTACATACATACATATATACATGCATACATCCTTACACCCATACATCCATGCATACATATGTACATGCAGCCATACATGCATACATGCTTACATCCATACATACACGCATGCATACATGCTTACATCCATACATACATGCATCCATGCATCCATACATACATGCATTCATGCATGCATCCATGCTTGCATGCATGCATTCATGGATGTATGTAAGGATGTGTATGGATGTATGTATGGATGTATGTAAAGATGTGTATGGATGTATGCATGCATGTATGTATGCCTGTATATATGTATGTATGCATGCATGCATGTACGCATGTATGGATGTATGTATGTATGCATGTATATATGTATGTATGCATGCATGTATGAATGTATGTATGGATGTATGTATGCATGTATGTATGTATGTATGTATGGATGCATGCATGTACACATGTATGGATGTATGTTTGGATGTATGGATGGATGCATGCATGCATACATACATAGATACATACATGCATACATACATAGATACATACATAGATACATAGATACATACATGCATACATAGATATATGTATGCATGTATATATGTATGTATGCATGCATGCATGTACGCATGTATGGATGTATGTATGGATGTAGGTATGTATGTATGTATGCATGTATGCATGCATGTATATATGTATGGATGCATAATGCATGCATGCATGTATGGATGTATGTATGCATGGATGCATAATGTATATATGTATGGATGCATAATGCATGCATGCATGTATGGATGTATGGATGTATGGATGCATGCATGCATGTACCCATGTATGGACGTATGTATGCATGCATGCATGTACGCATGTATGGATGTATGTATATATGCATGTATATATGTATGTATGCATGCATGCATGTACGCATGTATGGATGTATGTATGTGTGCATGTATATATGTATGTATGCATGCATGCATGCATGTACGCATGTATGGATGTATGTATGGATGTAGGTATGTATGTATCTATGTATACATGTATGCATGCATGTATGTATGGATGGATGCATAATGCATGCATGCATGTATGGATGCATGCATGTACACATGTATGGATGTATGTTTGGATGTATGGATGCATGCATGCATGTACCCATGTATGGACGTATGTATGCATGCATGCATGTACCCATGTATGGATGTATGTATGCATGCATGCATGTACCCATGTATGGACGTATGTATGCATAGATACATACATAGATACATAGATACATACATGCATACATACATACATACATCCATACATACATCCATACATGCGTACATACATACATACATACATACGTACATGCATGCATTATGCATCCATACATACATACATGCATGCATGCATCCATACATGCGTGCATGCATACATACATACATGCATACATGCATGCATGCATACATCCATACACATTCAAGCCCTCATCTAGCCGTTGGGTGGCTTGGACGGGACCAAATTTCGAATGCCCACGGGTTGGATACATAGATACATGCATACATACATGCATACATCCATACACATTCAAGCCCTCATCTAGCCGTTGGGTGGCTTGGACGGGACCAAATTTCGAATGCCCACGGCTTGGGTGAAAAGTCGAAAATTGAGGGACTTAGCCGTTTTTTAGCGTCATCCTACTAATGCCTAGGAATCAGACAAATAGCTTATATAGGGGAGTTATACATGCGTACATGCATGCATACATACATACATACATACATACACACGTACATGCATGCATTATGCATCCATACATACATGCATGCATGCATGCATGCATCCATACATGCGTGCATGTGTGCATGCATGCATGCATTATGCATCCATACATACATACATGCATGCATACATACATGCATCCATACATGCGTGCATGCATCCATGCATGCATACATACATCCATACATACATCCATACACATCCAAGCCCTCATCTAGCCGCTGGATGGCTTGGACGGGACCAAATTTCGAATGCCCACGGCTTGGGTGAAAAGTCGAAAATTGGGGGACTTGGCCGTTTTTCAGCGTCATCCTACTGATGCCTAGGAATCGGACAAATAGCTTATATAGGGGAGTTGTCTCATTTGTCATCCCTCTACTGCGTTCCTCTCAAGCATGACTGTGACGCTGTTCGAACGGATGGATTTGGCACTCGGCTTTTGTTGTGCAACAACACGAGTCACACTTGAGAGGCACGTAGGTCTCCAAACCACGAATGCATGTAGGACATCGGATTGCTATGCGGTGGCTCCCTCGTCATCCAAGAACAGTCTCGGTATCGGACACACCTCGAAAACGCGAGCGGCACCTGTAGCCACTCCAAACTCGTCCATGTTGTGCTCAAGTAAGGGATTTCGTTGGGTACTCTGCATAGGAATCCAATGTCTTGCGTGACCCCGCCCCAATTCTCCCATCCCCCTCGCCATAACTGATATTTTGTTTAGGAGCAGAAAATAAAATCAGAAATTAGGGTTTTGAGCAGAAATCTGAAGTGCAAAAATCTAGGGCAGAAATCAGAAATTTAATTCCAGAAATCTTAGGGCAGATCACATTGGGGATATTACAGAAGTTCCTCTCACTCTTCCCTTTCTTATACGATGTTAGTTTCTAGCTACCGTTATATAGCAGGTCTGATTGTTTATAGTTGTAGTAGAAATGCTCTTGATTGAAGTATTATAAGCTATCTACCAATTTTATCTGAGAACTTATCAAAATGCCTTCCATATAATTTTCTTGTTTGAAGGGCAATGACTATTAACCTTCCATTCTGTTGATACACCTAAGTCTTTGCCTCAATTCATGCATAAATAACAGCTGCATGCCTTCGCTAGCTAGAAAAGAACCAAACTATGGGTGCCTGAATTAATAGCATAGTAGCCAGGGCAGGCATGTATTTGTGATCTATCAATAGTCATGTGGGGCAGAGATTTAGATGTAAAAATGGAATGCAGGGGTAATAAGAATTGACTCCTACAATTCAG
This sequence comes from Sequoiadendron giganteum, assembly GCA_007115665.2. Classification (NCBI taxonomy): domain Eukaryota; kingdom Viridiplantae; phylum Streptophyta; class Pinopsida; order Cupressales; family Cupressaceae; genus Sequoiadendron; species Sequoiadendron giganteum. Next base: position 210,223,850 of record CM021110.1, on the reverse strand, counting down.
GTCTGTAATCAAAAGTACATATTTAATTATTTAACTATGTCACTGTTAAGAGTCTGCGTAGTAATGCCCGCAGAGCCTCTGACAATCTGCAGAGTACCAAAAAAAAATTATTGAATATTTGGGGTAAAAAATGTGCACCTTAACTGACCCAACTAGCAAACAAAAAAAATCCTAAAAGAATCCTAAAAGAATACTGAAGTCTAATTAGCCATGCATTATTGAATATTTGGGGTAAAAAATGTGCACCTTAACTGACCCAACTAGCAAACAAAAAAAATCCTAAAAGAATACTGAAGTCTAATTAGCCATCACAGCATAAATTAATCACTGTTTAACGTTTGAAGCCTCTGCTATAGTAGGAACTAACAAGCTGTGCTTGTTTCATATCACGTCTAGAGTAGGAAAAATCAAAAAAACGTCTTCCCTCCCGTCACACAAATGGGGATGATATGCATGTTGACAGTATGCAAAGAAAACAATAAGTAAATTATGATGTCAAAATAACACAAAGGTCTCTTACCCCTGTCCCCATGCTGCTGTTTAAGTCAATTTTCTGCTTAAAATTAAGCAGTTAAGTGTCCCCATGAAATTGGTTATTTATTGAAATAGGATATTTTGGAATCTTTTCCTATTTTTCTGAAGCAGCAACTGCTTAAAAATTGAAAATAGACTGTACAAAAATTGAGAGGCTGAAAATAAGCAGCTGCTACAAATGACCTAAAATAAATGGTTTAATTATAATTGCACCAGTTAATGCCTATTCCAAAATAGAGGCTGATACTGTAGTCTTTATGTACACACCAAGCTTGCTTTAGACATCCAAGATTCCAATCACTTGTGATCAAATTGTTGGAGGATATGAGCAGCCAAAAGTCTTAAAAGATTTCACAAGTTATTACTTACATTGGAGATATACTCACCTAAAAAGAGCTGCAAGCATGGTATTCAATGCTCCAAGGCTAGAAAATCCAACTCCATTTCTTGGTTCTCAGATTCAATTGCCTCTTTCAGCAAAGACCCGGGTCTTAGTTTATTATATGCGCATAACATAAACACATTGAACAATTAAATAAAGTCTATATGCCTCCAGCACAGGAAACTGACTCAAAGAAATCTGCATACCCCACCACTTACAGATAGTGCAAGGCATCTACTCAACTTCCAAAGAAAAAATATTAAAGATGTCAAACTAATTGCTAAATTATCTCAAAATATCTGCAAATAAATTAAAAATCATACCTCAAAATCAGCTGCATCGTACTGACGACGCTTCTCTGGATCTGAGAGAATACCATAAGAAAAGGTTATTTCCTTGAACAGTCCAGCTGCTTCAGGATTGTTAGAGCTTTTATCGAGATGATACCTGCACAATATTATTCGACTTGTAAATATAACATCAATTTTTAATAAAATGGCAGTGCTCATGTAAGTGTTCTAGCCCTCTGCAAAAGCACGGAGTTTTTAAGAGGAGGAAACGCATGGTTGAGCTACTCAGGCCAATTGAGGCAAGAGTAAGGTAAGAGACAGTCAAATGGTTCAACGCAAAGGAGTCAAACTGATAGTATTAGCAATACCTTGCTGAATCAAGAGCTATCTTCATGCGCAAATACCATGTAAGTGCAGATACACGCAATGGCCCTATAGTCAATCCAATGTAACATTTGTGAAAGCTTGTGTCCTGACCAGCTATCAATCTATTCAACATGAATGAGAAACGAATGTCAAGGCTTCAAGGAGAAAGCAAAGTTTCCACAATGAATAGAGAAACGATAAAACCTACCGTGCAATAGATGAGATGTCTGGACCTACATTCCGTCCCAGTGCTTTAGCTTGAGATGATGAAGAAGAGCTTTGCGCTTTTATGTACAGCCAAGTACAAATTGAAGAAATCTTGATCAACCCAGCAGCAACTGGCACTATGATGATCGTCAAGAGCATCCCGTCGTTGGTATGTTTAGATTCGTCAAGGATATCCGCCAGTGCAAGGCTACCTTCTGTCATTGTTTCTTAAGACAACACATTTTACTATCATCAGGTAATCAAATCAAACCCACATTTTCTAATTTAGGAAAAATCTAAACCTGAATATAATAAAGAAACGTTGCGAATCAAAAGAGGTTCGCTAAGATGTTCCCTTTAGGCTTAAAATGTGTGAAAATGTACACTTTGTAAAAATATTCCTAAAATCTGGTTTCTGAGCTCTTACCCATTGAGTTTTCAGGCCTGCTTTCTGCATTTCCTGTTGATTGTAAAGCAGACGATGAAGGCGGTGGTAATGGGGATTGTTCAGGTGTTCATAAAGAAACTGGTGCAGGTGTTGGTGAGAGAAATGTCCTCTCCTTGACAGCCTCAAGTTTTGTAAAAGCGCATAGGCAGAGAAACACAATATCCAGTAAAATTACATTACCCATTCTATATAACAGTAAGAAAACGCAGCTATGCCAGAGAGATTGATTCTGGGCATTATCATGCCACTGGACAACGCTGATGTAAGAGGTATACCACCAGGATTGGCTACAGAAGCACTGTTAACGAGGACCAGAAGGAACCCCTGGAGCAGAAGTCCTGGCGGAAATTAATAATATTTACTCTTACGGCGAGTAATTAATGCTTGCGGCGGCGTTCTAAAGGGAATTATTAACCATGCACATACCATACTATGTATAATGTTGGGTACTGATGGAAATTAATAAATTATAGAAATCTAGTGGCAGTTGACTATGTAGCTATGCTATTAGAGCTCAATTGTTTCGTTATCGAGTTTTAGTAAATTAGCTCTGCAACAAAACGAAAGCATAAATTAATAGCTATACGAATACTCCAAGTCAGAGCAGTAAGAGTAGTACTGTTCGTAGCTGGCAAACTCGCCCATGTACTTGCAGTTTCCTTTAAAACTTCTTGTATTACTTATAGTAAAAAGTTGATATATTATTATATTTGATTTATTATATATATACATATAACAATTTTTTTCATCTATAAGAATTGTTTTATTAATCATGTTTTAAAAATTGATATGTATATTATATTATATTTATTAAATGTATATAACAAAATATGGAACAGTTATTTCAAAAAAAAATAATAATTATATTTAAAAAATTATATATATATATACATATATTATTATGTTAATTATTTTACTCTTAAAAAAGTAATTTTATTTTACTTTGAATTATTTTATTAATTATATTTTAAAAATTTGATATATTTTCTTATGTTTGTTGGATTCTTTTAAGGTTAGTCAGCTAACTAAAAGCTTAGCTTATTATAACAAATTTAACAAGAAACATGGTTGTGATAGAGAAATCAGATTTATTGTAATTTTTTATCCCACATAAATATCAATACATCTAAATTAACTATTTGCGAAATAAAAAAACATAGTAAAATAAAAACCAAAAATATTATCACTTTTTAAATAATTTTAAATACTTTTTAGTTTGAAAATATTAAAAAAAACATTTAAATAAAATAATCTATAACATAAATTATTTGATAATTTATATTATATTTTTTATTGTATCACTTTTTAAATAGTTTAAAAATATTAAAAAAACATTTAAATAAAATAATCTATATCATAAATTATTTGATAATTTATATTATATTTTTTATTTAAAAATAATTAAATAACTTTATACTAGCAAAAAATCAAAGGAGATTTTTAAAAACTCCAGAAATTAAATAACAAAACTATTTATGAACTAGAACTGGGCCAAATAACAAAACTAGTTTTAAAAATATCATGGAATGAAATTGGCGGATGATGTTAATCATTTAATGGTGATGTCAACTCAAAGTTTATTTCTAATCTATTAATTGCTAGATAGAGAAAAAAGGACTAAGCGATTTTTTGAACTTCACAATGTTGGTGCATCCTCATGGTTGGATAGCCAGTGCCCAATCTAATTAGCACTCAAACATTATCTTGATTTTTGTGTGCATCTTGAGATGGTTGTAACATGGCTTGAAAGCTCAATAGAAATGCAATATGTTCTAATAAAGGCTTTTGAAAGGTCATAAATTGTTTCATAAATAATGATGTACTTCAATTTTGTTGAGCAACATGTAGAAAAAATATGGCCATATCCAAGGATTGTAATTTGAGTCTAGGTAGCAAAAAAGGAGAGAAACAAAAGCATTTGAGGTGAGGTAGTCTTTAGAATAAGATAATAAATAATTTATAAAGATGTGTGTATATATGTTCAAGAAATATTTAAGGATATATTATTTATAAAATGATCATCGTCTAAAGTTTGAACAAATTGAAAAGAAATCTTATATATGTAATCTATTTATATTTATTGAAGAAAAAAAAATGTTTAACATTTTAAATGTTGCTTTAGTTTGAAAAGAATGTATTCAAACAAATTAATGTAAGGTTGAGCATCTAAAATATTCTTTGGTGAAAAAAATTGGAAGTGAATAAAGATCTTTTAGGAGTCTCAGTTAATTAGGAGCTTCCTCTAGGCTAAGTGAGGAAACAAAAAAGGTCTGCCTACTACTTCATGTATCCACTGTATTCAACCAAAACATAAAGGTGGCTTAGGAATCATTAATCCATATACCCAAGGAATTTGTCTTACCACTAAATGGATTGTTAGAGCTTTAGATGGTGATGCTCCTTGGAAACATTTGGTTCATCGTTGCATTCAAACTACGGTTGGTAAGTCATGGGAATTGGTGAAATGAATGGATAAGCTCCTACTTGCTCCATTCTTCAAAACTCACGACTGAGCCTCCTTCAACTCCATTCTTGAAAGTGTGGCAAATTACTTCTAACAAGTTATCCTAGTATGCCCAATATTTGAGCCATGGTCTTAGCTTTGCCTCTTCCTTTATATGGTGGAACCATCTTGTTCAGATGGATAATGCTCCTCATGCTTTCAATAAGCTCCTTAGAGGTAAACATTTTTTCAACAAAGTATCCAAACTTTTTGAGATCTTTGGGATCCAATTTCTTTTAATTGGAAAAAATAGCACCTGCTCAAGGCTCAATATAAATTGTCCCCCTTAAACAAACCTCCTATTCTTCAAATTCAAAATCTTGTCATACTTGAGATGTACCATCTTTTGTCTAACCCTTTCCATGACAACTTCCTCACATATTGGAAATGGCCTAACAAAAGACACCTTTGTTCATTCCCTCTTAAAACTGTTTATAGACAAATATTACCTATAGTTTCGTTGTCAGCATGTCTTAATTGCAAATGGCATTGTAGTTTCAATCATGCCAAATGGAACAAGTTGAGCACTCTCATATGGAAATCCAAAGTTGAAGCTCAAGCCTAGCTGATTGCTTGGAAAATTTTGCATGTTAAACTCCCCATTGGAGATCGTCTTTCCTTCCTTTCATCGACACCATTTTGCCCTTTTTGTGTTAAAAAGAGACTATTAAGCATGCTTTTTGGTTATGTCCCATGCCCAACACCTATGGAATTATCTTTTTTAAAATCTCCTTGCTCTTTTTTCCCAAGTTTGGTCTTGGAAAATAGCTCTTCTCGGCCTCTCCACACACCTCAACATCATTTCATAGACCTTCAGACAAATTATCTTAATTTTTTTTTGGAAATTTCATTTTCTCACTGCCTTTTTCCCATGCTTTTTGTTGCAAGAATGAAGGTATGGTCATTGATGTCAACTAGTCAATTGGTTATCAACTGGTTGTTGTTGTCATTGATGTTGTAACGCCCCGCCACACAACCCTAGAGGAAGTTGCAATTAACTACCCAAATGAACTAATTTTTTTTTTTAAGTACAATTAACATGCAAGTTCACTACCATTGCAAACATCCCCTAAGGTTACGAGACTGAGATTACTTATTAACCCACAAAAAACATAAATGAATCCTTAACATTTATCCACTTAAGAAATAAGAATGTATACATTCCATACAAGATAAACTACATCATCACAATAAGGAATACCATAAGATTTCAATATCAATAACTTTATAAGGAGATTACATCACTCATTCCCCGAATGAGGTAAATCCAAAAAGAATGATTACATATTACAACTTTCCACCTCGATAACAAATGAGGGGTAATAAAACACAAGATCAACTGAAATGAAATAAAGCAATAACTGAAGTTGAATCCCACGAGCTCTCCAACTGGAAATCTCGTCCACATGAGCAAGAAGAAAGCCCAATGGAGTAAGGTGCACACCACCCAACCAAGTGGTACTTGAAGGCCCACCCCCGTGCTAGGAGATAGTAACAAGGAATCCTAGCCAAGACCATCAACCTCTAGACACAGGCTAACACATAACTGAACCAAATTGACACAACCAAACACATATACCACACAAGTACAACACAAGTACAACTCTAACATGGTCACATTGCTTCTAGATATAAAGCAGATCAAGTATGTTAAGAGAACCATACACACATAATCAAATACCAATTGTTGTCACATCAGGTATGTTAAGGAAACCATACCCATAAAATAAAAAACCAATTGTTGTCCTAGACAGAGTGTCATTACACAGCTCATCATGAATTACCCACTACAGATCTTCATAGGCTCTGACCCCCATAATGGGTTATCCTGGTGACCTCAACCAATCCTCGGCCCTCATACTTATTAATGCGGGATCAAATACCTGTCAAAAAAATCAGATAGATAACCTTGCCATTCCAGGCCTTCCCACTCACCCCAAGTCTAAACAAGCACTTGCGACTATGAGTGAGGACATAACTTATCTTGATTAGTGTGAAGTACCACCTAACTTCTAAGTAAATTGCTTTACTTATCACTTGATTAACTACTTCTGAAGGTTACCCAATCTTACCTCTTACGGGCTCTGGCCCCTAACAGAAGCCACTCTTCTACTTGACAACACACAAACCATCCAATTATTAAGGGTAACAAAGTGCAAACAAACAATATATCATGATCACTCCTTTCTCAAGAGGCGACATAAGTCAAAACCCTCTCTTAACGTTGGAGGTAATATGATAAGAAATTCACTCCTTACAAGGAGGCACAACTCACGTAATCCACTCCTAATCCAAGGAGGCACAAAACATCCTCATTCTTAGAAACCGGGTAATAACATTGACATAACCTCATGCACTATCCAAGGGAATAAACAGACGGACGACATCAAACAAAACGACACCCCCAACCTTTAGGGTCCTCTGGAAGACTTACATAATAAAAACACAATTAACCCATTTCCCAAAACATGAACACCAAGGAAATACTCACATAAGGCAATTGCGAGGAAATAAACTAATTTTGGATATATTAAATCCATTTCCCTTAATAAAATTCAGTAAATTCATTCCACTAATAATACTGATCTAATAACGTCTCTTCTAGACAAAAAATAAAATTTAAACAAATATCTAATCCCTCATTGCATGAAAATAATAAGAAGGTAAAAATAGTTACTTCCTTAATTCATAATAAATCATTTAAAATAATTATTTCTTTTTGCAAAAATATATCATTTTTAAAAATCTGTTAATTTCGCTATAAAAACACAAAAACCTTCAAATCCAATAATTGTTCTTCCAAATACAATATTTCAAAATAAATCAATTAATATAAACTATTGCACTTGATCTAAAATTTATCCATTACATTTAAAATATGAAATTATTTTACTCGTCCATTTTAAATCTATATACATTTAAATATGTATATATTTATTAAAATTACATTCACCATTATACAAATATGCAACTCAATATATTATAAAACTAAATTAATATTATAATATTATATACCTATAATATAAAATATTAAAAATTTATATATATATATATATATATAATATTATTTTAATATTATAAATAAATAATATATAATAATAAAAAAGCTATTTTATTATGTCTTTTTTTTTGTTTTGACATAACCCATTCGCGTCTCGGGCCGTGTGTCAACCCTTAGGGTTGAGTCGCACAGCCTCAGAGCACGTGCATAGCGATGGGCGGGCTTTACTGGGGCGGCCGACTGCGGGTTTCATAGGCGGCGGCGATGGGTGTTGGCTGGGACGCTAGGCTTGGTGGCAATGGCTATGCACAACCGACCACCACTAAGGGTGGTCGCTGTGCCAGGGACCGATGGAGGTGAGCATTGGGCGCAGCTCCCCCACATCGCCTCCCATGGGGGCGACTGTGGGGTGAGGCCCCAGGCCCCAAACAAATTTTGAAACCCTTATTTTTTCTTAAGTTTTTTTTTTTTTGATAATAAAAATAAAAACCAAAAACCAAAAAAAAAACCAGACATTTTAAAATCCGAACCTAAGCATTTTTATAAAAAAAATTCCCAGCATAACCCCCTTTTGACATATTTTTTTAAAAAGTATATATATATATATTACCCTTCTATAATCAAATTCTCAAAATAAATTGAGAGATCAAAGCAGAAACAATCATTTACAGTCATGGATTCTCATTTTTCTCATTTTTCTCATTTTTTTTTTTTTGAAACAATTCATTTCTAAAAATAGAGATTTTATTCCCAATTTGAAAACAAGAATCTATCAGGGTTTGTTTTGCAATTCAAACAGAGGAATATAAATGTTCTTTTAACATGATTTTTCAACAGCAAAATATAGATAAATATATTTTCAAAACAATGAATTTAAAAAGAATGAACTTGTTATTCTTGAGCTTGAGAAGATCCAGATGATGCTTAGCTTCCAACCTTGCTTCCAACCTTGCTTCCAACTTCAATTCCACAAATTTTTACAGCTTCAATCCAAAACCCACAAAAAAAAACCAACAATTCCTCCTCTTTTCTATTTTCAATTTTTCAAACTTCTTAAGAAAAACTTGTGAAGAAAACCAAAATAAGGAAAAAATTTCCAAAAAGATCCATGCACCAACCGTCATAAATTTTCAAAAACAGAATAACAAATATCTCAATTTTTTCAATTTTTGAATTCAAATTTCCTAAAATGAACTTTAAAACATTTTCTTTAATTTTCAATTTCCACCAATATAGCAATAACTTCAAAATAAAAACTTAACTTATTTCAACCTCATAAATTTAATTAATTAATAAAATAGAATTAATCAACGATTAAATTATTTATTAATTAAATTAAATTAATAATAAAATAAATTACATTTCAACATAAACCCGATAAAGTTAAGCGACGATTCAACTACCAAGCATATATTTTAACCTTTTTCAAATTTGCAATATATTCTGAAATCAAAGCCAGATGACAACATTAAGGCAACATAACCCGACTAACACCTGACGACACACTATAGCTAGGGTGACGACTTGGCACGGAAAACTTAGCTACTATCTCCTAATTGAATGTCGTTGGGCAATGGACACACTCAAACCTGTGAAACCAGGTGGAGTCGATGTCCTGTACTTGTCAACCTTCAAACAAAGAGTATATCCACATGCATAAATATGACATAAATAAAGCACATCGTGAAGAGGAAATCTTGGAATCGCAGGGCACTCGCAAGCGAGTGATGCGATACCGTCCCCTTCACCAATACAATGTAACTAACTAACAAATCTAACATACTAATATAATCCAAAGCATATAACATCATTGATTCAAACATCCATAATGTTAATCCAAAATATGCCATAATAATAACATCATAATAAAATACCATCACATCAACAGATAACATTCACGTCGCTTTATAGATAGCGAACAAATAACAGTTGGGTACCATAGTCAAGGTACTAACAAAAACTACAACATAAAATAGCAGAATATTATTCAATCAAAAGGACAAAATGGACAAGTATTACATCCTCCCCCTAGGGTTAGGCTTACTCTTGGAAGCCTACAAACCAGTATGGATATAACTCCCTCATACAAACTACATACAATCCAAAACCTCGACCCTTGAGGACGAGTATCCTGCACTGGACGGCCAACTCCAAAAGTCTCAACGACAGCTCCTTGATACCCAGGCTGATGGTTATCAACCGTAGCATAAGCTCAATGAGATCTACCTGCATCCCCTACTGTCGGCTCTAAAACTGCTGAGCCCTGAACAAAACTAGAAGTGTTCTGATGCGGACAGTTCCTAGCAAGATGGCCTTGTTGGCCGCAAGAGTAACACCTCATGTTACAACCAAACCCTATGTCTCCCAAAGGTGCAGTAGACTGTTGCATACTACCCCAATCAGCCATAGACTGTGAACTCTAGGCTGGATGCTCATGCCGATTGAGCTTCTTATGCCACCAGTTTTGGTTCCTCCTAGGTGAAGAACCACCATCATCCTGACATGGCTGAAAGTCCTTACGCTTTCCAAGCGCACTCTTCTACTGCTGACCACTTTGAGATGGTCCCTACTGAGATCTAGAAGGTGCACCTCCTTGAAGCTGACCTCCTCGAACACTAGACCCTGTTGCTAAACTACTGCCAATCTGTACACCCACGTGATCTCCTAGTGCCATGGTCAGGTTCTCCTAAACAAGATGTGCTTTCTCTACTACCACCTCCATGGTCTTGGGTCTAAAAACCCTCACACCACTGCTAAGACAAGCATTTAAGCCCCTAATAAAATGGTGCACTAACATACTCTCATCGTCACCAATCCCTGCATACTGTTTGAGCTCATAAAAATGTCTCTCATATTGCTCAACAGATAAGGCCATCTAGAGCAAGGCATGAAACTCGTCACCTCGACGCTGACGCCAATGCTCAGATAAGAATCGTGCTCTGAACCACTCTAGGAATATCTCCCAAGATACTGAGTGAATGTTAATATGGAGCTTCTCCTCCTCTAGCCTCCACCATGTGGATGCGAACCCTCTCAACTGCATGATAGGGTAACAGGCTTTGGTGTTACTGCCATACGGATGCATGGAAAAACACCTATCCAGGTGTATAAGCCAAGTCTCGGCCTTTAAACCAGTACCTGATCCATCATATAATGGAGGATTTGCCCTGAGTAGGTCCCTCATGTGTGACTCAGCCTACGGAGGAACTTCCCTTACAACCGGATTAACGTGAACCTCAACTGGCCTCAGACCAAGGAGTGCCAAAGCCTCCTCAAGCGCTCTACGCGTAGCCTCAATCCTTGCTGGATCCTGCTGACGAACACTAACCCCTGGTGCATTCTGAGATGCCTGGTGTTCTTCATGATCTAGAATAAGAGGAACAAGAGGAGGAGAGTCATGCTGACTCCCACCACGATCGCCTATATGGCCACGACCACACCCTCTACCTCTTCCACGTCTGGGAGGCATAATCCTACACAAACACTTCAAGGTATTAGGCAAGGTACACAAGTTAAAAGCCTACACAACTAAAAGCTTAATGGGTCCATCATAATCCCAGAGTACCCAACGTTTAAACCTAGGCTCTGATACCATGTGTAATGCCTCGCCATGCAACCCTAGAGGAAGTTGCAATTAACTACCTAAACAAACTAATTATTTTTTTGTTTAAGTACAATTAACATGTAAGTTCACTACCATTGCAAACATCCCCTAAGGTTATGACATTGAGATTACTTATTAACCCACAAACAACATAAATGAATCCTTAAAATTTATCCACTTAAGAAATAAGAACGCATACATTCCATACAAGATAAACTACATCATCACAATAAGGAATACCATAAGATTTCAATATCAATAACTTAATAAGGAGATTACATCACTCATTCCCCAAATGAGGTAAATCCAAAAAGCATGATTACATATTACAACTTTCCACCTTGATAACAAATGAGGGGTATAAAACACAAGATCAACTGAAATGAAATAAAGAAAGAACTGAAGTTGAATCCAACAAGCTCTCCAACTGGAAATCTCATCCACACGAGCAAGAAGAAAGCCCAATGGAGTAAAGTGTACGCCACCCAACCAAGTGGTACCCGAAGGCCCACCCCCTGTGCTAGGAGATAGTAACAAGGAGTCCTAGCCAAGACCATCTACCTCTAGACACAGGCTAACACATAATTGAACCAAACTAACACAACCAAACACATATACCATGCAAGTACAACTCTAACATGGTCACATTGCTTCCAGATATAAAGCAGATCAAGTATGTTAAGAGAACCATACACACAAAATCAAATACCAATTGTTGTCACATCAGGTATGTTAAGGAAACCATACCCATAAAATTGAAAATTGATTGTTGTCCTAGACAAAGTGTCATCACACAGCTCATCATGAGTTACCCATTGCAGATCTTCATAGGCTCCAACCCCCATAATGGGTTATCCTGGTGACCTCAACCGATCCCCGACCCTCATACTTATTAATGTGGGATCAAATACCTGTCAAAAAGACTAGATAGATAACCTTTCCATTCCAGGCCTTCCCACTCACCCCAAGTCTAAACAAGCACTTGCGACTATAAGTGAGGACATAACTTATCTTGATTAGTGTAAAGTACCACCTAACTTCTAAGTAAATTGCTTTAGTTATCACTTGATTAACTACTTCCGAAGGTTACCCAATCTTACCTCTTACGGCCTTTGGCCCCTAACGGAAGCCACTCTTGTACTTGACAACACACACACCATCCAATTACCAAGGGTAACAAAGTGCAAACAAACAATATATCACGATAACTCCTTTCTCAGGAGGCAACATAAGTCAAAACCCTCTCTTAACGTTGGAGGTAACATGATAACAATGTCACTCCTTACAAGGAGGCACAACTCACGTAATCCACTCCTAATCCAAGGAGGCACAAAACATCCCCGTTCGTGGAAACCGGATAATAACATTGACATAACCTCATGCACTACCCAAGGGAATAAACAGACGGTTGACATCAAACAAAACGACACCCCCAACCTCTAGGGTCCTCTGGAAGACTTACATAATAAAGACACAATTAACCCATTTCCCAAAACATGAACACCAAGGAAATAATCACATAAGGCAATTGCAAGGAAATAAACTAATTTTGGATATATTAAATCCATTTCCCTTAATAAAATTCAGTAAATTCATTCCACTAATAATACTGATCTAATAACATCTCTTCTAGACAAAAGATAAAATTTAAACAAATATCTAATCCCTCATTGCATGAAAATAATAATAAGGTAAAAACAGTTACTTCCTTAATTCATAATAAATTGTGCAAAATAATTATTTCCTTTTGCAAAAATATATCATTTTTAAAAATCTGTTAATTTCGCTATAAAAACACAAAAACCTTCAAATCCAATAATTGTTCTTTCCAAATAAAATATTTCAAAATAAATCAATTAATATAAACTATTGCACTTGATCTAAAATTTCTCCATTACATTTAAAATATGAAATTATTTTACTCATCCATTTTAAATCTATATACATTTAAATATGTATATATTTATTAAAATTACATTCACCATTATACAAATATGCAACTCAATATATTATAAAACTAAATTAATATTATAATATTATATACCTATAAAATATAAAATATAAAATATATATATATATATATATTTAATATTATTTAAATATTATAAATAAATAATATATAATAATAAAAAAGTTATTTTATTATTTTATTTTATTTTGTTTTGACACAACCCATTCGCGTCTCGGGCCACGTGCCAACCCTTAGGGTTGAGTCACGCGGCCTTGGAGCGTGTGCATAGCGATGGGCGGGCTTTGCTAGGGCAGTCGACCGCGGGTTTCACAGGCGATGGTGACAGGTGTTGGTTGGGCCGCTAGGCTTGGTGGCGGTGGTTGTGCACAACCGACCACCATTAAGGGTGGTCGTTGCACGAGCGATCGGTGGAGGTGAGCATTGGGCGCGGCTCCCCCACGTCGCCTCCCATGGGGGCGATTGTGGGGTGAGCCCCCAGGCCCCAAACAAATTTCGAAACCCTTATTTTTTTTAAAGTTTTTTTTTTGATAATAAAAAAAAATCAAACATTTTAAAATCCGAACCTAAGCATTTTTATAAAAAAATTCCCAGCATAACCCCCTTTTGACATATTTTTAAAAAAATTATGTATATATATATATATATATATATATGTCAAAATATATATATATATATATATATATAAAATCAAATTCTCAAAATAAATTGAGATATCAAAGCAGAAACAATCATTTACAATCATGGATTCTCATTTTTCTCATTTTCTTTTTTGAAACAATTCATTTTTAAAAACAGAGGTTTTATTCCCAATTTGGAAACAAGAATCTATCAGGGTTTGTTTTGCAATTCAAACAGACGAATCTAAATGTTCTTTTAACATGATTTTTCAACAGCAAAATATAGATAAATATATTTTTAAAACAATGAATTTAAAAAGAATGAACCTGTTATTCTTGAGTTTGAGAAGATCCAGATGGTGTTTAGCTTCCAACCTTTCTTCCAACTTCAGTTCCACAAATTTTTATAGCTTCAATCCAAAACCCACAAAAAAAAACCAACAATTCCTCTTCTCTTCTATTTTCAATTTTTCAAACTTCTTAAGAAAAACTTGTGAAAAAAACCAAAATAAGGAAAAAAATTCCAAAAATATCCATGCACCAACCCTCATAAATTTTCAAAAATAGAATAACAAATATCTCAATTTTTTCAATTTTTGAATTCAAATTTCCTAAAATGAACTTTAAAACATTTTCTTTAATTTTCAATTTCCACCAATATAACAATAACTTCAAAATAAAAACTTAACTTATTTCAACCTCATAAATTTAATTAATTAATAAAATATATTTAATCAACGATTAAATTATTTATTAATTAAATTAAATTAATAATAAAATAAATTACATTTCAACATAAACCAAATAAAGTTAAGCACAGTTCAACTACCAAGCATATATTTTAACTTTTTTCAAATTTGCAATATATATTGAAATCAAAGCCAGATGACAACATTAAGGCAACATAACCCGACTAACACCTGATAACACACTATGACTAGGGTGATGACTTGGCACAGAAAACCTAGCTACTATCTCCTAATCGAATGTCGTTAGGCAATGGACACACTTAGACCTATGAAACCAAGTGGAGTCGATGTCCTGTACTTGTCAACCCGCGAACAAAGAGTATATCCACATGCATAAATATGACATAAATAAAGCACACCGTGAAGAGGAAATCTCAGAATCACAGGGCACTCGCAAGCGAGTGATGCGATACCGTCTCCTTCACCAATATAGTGTAACTAACTAACAAATCTAACATACTAATATAATCCAAAGCATATAACATCATTGATTCAAACATCCATAATGCTAATCCAAAACATGCCATAATGATAACATCATAATAAAATACCATCACATCAACAGATAACATTCACGTCCCTTTATAGATAGCGAACAAATAACAATCGGGTACCATAGTCAAGGTACTAACAGAAAGTACAACATAAAAGAGCAAAATACTGTTCAATCAAAAAGACAAAATGGACGGGTATTATAGATGTCATGGATGCAATTTATTGGCTAGATATGTCAAGGATATTGAGAAAATTGTAATGAAGAAAGATTGCAAGTGTTCAATGGTTGCTTCAGGTTTTGTTTTGGGATTTGCTTCTATGTTTGTGTGGTTCAGATATGTTGATCATGGTTGTTGGAAGCTACTATATCTTGATTCTTGGCTTTTGATTCATTGTATAGTGTGAGTTATGTTCACCAGTTGTGAACTATGGTTTTTTGTGTATCTGGCTGAGGTCCAGGAGAAATGTTGTTGGTCCAAAATTCCTTTTGGTTAAGTCTTATGGCTTGTGGTTCTAGAGTTAAGTTGTTATGATCGTGTTCAAGATAATTTTGGTGTCTAGAAATATTTGATCATGCTAAGGGTTGTGTGTGCTTAATTGTTCTATGTGGTTTACATTGGTTTGGTCAACCTTGTGTTGAACACTACCTTCGAAGTTGATGAAGTGTGTTGGGACCTATTTGGGTCCTCATCAAGCATGTGTTTGGGTCACCCTCATTCTAATTCTACCCTAGGATGTTTTGGCGTCAGCCTAATTTGAATCTAATGATGGATGGCCGACTTTAGATATGTTTCGAAGTTGAAGGTATAAATATAAGATGAGCGAATGGTGAAATAGATGTGAAATAGATGTGAATCAGTGAGTGTATGTGATGTGGGTGTGGTAGATCAGTGTGAAGTCTAAATGTTGAGTTTTCAAATGTAGTGAGCTGAAGGTGTACTCTATCATTCACGCATGTCTATAAGTGATTGAGTAAATTGTGGTAGAAATCTATGTTGCATTGAGATTGTCTTCTCTCTGTAACATATCTCTTCTATCTTTTTTGTATCTCTGTGGCAGTGAGCCCTCTGGGTGGTTAACCCTGTTAGACAATGAGTCCTTATTTTGGCAGTGAGCCTTTTCTCTAGTAGTGATCCTTTGTAATCAGTTTTGATATTCTCTATAGTGTGAGTTAATACTCGTTGTGGTTTTCCCTCATTAAGTTTTCCACGTAAATCTAGTGTTACTATGTTTGTGTGATGGTTTTTAGTTTCTACACTTGCACTTAATATTTAATCATTTTAGCAGTGTTAAATATTTGTGATTGATCTAAGTTCTAATGAATGATTTAAAAGGTTAATTTGCTATAATTGTTTCACCCCCCCTAGTTGTTTTGTTCAATAATTGGTATCAGAGTTTGGTTCTTTGGAGAAGAGCTTAACCACTTAAGGAAGATCTGGGATGGCTAGCAAAGTTACTCATGATTATCCAAGGTTTGATAGAACTAATTATGCTATCTGGAAAATACTGATGGAAGAATATCTGGAGTATTGTGGATATGTGTAGACACATAAAAATGACCTAGGCCTGCAAACTCTATTTTACCACTTTTCGTCCTAGCATAATTATGACATTTTAATTATGTTTCTAATCCACCTTCAACCATAATTATTTAATTAATTCATGATTATTAAATAAATAGATTTTATTTATTTCTTTAAATGTGTCACTAATTATCAAAGTCTACTCATAATTAAATAAAGTTCTCAATTTATTTAATTAATCTTTATCATTAATGTCCTCTTGATTATTAAATAAATATATTCTAATTTATTTATTCAATATGTCACTAATTCCCAAATCTTCTTTTAATTAAATAGATTTATTAATTTATTTAATTAATTAACTACCTCCTCTAAATTAAATAATTATTCTTAATTATTCAATTGCCTTATTTGACATTTCCCTTTTTTTAAATAAAACAATTTATTTAAAAATGATTTCACATAGTTAACTGATTCTTCTTTTAGTAAAAAATTTTAAATCAATTATTTACTATCTCATTAAATCCATATTTTGAATTAATTTTAATTCAAAATGGAAATATTCTTCTACAAATCAAGTAATTGCTAAAATTACTGATTTTCTAAATCTCATCTTCTTATCTTTTGATTTTTACTATTTTTCATCTCATTGTCACGTTCATTCTCCATCCTTGATTTAATTTCTTACATTAAATCTTGTACACTCATTTGGGATTTTACCCTAACCCTAATTGAGAGTTGCCATTTTGAATCTCGACCATTGATTCTAGGGCATTTCTCAATCTCTCATCTCATTTGTCCATCCAAAATTGTATTTTCTATAGAATGTCAATTTTGTTCTCATTTCAACATCTCTTAATATTTTGAAATCTTGAATCTCATAATCTTGAATTTAGAGCTTCTTAATTTCATTTTGCTTAATCTCTCTCTTGCATTTTAGGCTTGTCATTTCAATTAATTTCATTTAGAATTTAGTTTCTAGTGCATAGCAATAGAATACAAATCCTTCAAAACTTTGCTTAGGGCTAGTCAATATAGAGTTTGCTCATCACAAATCTGAGGGCACACTCATTATCACAACAAGTTAGAAGGTACAATGGAAGTTAGCCATAGAGAAGGAAGGATTAGGTGAGAGCTTTCTTATTCGTTCCTTTACTTTGTTTTCTTATGCATTAAATTGATTTTGTGGATTTAATTGATATATATTATACGATGCTAACCAATCTTATGATGCAGAAAAATCTTCAATTACATTGGTGAACCTAACGTCTTCTTTAACACGTTTTTGTAGGTTTTTGTACGACTTTTTTTTTTTTGCAGGTACAAGTACGAAATGACGCAATTGACAGACCATGTGACACAAACGCTCTGTTGCGCTACATCCGATTTCGCGAGCAACGCAATCACTCTGTCATAATGCACTTGACAGTTCGAACGATGCAACTACCCTATTGCGACACATTTTCTAGACTCCAAACTGCAAATGCCATATCGAGTCGCATATGCTCTATTGTGACGCAAATGACTGGTATGAATTTTTTTCCAATTTTTTTTTTTTTTTTGCAATTTTTTCTTATTTTTTGCTTTTAGATTAGAAGTTTTCTAGGATATTAATCTGTTTGTTGCAGCATGTGTCCAGCTGGAGTTAGTTAAATTTCATTGTTAGTTTTAGTCTTTTTTTTCCAACAATCATGCATTTCTTCACTCATCAGTAAAATGAACAAACACGCACTTGCATAAGGTTAAAAAGAACAATACATTTTTTTTTTCATCGGTTTAAAATTAACTGCTAGTTAAACAATACTACAAATGGTTAAAATGAACCCCGTGTTTAACAAATACTACAAACGGTTAAAATGAACACCATGTTTTTTCTGTTTGTCAACACATTTCATTTTGGGCTTAAAATGAACACCATGCGAGTGTGAGTGAACATATTCATGTGCTCTCTCTTTGTTTTTAAACAAAAATTGATTGAATGATGAATAAGTTGGCTTGCTTTTGTTAAGCCTTAGAAATTGGGTCTGCTTGGTGGTGTTAGAACTAAAAAATTCCATTAAAATCCCTAAGGTTTTTTCCCATTTTAGCTTAAATTTCCCATCAATACCCCAAAGGATTTTATTTATTCATGCCCTTTTCCTATCCTTCTAAAATATTTCACTTCACCGCTATCCATAAAGCTAAAAATTACCTTATACCTATTTATCGTCACCTATAAAATTCAAATTCACTACATACCGCCTTACCACAGATGGCGTTTGGGCAGTAAAGGGTAGGCCTGGCAGTCATTAAGCAACCACCGCTACACCATGGATAGTCATTAGACTGACCGTGATGGCGCGGTAACCGTCAGTGAAGGCAGATAACAATCGAGAGGAAGCGATAGAGTTAGCTATCGCGGTACCGCTAGCGGTCAGGCCAGTGACTGTGGTAGCACGGTAAACAACTAGCAGATGGCGGTGAGGCAGCAAAGAGTGGTTACCACGATACCACAACTTGTCAAAATGATAATCGTGGTGGCACGGTGAGCAGAGAAGGAACCGCGGTGACACGGTAGGCAGTGGCGAGCGATCGGAGGTAGCACGGTAGCGGTTTGCGAGCAAGCAAAATATGTTTACCGTCGCATCGCACAGGGGTAACAGCATGACCATGGTGGCACGATGGATGAGGATAGACGGCGGTTGGGCGGTAAGCAATGATAACGATGGAGGTAGCAACCATAACATATACCGCAGTACCGCGCGTGGTTAAACCACAGACCGCGGTGACTGTGATGGTCAAGAGGAAGCGGCGAAGGTGGCTACCGTGGTACCGCTGGCAGTTAAGCTAGAGACCACGATAGTGTAATAAACATGGAGATAGTCATCATGGTTAGTAGAGTGAAGATAGGTCGGGGCTAGGCACTGCATAACCGCAGGTGGAAAAGTCAAACCCATGGTAGAGTGATAAAAACAATGAAAACTACGGGG
Source organism: Sequoiadendron giganteum (assembly GCA_007115665.2). NCBI lineage: Eukaryota > Viridiplantae > Streptophyta > Pinopsida > Cupressales > Cupressaceae > Sequoiadendron > Sequoiadendron giganteum. The sequence goes on along the minus strand of CM021110.1, from coordinate 210,204,190 downwards.
GGATAAAATATAAAGACCGGTCAGGACATAAAATGAAAAATGATGGGAAAAGTATTAAAAGGAAAAATAAAAGGCATCGAGCTATAGTTTAAAAAAACATTTAATTTTTCGATAAGGCAATATAATTAAATGTTTTAATTTATGTCAGCAAAATGTAAACGGTTTTACCAGTCATGTGAAGGGTCACGACCCTTGGACTGTAATGTATAAATAATCTAAAAAATCAGTTGTAAATGGGAGTAGTTAGATTTTCCCGAGAGGGGACTGGGATGGACATAATGCACAAAATTTTCTTGAAGCAAAAGCAATGAAGACTAATGTATTAAACTGGTGATTTTTCTCTTTGGTGTTCAGTTGTTGTGTTGCATCAATTTATGCTCTTTATTTTGGTTGTCTCCAACTTGAGGTCTTTTAATCATTTAAATCAGCATGTCAAACATATTCCCTGATTTATCAAAATATATTCCATTTTGTGTGATTTGATTAATTGGTGTCTACAAGCCAGAATTAAATTCTCTTAATAAATCATAGTGGTTCTAAGATTTATTTTGGATAGTTAAAGAAGAACCTGATAGAGAAACATTTCAGCACTGTTTATGCAAGTCATAGACTTAGTAAAGTTTTATGCCAGCCATAGAATTTTCAGAGTGCCTAACAACTAGAGTTAAGCCAATAAGAGGAAACACATATCATTTTTGACTCCATTGCCCATGTGGATAGAAGGCATTGATTTGCCACAACCCAAAGATACAAATTCATATCAAAAAATTTATTCAAAAAACTTTCATTTGTGCAATAGGAGTAAGAGTAGGTATAGTAACTTTATCTGTCCACTACCTTGTTCCAGTGTGGATAGATTGATCAACCAAGAAACACTTTTAAATCTGCATCATTCATTAGGTACATCCACCTTGGTCTAGTAGAGCCCTAAGAGTAGAAGGTTCAACTATACCGGTTGGCCTTGTTAGTTGGCCAATAGCTTTGTGAGAGCTTGGCAACCTCTCATGGTTCAAACCTGTGTTTTTGATACCCAACAGGTGGAAAAAAGTACTCACCCCAAAGTGACTCAAACCAAGAATGCGCTAAATCCAAGCGACGCCCAATCGGTATATAAATTTTAATGTTAAGGAAAGCTTAGCATTACAAAACTTCTGCAGACCAACAATTGACTCCCCAGTACCCTTGTGGTGCATCGAAACCTATAAAGCGTAACCTCTGTAGATTGGGATGATAATGCCTCTCACTGGCCTTCTAAACGGGTGCCTGAAATAAATCATTTATTTTAGAAAACCACAAACCTTCTATTCTTTGGTGCAACAACAGTCATTGCCAAGGCACCCGCACCTGCGCAGTTCTTAGTAGAAATGATCAATCTACCATGGGAGTTTCATGGAGGTTGGAAGCTTGGTTGCCCTGAGAAGTGAGTGCACTATAAGGGGGAGCCCATGGGGCCAAGATTCTAAATTCATTCGTTAAGGATATGCGGTTCATGGGATCCATAAGAATACTGTCCTTGCAGCCATAGGATTTTTATAAAATGACTTCTATGTGGTTGATTTTCATTTTTACAACACCATGCGTTTGCCAACTATTTTCAGAAAAACTCAATAAATGAACATCAAACTTGCCAAAATCTGAAACAAATTGGTCAAACTGCTAAAATTTATTTTGAGCCGCAATCGCTCTGTTAAGCCGCATTCGATCAAACACCACAATCGCCATATCACACCGTATTTTCCTATTCATACGCCGCAATCGTATTTCTGAACTACATCTGACTGATACCGAGTCACACTCGCCATTTCGAGCCGTATTTGTCAGTTCAAACACCGCCTTCGCCTTACTATGATGCATCTTCCCTGTCATAACGCATTCGCTGCGACGCATTTTCCAGTCTATAAAAATATCTTTTTTCTGTCAAAACTGAGGTCCAAACTTTACTTTTTCTAGATTCCATCAAGTCTTTCTCTATTGTTTATGTCAAACCAAACATTGAATTGCTCAACTTCCCTCATCATTGCATTATAGATAACATCCTTAAACTCACCATAGGTTTCCATTTGCATTTCATTAGTTGCATTTTTAAACTCTAACATCTCCTTAGACACTCATTTTGTAGATTTTAGGAGTAGATTCATTGCCATTCATTGTCAAACCTTTGCATTCAAAAGTAGGCTATCATTGGACTCAATCACCCTTTATCTTTTAGTCCTTTTACAATCCATTGATATTCCAAACCTGAAGCATTGCCAACACTTTGTTTGGTCAAGTAGTCATCTCCTTAGATTTCCCAATAGTGAGTGCATCTTAGGCTCCTTTTAGTTTGCATACCATTAGTCTCCTCACTTTAGTGTCATACCATTTGCATTCACAAACCTTTAGTCTCTTTTTGGTCTCATTTGCATTTCATAACATTCCTCAAATTCCACAAAAACCCTAAAAACATAGTGTCATATTTAGGTCATTCTCCCTCATCATCCCAAAGTTGAGCAATTTTTTTGATGGTTGAAACTAGATTACAAAGAAAGAAAAGACTCGTGGGTTCTTTTGGTCAAGACAACACTTTCTCAGTTTCACCAATGACATGAATTCATTCCCTAATGACATGAACACTCTTGCTAATGACATGGGAAATTCAATTATCAATCCTTTCAGTGAGATATCCATTCCACAAAATCCTTTTGAACAATTTATCCGTAGAAACACAAATGGGGAAGTCTTTGAAGAAGACATACAAGCTGCTGCCCAAAACCCAGAAGTGGCCTCTTTTGTGGAAGAGCTCGTTCTAAATGATTCAGCCAGATATCTAGCCATACTCCTTGACCAAGGGGCTAGGTTACCAAAAGGATTTGACCTCAACACTATTAGATAAACATCTCTTGATCCCCAATCACACAATATTTCCATGGGAGCGTCATCATAAAATGTCATTAACACCATTAACTCTACCTCCCTTGGTCATGCTACCACCACAACCAATGCATCCACTGTAATCAACACATCTATTGGGGGATCCTCTACTCATACCAACACCACATCACAACCCATCCCCCAACAAACATCCACTATTCCTTCACAAACGTTTGGATCAACAATGGGTGCAACCACCTCAAACCTCTTTGGAACTTCATCTAGTTCCATGGGTACATCAGCAAACCTGTTATTAGGTTCCTCAAATGCTATGGCAACCAACTCATCAAACCCTTTTGGGAGGAATAAACGAAGAGTTGTCGTTCAAGACACCCAATCTAATGTCCCAAATTCTTCACAGGTTAATACCAACATTCCTTTGAGGCAAAATACCTACATTGCCCAAGGCCATAATTACCTATTTGGTCAAGGCAATCAAGGCACCCAATTTTCCACTCAATTTGGGCATCAACATGCTCAAAACCAACAAGGCCCCCAAATTCAATCCAACATGGAAGGATCTCATATCCCCACTTACGCTTCTCAAGTTCATACACAACAACATATCCCTCATCAAAACACTCATTTCCAACAACCGCAAAATCAGAACACTCACTTTTCTCACCACCAACACATCCCAAACCAGCATATCTCATCACAACAGGTGAGCAACCAATCCATACCTATCAACAACATGTGTGATGCTACCAACAACCCAATTGTGGAGGCACTCACACTCCAACTTGTTGCTCTTCAAACATAAGTGGAGACCCTGCAATAGTCAAACAAAAAGTCTTATATGTCACATGACTTATGTCCATATCCATTTGAAACAACCTTGTATATGCCACCCTTTCCTCATGGATATGTGGTACCACATTTTCCTAAATACAAAGGAAAAACAAACCCCATTGAACACATAAGAGAATTCACCACCAGTTGCATGGACATTGCATATGAACAAACCTATCTCATGAGACTCTTCTCTAGAAGTCTCACAAGCCATGCACTGGAATGGTTCTCGTTATTGCCTAAAGGAATCAAAACTTGGGATGAATTGGCAAACAAGTTTGTTGAAAACTATGCCTATAACATTGACACGGATATTGACATTGCCTCCTTATGCTGACTTACCCAAGAGGAGGTAGGAGAGACTTTTATCCCATTCTTTCAAAGATGGAGAACCTTAGCGAGCAGATGTCCGGTAGAAATACTTGAAAAGGAGAAAGTCACCATGTTTGTACAAACTCTCCTAGGACTGCTCAAATATGGCTTACAAGTCCATTGTTGTACCACCTTTGTTAACCTTGTTCAAAAAGGTGTTCAACTTGAAAAAGCCTTGATCACCAAAGGTGAATTAAAATATGGTGGCAAAATAATCAACACCACCACAAACAATAACCCAAGTAACTCCAATGAGAAAAATAAATACTGGGTTAAGAATAAACACATCACAAATGACGATGTGGTCGACGTAAAAACCGTTAGTGCAATAGGTCATGTACTCACCATCAAAGGAGTTCAAAATCAAAATGTACCTATGACTACACCAACACCAACTTCCAATGTTGTTCAAAATAATCCTGCTCAATTTAATCAAAGGCAGCTGAGTCAACCACGATAATTTAAAAAATGCACATACACCCTTTTGGGTGAACCGATCGAAATTGTCTTGAAGAAACTTCTCCAAAATAGAGTCATAACATTGGAAGAACCTAAACTGTATGACCTTGGTCAGTTCAAGCCATCATGGTGGGATGATAATGCAGTTTGTGATTACCACCGTGTCAAATGGCACAAAACTTCCTCTTGTCATCAGTTATGAAATCTGGTACAAGACCTTATTGAAAACCACACCATTGAACTATGAGGTCAACCATTTGCATCTAATGCAGATCATACAATCCACAAGAATCCACTGCAGGATCATGGTTCTGGTAAACCCTCCACATCTGGCATGAAGAATACCAATAATCAGGCCAATCACATCTGTCCTGCCTCCAACTATTATGGTGGTATCATCATCAACAATTTGTGAGTTGCTAATGAAGAGAAATGTGTCAATACTATTACCATTAAAAAGGCCTCAGACTGCAATGTTACAAACGTAAAGGCAAGGTCACCATCCCTGGTCCCTTTGCATGTCAGCCTAAAATTAACATACCTGGTTCGTCTGCCAGACAGTCAAACCCTAAACCAGAGTTCAACCTTATTGAACAATTGAATAAAACACCCGCTCAAATATCCATTCTTGAATTGCTCTGCATCTCACCCGCACATAAGGCCATCTTGGATAAAGTCCTGCAAGAGTCTTCTGTCCCAACCAACATTGATGTCAACCATTTTGAAACTATCGTCGGATATCTGAATTCGCCTCACCACATTACCTTTTCATACAATGACTATTCCTCACCCAAACCATCTCATAATGATGCCCTTCATATCGAGGTTTTTGTCCACAAGCATAAGGTTAGACGAGTCTTAGTAGATGGCAGAGCAAGATTGAATATTTTTTCTTTAAAATTGGTTAAAGCTCTTGGCTTCTCTGATGCATGTGTGGATGCTACCAAGAGCATTGTCATCAAGGTGTATGATGATGAAGAACGTGCTTCTAAAGGTGTCATCACAATTCCACTCCAGGTGGGACCAGTTTTTATAGATACAACATGCCAAGTCCTGGATCGTGACATACATTACAATATCTTACTTGGTCACCCCTAGATTCATGCTCTAAAGGCCATTCCTTCCACATACCACAAATGCCTGAAATTCCCTTTTGATGGTACTAAAATCACTATCCCAAGAGATCTTGATCCATTTCAATATTGTACCAATTTGTGGGCCACTGTTGAGCACCAGGTACCCATCAATTGAGAAACCTCAGCTTCCACTTATTCCAAATATATTGACCCATCGGCACTCACCAAATCATCCATTCCATCAACTTCTGCCACACCATCTTCCTTGACCTCCATACCAAGTAAAGACTTTCAAATCCAGGACCTTGGCTGTGGAAAATTCAAATTGAATACGACTTACTATATCACCACAATACCTAAGCCGCCTAAAGTCTATGGTAGACCATGTTTTAAGGTCGAGCCCAAAACAACTTTCAAGGTTCCACCAAAAAGTGTTTTCACGCTATGGGGGGATATGAGTAATGAACTCATCATTGACATAGATAACTGGATCTACAAAGACCCAGAAGAGTTACCTCCACTACTAGTGCATCTCTATGGAAAAGGCTATTACATATACAAGGCACTAGGTTTTGATGGCACAAGTGGTCTTGGAAAGGCCAACAATGGAAGGAGGGAACATGTTATCATTTCTGCAAGACCAAGGTACATAGGGCTAGGGTTTGACCAACTCAGAACTGACGATCAATGTACCTATGAACTATCAAGTGAGAACGTAATGGCTCTAGAAGGTGTCAAGACAAGCGAAGAATCCCTTACCGAAACTAACTCTAATGAATGGGAATGGGGATCTGAGAAAACCCTGAGAAACTATGATATTGATGAATTATTCCTGGACCCTAGCCAACCCCCCTTTGAAGAACGATTCCGACAAGAATACAACATTGATCCTATTGACCGTCATTCTAAAAATAAGGAATGGGTAAGCATTCCTTGGGATCTAGAAGAACATAAGGTGTCATCAGCAACATCTAAATTATCTCGCCCCATTCCTGAGCCCACCCATGAGCCTAACATACCTGAACCTACTGTCCATGCCTCTGAAATTCCATCCAGTAGTCATGATGCTAATAATTTTGTGCCCTATTATGACTATGAATTCAACTCATTTGAATCTGAATATGGTCCATTTGTTGCATCTGACATGGAAGTTGAAATTTACAACTTTTCCTTCACACTTGAGGCTTCAATTTGCACACTTTCCGCATCTTCCCCATATTTTACTAACACTGACGATGGGATTTCCCTTGTTTACCCACAACTGATTGACTGGGTCCAACAAGAACCACCAGTGATGGATATCTTTCAGAATGATGAGGCAATACCAGAATTCATGGGGCTTCGAGAAGGCATACCATGAGGGGATCACAAAATAGGATTTTCCATTGACCTAGATTATGCAACTTACTTCGGGGAGACTGTGCAATCCTCCAGTCGTAAAAATGCAAAGAATAAGACAAAAAAAGAAATGTCTTTAGGTGAAAACCGCAAGGTACCTTCTGACAACAAAATAGTAAAAATAAAGGACGTATCCGAAGGTGAAAACCTCTTTGAGGCGCCTAAGGATGGAGGATTGGACTTTCTTCCCGTAACACAGGAAAAATCGACAATGCTCATTGAAGACACCATTGAAGTTAACATAGCCACACCAGAGAATCCCAAAATGGTTCTCTTAGTTGCATCATTAACAAATGAAGAAAAACCTGAGTTTCAACAATTCTTCACAGAAAAAAAGGTTAACTTCGCATAGTCATATGCTAACATGTCAGGCCTAGATCCAAAATTTGTATTGCATCATCTTCCGTTAATCCCAAATGTGAAACCAGTCAAACAAAAATTACGGAAAATGCATCCGCAGATTGCAAAACTTGTAAAAGTTGAACTAAAGAAGTTAATGGATGTTGGATTCATAAGACCAATAGATTATGCTGACTAGATATCCAACATTGTCCCTATCACAAATCCAAATGGACAAATTTGTATCTAAATGGATTTCAGAGATTTGAATAAGGCTTGCCCAAAAGATGATTTCCCATTACCAAATATAGACATGATTGTTGATCTCACAGCAGGGTACGAGATGCTGTCTCTCATGGATGGTTTCTCGGGCTATAACCAAATCTGCATTGCAACTGAGGATCAACACAAAATGACATTCACCTACCCATGGGGAACATATTGTTGGAATGTCATGCCTTTTGGCTTAAAGAATGCAGGCGCCACATACCAAATAGCTATGACAACAATTTTTCATGACATGATGCATATCCTAATGGAAGATCGTGTGGATGACCTTTTGGCCAAATCTTTGACATGGAAAGATCATCTCAAAAACTGGACAAAATTTTTAGATGGCTAGAGGATTACAAGGTTTGTTTGAACCCAACAAAATGTGTCTTTGGGGTCACTTCAGACAAACTATTGGGCTACATAGTTTCACGATGAGGCATAGAAGTTGATCCTACTAAAGTGAAATCAATTCTAGACATGCCTCCACCAAAAGGAATCGGAGAGTTGAAAACACTTCAAGGCAGACTGCAATCCATCTGACACTTCATCGCACAGTTGGCAGACAAGTGTCAACCATTTCAGTACCTATTACACAAAATTACCCCTTTGTATGGATAGACAAATGCCACATAGCCTTCAAAAAAATAAAAGAATATCTATTGACACCATCTATCCTAATGCCACCTATTGAAGGCAAGTCGTTGATCCTCTATGTCTCGGCAACTACAAATGCACTAGGGGCATTATTGTCACAAAATGACCATGAGGAGAAAGAAAGAGCCATATACTATATCAGTCACACACTGATTGGATATGATTTGAACTATACAACCATTGAACATGCATGCCTTGCAGTGTTCTTTGCAACACAAAAACTAAGACATTACATGTTGAGCCACCAAACACACCTGGTAGCCAAGATTGATCCACTAAAGTATCTCCTAAGTCGGGCAGCATTGACAAGTCGTTTAGCAAAGTGGGTCATGATATTGAGTGAATATGACATACAGTATATTGAGCGCAAGGAAATAAAAGGATAGGTAATAACAGATCAACTTGCGGATGCACCCATCCAAGGCACTCATCCACTGGTAATTGATTTTCCTGATGAGTCTATCTTTCATGCAAAGTCTATGTCACGAAGGAAATTGTATTTTGATGGGTCTCATACTAGTCACAACTCAGGGGTTGGCATCTTGTTCATCACACCACAAGGGGATTCCATTCCTAAGGAATTCTAGATCGCCTTCCCTTGCACTAACGAATTTGTAGAATATGAAGCATTGGTCACGGGACTCAAGATCACAATTAAATGGAAAATTTAGACATTGCTCGTATTCAGAGATTCTCAGTTAGTTATCAACCAAGTGAATGATGATTATGAAACAACCGATAAAAAGTTGCTTCCCTACAAGCGAATGGTGGATAGCTTCCTGACATATTTCAAATTGATTGCTTTTGAAGAAATTCCTAGGACACAGAATAAGGCAGCCGATGCAATGGCCACTATTAGATCTCTATTGGACATCCCCAAAAATGTGTCACAATTTGAGTTCTTAGTCGAACAACTACTGATGCCGACATATGACATCCCAGACTCATAAATGGTTTGCGAGATTGTTGGTCTTAGTTCACCTTAGTACCAGGACATATATGACTATCTAAAATCCCAAACCTTACCATCCAACCTTTCCAATAACTAGAGAAAGTCCTTTATATGAAAATTTGCCCGACACACCGTCGTCAATGACACCCTATACTGTCGTGGCTTTGATAACACCCTTCTTCACTATCTCGACACTGATGAAGCCCAAACAACTTTACGAGAAGTACATGAGGGTATATGCGGATCTCATTCGAGTGGTCCAACGTTAGCTAGGAAAGTCACTAGATTGGGATACTATTGGCTGAAATTAGAAAAAAGATGCTCTTCAGTTTGTCAGAACATGTCAGAAATGCCAGGTGCATAGTGACCTAATCCATGCACCTGCGCAAGAGCTGAGACCAATCACTTCTCTATGGCCTTTCACACAATGGGGACTTGACCTCGTGGGAAAGATCCATCCATCCTCCTCTAAAAACTATAAATTCATAATCATCACCACTGAGTACTTTACTAAGTGGATTGAAGCCGTCCTTCTCACTTACATTACCGGTAAGCATATATCCAAGTTTATCCTTAATTACACCATCTGTCGATATGGTGTCTCATAATCCATCATCACAGATAACGATAGTCCATTAAAAAATCAGGACATTCGTGAACTTTGTGAGTGATTCCACATCCAACATCATTTCTCCACCCCATATTACCCACAAGGTAATGACAAAACTAGGGCGTCAAATAAAACAACTCTTCACATTCTTAAGAAGATCATCAATGACGCTGGCCGAGATTGGCACCTACAACTCAATCTTTCCTTGTGGGCCTACCGTACCAACATTCGTACACCCACTGGAGCCACTTTATTTTCCCTTGTCTACGGATCTGAGGACATATTTCCCATCGAGGTCCAAATTCTTTCTCTTTGAGTATCCTTGAAAGGAATGATTGATGATGAAGAGTACAAACAGTCTCACCTACATGAGCTAGAAATGTTTCAAGAAAGACAACAAAATACCTTGAATCACTTGTAGGCATATCAAAATCATCTCTATCGGAGATATAACAAAAGAGTAATGGTGAGAAAATTTGAAATCAGTGACTTGGTCCTTATGCAGAATCCAAGAAATTAGGCTGACCGTGAAAAGCTTGGAAAGTTTGAGCCTAATTGGCTCGGTCTTTATATTATTACTACAACTTTTGGTTCTGGAGCTTATCAGTTGGCCACACCTGATGGAGAATAGTTGATAGAACCCATCAACAACCTACATTTGTGAAAGTTCTACACATAGCATCAAAGAGCTTGGCTAAAAACCTAAAAATACAAACAATAAAGAAAAATAAAGAAAAAATGTCCCTTGATGAAAACCTAGCAAACAGGCGTCTTGGTGACACCAAAAAAATTAGAAAATGGAAAAAATAGTAAAAAGAAAAAAATACGTCCAATAGTGAAAACCTGGCAAACAGGCACTTTGGATAAGTACCATGGTGAAAACCTAGCAAACAGGCGCCATGCGTAGTCAATCATTGCTTCGCCATCTACTGTTACTCTAATCGACCCTTATCCACTTTCCATAATTAGAAAGGCCTGACACATTCACAATATTCGTCCTAAGTCGTGTCAATTTTGGCCATGGTTAACATTTGGTTGACATCATCCCTTGCATATCCTTTCCTTTTGCCTTGTGTCTTCCTATCTCCATATCATTGGACTCGGGTAATCCCAAATCTATCTGGGGGCAAGAATTTTCTCATGTAACTGCAGTGGGTGTTGCACATGATCCTGCATTCGTAAAAAAAGTCTTGAAAAAATCCTAAAAATCTAAAAAAGTCCTAAAAAAAGATCTAAAATTTGAAAATATCCTAAGAAAATCCAAAAAACAGAGTCAAAGTCAATATTTGTCTGATCAATCCAATCTATCACGTTAATCAATCTTTTGTCCAAATCCAAACTACATTGTCTCTATGCATTTGCTATGTAGGCAAGATTCATCTTTGAATCCCGAGACATTAGGCCAGTCTTTCTAGGTTGACAAAATAAAATCATGATTCAAACTTGTGTCCTTTGGACAAGGTTATTGGTCGTGTCAAACTATGAGGTCTCTGAGTGCACGATGTAGGCAAGGCCATCAATCGATGAGCCCCCGAGGCCGCACTAGGTCAGTCCATTAGGGTTCATGGCACAACATTTTCACACACGTCCAACTATCTTCAAATCACACAAATCTTCTGTCAATCTCGAGCAAGCAGTCTATCAACAATCTGTTTCATCTACAATTTCGATCCATTCAGCATGTCAGCAATGACATGTAATCAGATTCTATCAAGACAATTTAACCTAGCAAATTTTTGGGTTCTTCTTCAGATGTGTCCTTCTAAAGAGAAACTCTTTCCATTTCTTTATGCTTTTGGATGTGTCCTTCCTAAGCATTGTCCTCATCATCTGGCATTTTGATGGATTCTCCTAACTCCGATAATCAATCTCCTAGATATCAACATCATTCAGGATGTGTCCTTCTTGAATTTGATATCACTCGACATTTGGCAACCTTGACATTAAAACACTTGGCAAACTTTATCTGTCTTTTTGATGGTTATCATGATATTAGTTCCTTACGTCATAGGAGCCATGACATATCATGATGATCATCCTTGTCTTTTTTATGATCAACCTGCTACTAGTTTCTCAAGGATGTCCTGACTTCAGGATTTAGAGAAGCAACGACATAGTACGATGATTTTCCTATCTGTTTTTTACTATCATGTGGCTAGTTTCTCAAGGATGTCCTGACATTAGGATTTAGAGAAGCAACAATGTCTCATGATTGGTCTAGTTTTTCTGGCAGTTGGTCATGACAAAATGGCTAGGGGCAATTATGTTCCTTGTATGATTCATGATCATCCTTGTCTGCGATTGGTGATCTACGTGATGGTTCAACCTTGCACACTATTGATCTACGTCATATCATAGTGTTTGTTGGCCATCATGACATTTTCGCCCAATGATGATTAAGAGCAACAACTAGGACAACACTATAGCAAATTTTTGAAGGATTTTTGTTTCCACACTAACATGCATATCTTTCTCTGCACTAACATCCATCTTCGTCTTCTATTCTCTTGTCCTCTGATGATATCCTGTGACATACAAAAAAACAAAGTTGTATACAAATCATACGAGCATTTCATATTCACATTTCACATATGCATAAATCAAATACCATAATTCACATTGCATAACGCTATCATTTACATCCATCCATCTCACATCATAAAACCATCATTTGCATCAACATATAGGCATCATAAATATTATTTGCATTAACATATAAGAATCACATTATATACTTACATAACCACATCCATAATTGCATTCATAAGCATAAAACATGATGGTCATACATCTCATAGCATCATAAAAGCATCACATAGCATCTGATAAAGCATAGAACACCATAACACATACAATCATATAGGCTGCATCAAAATTGCATCACATATATATAATCTCAAAAATGTAATGTCACAGGATAGAGTAATGGATATCCCAAAAATGGAGCTCGTAGGCTCGAATATCAATATATGAAAGTGTCTAATACAAATATCAAAATACAAAATCCTAGGATGTGCCTCCTTTGTCCCATGGAGGTGAATCATGGGGCAGTTGTGACTAACTAACCACGTGAAAAGTGACCTGGATGGGAGTACTGTCTGGAGTCTGACTCTGAGATCCTGAGGGATCAATAACAGGAGGTTGGCTCTGCTCTGCCTGGTGTCCTGATGACACTGATCTATGCCCATGCTCTAACCTATGGCTATGGCCTAATGAATTCCTATGGGAACTGTGTGACCTATGGCCTGATGACTTCCCTGATGAAGTGGACCCCCCAGCACTAGTATGACTGCCACTGTGTGACCTGCTATTGTTGTGGGTCTGGGTGCCACTACTTGTCCTTCTATATGATTGGGATAACCCTGGGTCTCGTCTCTCTGGTGGAAAATCCTACTCATAAAGTAACCTGTACCAACCCTTGCTCTCAGCCATCCTTTCCATATCCCCTGTCAGCCCTATGTATAACTCTACAAACTTAGTGACCCATCGGTCTGAATCCTACCGTCGGATAACGACCTGATCTCTCTCCATCCTGGTAACCTCTAACTCCACTGCCAAGGCCTTGTTCTGAGACAAGGCCGCATGAAGTCTACTCTGAAGATCTGCGATCCTTTGGTCAATAGTGGCATCTATGGGAAAAATCGGTGACCTATCCCCCTCCTCATCTCCAACAATCATCCAGTCTTGCAATCTCTAGTCAGCCTCATCCTCCCCCTCATCCTCCTCCTCATCCCTCTCCTCCTCCCTGTCCTCCTCTCCTTGGACCTGCTCCATGTCAATATCAAGAGGATGGTTCTCGACAAATGGATCCTCCTCCATTGGCATCTCTCCCTTTGCCTTCACCTCCACCTCCTACACTGGCATCTCTCCCTCTGCCCTCACCTCCACCTCCTCCACTGGCATCTCTCCCTCTGCTCTCGCCTCCACCTCCTCCACTAGAATCTCTCCCTCTGCTCTCGCCTCCACCTCCTCTCCACCCCTAACCACCTCCTCCATTGGCTGCTCTCTCTTCTCACCCTCCTCTCGGATGGGTGACAATGGTGCGCCACCCACTCTTCGCCTGACTCTCTTGGGTTGCCTTCGTCATCCCTCCTCCTCTTGACACCCCTCCTGCCCCCGCCATCGTCTCCACCTCTGCCACCCCCACCATCTCCCCCACCTCTACCTCTATCTCCTCGACCTCCATCTCTCCCTCTATCCCCCTTGTCGTCTCTGCCACCCCGGCCTCTCCTCCGCACCCGTGGGATAACTAATCTCTGATCTATGGGAGGCAGACTATATGGATCTATCAATGGAATAGGCCTGTGAATCTGCCACCAGGTGTCAAACTCAGTAGATGTTCCTGCATCTGCTGGACCTCCCCTCCACATCCATTGTTGTGCAACCAAGTTGTCTATCTACTACGTAGCTACTGCCACTGCTATCGGCGACCCCCATATAGTCTCCCTAGAGGACCGTGCATACTCTGTTGTATCTACTAGCACATCCTACTGCTCCCCAAACTGTCACAGTACCCGCTGGGGTAGGTACATGTCTATGATTCATTGGCTTTGCATTGTGTGGCCAATCAAATATTGAAATTGTCTACACAAAGACAAATGACCATCCTCATCAGGCCACCAGGCACAATCTTTGTAGGGCCTCCAAACGAAACTAATCAAGGTGTCAATCTAATGAAGCCAGTAGCCGATATCTCCCACATGAGTCTGGCTAACCGAACCCGCATAAAGGTACACTTAGGGCATGCCATCACCCAACTGTTGAATCTACATCGGTGGTCAAAAAATGAGAATGTGCTCCCATGCCCAGATCATCAACAATGTAATCCTGTAGCTAATACTCTGTCCCTCACGATAAACTACCTCATGAAGTTGATGATATAACATGGCCAATAGGCAAGGCCCCCAGGAAAAAACTACCCTTTGACCCCGCATACAGACTAGTACCTCTCCCCATCCAATCAAAAATTTGTGGCCTCGACGATCCAGCATCAACACTCCAACAATCAGTGTCATCAACATGACATCCCACCATGGAAAATGGTCGGCCACAACATCCCATCTGATCTCATAACCATGGATACCTAGACTACCACCATCAACATCCTTGTACATCTCTGCTAGGCCTTGTCACCCTCGGTGCGGATCGTATACAACCCTCTCCTCGCTGATTGAGATGCGCAAAATGCGATAAACATCCTCCAAGGTAATTGTGGCCTCTCCTGTAGGAAGCTAAAATGAGCAGGTCTTCGAGTGCCACCTCTCGCAAAGTGTTGTTAATAAGCCCTTATTTGCCTGAATAATGGGCATAGAGGCGACATAATACAATCCAAGTTGTATCAACCATTGTCTCTCCCTACCGCTTAATCGATCTCGAAAGGCGTAGGTAGTTGGTTTGAACTCCTGCATGTATATGGGCACTAATCGTCTCGGCACATGCATAAACAATAATTAGCACACATGGGCTAGCACAATGAAATTTATTAATATCTGGGAAACCAAACATGCATCTAAAACTAAAGTCTGCACAAATTCAATGCGGGTCAACCATGGTCAATTGCAATTGCATCGCAATATGGCACATGTGGCTCAACATCTTGTAGCTGCGTCGCAATAGCGCGAATGTGTCATTCCATCTAGCAATTTCACACCCTCACAACGATTGCGTCATTCCGCAAGGTGATTTCATCATGCCATTGCAATTGCATCATTGGATCTGGTGTTTGCGTTGCAACATCGCACTTGTGTCGCGAAAACAAGCATATGCATTGCAATTTGACGCTTGTGTCGTTTGACTTCGTAATTGCGCATTTTTAGCAATTAACCTGCTTGCCCTTGCACTTGAGTTGCGATGCAAACAAATGTGTCGAATGTGAAGCCATTTGTGGCTTACACGATGACAATTGCGTCGCAACACATTTGTTTTCCCCCCCATTAACCCTATGAAATGCGCGAGAATCAAAAAAATTAAAAACTGAATAGGGTACTACCGGTGCCTCTACGCCCTTGGGTCATCGGAAGGTCCACACATGGTAGCCATGGTGGTTTGTCGAGGGAATCACCATCATCTTTTTGAGCTCTGATCTCTGGAAATTTTAAATAGAAAATGTGAAAATGGCACTTGGTTTGGTTTTTTCAACCTATTTATAGGCTAAAAATTAGGGTTTGAGCTAATGGGTTTGTATTGAAGACTCTTTCGATAGCCTTTGATCAAAATTTTGACTCGCAAAGTGTTCTCCATTTTCGAGGCTGATCACGACATTGTTTCTCTAGTCATTAAATTGATTAATCGAGATACTTTCTGTGAACCCCTAAACCTGAAAATGCACAAAGACAACAAACATGGTTAGATGTTAGATCAAAATGCATACAAGAGTGAGAGATTCCCCATGAAATCCACCTATTTAAACTACTATTAGGAAATGAAGAACAAATATTAAACAATATAAAATTAAATCCCAATTTAGCCAATAGATTGATGATCCCATGGGGGAATTGGTGCCAATAGAGTGTTGCAATTGGCCTTTTCCCAATTCCTAGGTTGCAATGAAGATGATCTAAAAATGGTCAAATCTCCAAAGAGATTTGAGCATAACCTTGTTGCAAATGTGAAAAATGGTGAATGTTTGGATGAAAAGAGCAAAATTAGTTCTCAATTGGAGAGAGTAACTTTGCATGAAGATTGTGGATGAGAAATGAGGAGAGAAGTCTCCAATTTATAACTTTCAATTTGGAAGAGAAAGTGAGAATTTGAGCAATGTGGGACAAAAGATAATCCAATGGCATTGTGCCACTTGTCCACATGTGATTAGGTGAGGAATAAGCACATTTTGGCCAATAATTTTGAATTTGAAATTGTGAGATGACTTGTTGAAGAGGGAGGGGAAATGAAGTTAATATCACTTGGCTCAAGGTCAAGGACATGTAAGAGGTCTTAAATGCCTTGTTGGAAGGACTAAGTCCACTTGGTCTTTTTGAATTCAAATGAGGGAATATTCCCTTTTGATGCTTTGTGAGGAAAAATAAATGAATTTATAAATCAAAGTAATTGATTTATTGTGAAACTTGCATTCTCTAGAGAATTTTAATGAGAGGGATTAACTTAATCATGGTTTTGATTAAATTAATGAAGAAATAAATGATGTGACAATTTAAACTTACATTTATGAATTGATTTAAGTCAAGAATTGAGATGAAATGATTTATTAAATAAACGATTTAATTTATTTAATTAAGAAGGAACATGTTAGATTAAATCAAATAAAGTTTAATTTATTTAATTTAATAAGAGGACTTTAGGGAATTTAATCAAATAAAAATATTTATTTAATTAAACAGAGATGCAAGGTTAATTAAATTAAATTGATTAATTTAATCACTTGAAAGAGGAAGACTTAATCCAATAAATAATGATTTATTAAATTAAGAGATAGAATGTGATGAAATGCTGAGAATGTGATTTAGGAGGAAATGTTGTTAGTAATCAGGATCAAGTATGCCAAAACGAACTTGTACATTTTCCATGTCTACATTTTGCCCCTATTTGAAACAATGTACTTGTTGCATTGTTTCAAAGAATAAACTGTTGTGATCAAAGGTTCATGATTTTCTTGAATTTTTTCAGATGCCCCACTATTGCCCCAGCGGAAGGATATTGCCCCCTCGAGAGATCGGACGAAAATTTTGATTTTTTGGATGATCTTGCGAAAAAAAGATGACAAGGTGCTCGACAGCTCAGAAATGCCTCAGAATGCCAAAAAAATGGATTAAAATGCCAAGAGGGATGCATAATGACTCTCGGTTGGACGAAAACGGGTTCGGGGGACCAAAACCCCCCTCCAGAAGGTCAAATTAGGTCAAAAAACCCTAATTTTCAGGTTTAAAAAGACCTCGAGGCGTCACTTTCAATACATTTGCAATCTTAACCTTGAAAAATTTGACCCTTGAGCTCTAAGTCCTAGAGAAAATGGCGCAACGACAGCTTCCCCTACACGTGTCAGAGCGGGTACGAGTATATCAATGATCAATCGTCGCAGGACCCGCGATATGTACCCCTATCCAACTTTTATTTTGCTTGTTTCGCATGCATTTATTAGGGTTTAGGTATAGTTGAGTCGACGCGATATAATGCTGTGGAAAATTTACAAATAGGCTCGCGTAGGCCTATATAGGACTGCTTGTGCCTAGAGCATCGCGCGACGTAGTTTGTCATTTAGGAATTTTAGGGTGGTAAACTCGGTCGGTTTCTCAAACATCGCCACGCGGGCCCGTTTGTCCAATTTAGCTATCTAAGTCCGCTGCGCGGCGCTGTTTGTAAAATTTTTCTATCTACATCCGCTGCACGGTGCTAGTTGGATACTTACAAACTACATTGTTTTTGCAAACAATGTCGCTTTTGTTGTTTCAAAAGTGAAAGGCGATACGGACAATAAATTTTTTCTAGGGAAGCTGACGCGGTACTTTTCTTTGCGTAGGAGAGACCCAAGGTTATTCATTCGAGGGAGCACCAGTGGCCAGTACTTGAGTGATTATAAGATATGCACATATTCCTGTAGGAGTAGTTTGGGATGCTTAGTTTGTGGTTCATTGCTTACGTTCCTCCTGTTCGAGCCCATCTGGGTATGATGCATGCCTTGGCCGAGTGATGGGATAGTGAGACATCGTCCTTTCATCTTCCCACTAGTGAGGCTACTATTACTCTCGAGGATGTCTGGCGCATCTTGCGACTACCCATTCATGGAGAGCGAGTGATTTATGATTTGGAGGAGGGTAGGGATGCTTGCTTCGATGTCATGGGTGTGGACGAGTTCATGCTCTGCGATGGTCAAATAGATTTGGATAGGTACCGAGGTATAGCCCCTACTTACAGTCTAATTGTGGCTGCCATCATTTCTGGCCTTGTAGCTCCTGATCAACGTGGTCGATACTTCAGTCCAGGTTGGGGATTAGCATGGCAGTAGATGTGTGCTCGTCGAGTGTGCTATGCATGGGGACTAGTACTGCTGGCCTCCTTGTACCGAGACTTACATGAGTTTGCTTACTTGGATGGTCGAGCTCTTGGGGCCGGATTGACCCTTCTACATATTTGGGTATTTGAGCGGATTTCAGTGCTTCGCCCAATTGTGACACCAGTTGTTCTAGATATTGATGATCCTGTGGTGTGGTAGTATGGCGAGGCGAGGATTAGCTTCACCCACATGGGTACAAATGGCATAGCTCATTGGCGACGGGTTCTGGATGAGACGACAGTATTCATCTGGAGGCCGTATATGGGTATAGGCCCGTGGATGGATGATGCAGAGCAACTCTTCTTTGCTCGCTAGGACAGACTTATGTAGGGTCAGGAGCATACTTTGATAGAGAGATACCTTCCTGATCGGGTGACCAGACAGTTCGGTGAGGTGTAGGATATACTTGATGCTCAGTACATGACCATCTTTGCTTGCACGACAAAGGAGATAGCATGGGGACCGCCTATTCTAGCAGACGAGGCAGTGACCTCATTCAGGCAGTTGGTTGCTCGGCCATGGGCATATGATCAGGGGCCAGCAGATGCAGGGGTGACCTCGGCGTACAGGGCATGGTTTAGTCCACCAGTGAGATTGACAGTTCCTGGGATAGTACTTCCACGTCAGAGGCCTAGAGGTAGGTTAGTAGGCAGAGGTCGGGGAGGTGTACCACCTCCTCAACAGTCACCTCTGAGGGATCAGGCACATCAGGTAGTAGGACAAAATGGGCAGCCCCAGGTGCCACCGTAGCAGGAACCAACAGTATAGCCAGCAGGGCAACTAGCAGGATAGCCAGGAGGGCAGCCAACAGGACAACCAAGTCCCCATGATGCACTCATTCAGCAGTTACAAGGTTAGATACAGGTTTTGACAGCTGAGTGAGATGAGGCTTGGCAGCAGGTTGTTGCAGCTACAACAGAGAGAGACCTGGCCCAATCTGAGAGAGGTCAGGAGGTTGGCCGACAGAGGCAGTTAGAGAGTGCCGCTTCCACATCTTGGGGTCGTTCAGTTGACATTCGGGAGTACCGAGAGGCCATCAGAGAGGCCGAGTACTATCTGCAGCACTACCGATAGGCAGTGCCATCAGCCAGCAGAGTGCCAGATTTCTCCCAGTAGACAGGGAGGCGATCGATAGAGGGTCATGGTGAGAGGCCGGATGGGGAGGGCAGCAACCAACAGGGCTAGCCCCTTTTGATCACATGAATGTTTTGTTCCAATTTTTTGATATTCGGGCTGTAGTACTTTGGCCTTATTGTACCATGTTATTCGATGTACATTTGATCCGATTTGTATCATAACAATATTTTTTGATGATATATATGAGATGACTTGCCCTTTTATGATATGTACGGTGCACATGTATGATATGCAAATGTATGATGTAATGAAATGTTTCTATTCTTATGCTTATGCGATGTAATGTATGTAATGGATGCATTTATTTTTGTATATTTTTCGTGTTTTAATGATGTAATGGATGTTAACGATGGTAATGGATGCCAATGATAATGGATGAAAATGATTATGAATGATGTAATGATGTCTTAAGATGTTTAGAATAACAAATTTATATTATTCCTCCCTACTTAAGATAATGATGTGATGCAATGTGCTACTGATTATGCAAATGCAGGGTGTATGCATGGGCAATGTTTTGATCACTGTTATGATACCATGTTAGTGTGGGACAAAGACAAAAGAATTGTAGAATCGATGAGTTAATTAGTTAATTAGAATGGTGATGGTGATTTGCATTGCTAGGAATTAGGATTTTCAAAGGGTCAATTGCGTTATGTTTGATAACACACATAGGTACGATGCATCAAGGTATAAAAGACCAAGATGGCGTGGTACCTAGTGTGATGGACTTTGACTCGTCAATCAGATAGGAGTACTCTTGTTCACACTTGAAAAATGTAACCTTATTCAGAATGCAGTTCAGATATTCCAAACATCTCGGGCCAAAACATAAGAAGGCAAGCCTTCTTATGTGGTCAACAAGACACCTAAAACATCCTCCCTACAAACAAAACAAAGTATGCATGATGAAGTTATTTTACAAGAATATCCAAAAAGAACAATAGATAAAAAGATAAGGATCATTGCCCCATTCCTTTCTCTCTAAACCTATTTTGTTTAGGCTTTATTGAGAGGTCCTTGAAATGAGCGCAAAATAAGATAAGTCAATAAAGACCAAAATAAAGTAAACAAACAAGCTAATGTTCTTCATACTGCTAGCCAAGGCTAAATTATTGCGAGGGGTACCTGATGCTTATGTCCATCATGAGAAAGCTTCATCTTAGGACATGTTGTGATCAGGGTTTTGGTGAGACTGATTGGGTGATAAGCTATTGATACTCCGAGTTGACCAACTTATTTGCTTACTGACTTAGGCTTAAGACTTTGACAATTAGGTGTTCACTTTAGAACCTGCTAGACTTGCTTTTGACTGACTCACCAAAGGGTGAAAGCGATGATTGAATTTATTATGAGTGATGACAAAAATTCGCGAGTGAAAGCGAGATGAAATGGATACACCATTTTGGCTTTTTAGATATTTTGAGGCTGTTTTTGGTATTTTCACATTTTTTAATGTTTTTGGTATTTTCAAGATTTATGACGAAAGGACTAACTTAAAGACCTATCCTAGGGGTCTCGGGAGCTGATCCATAGATTAGCCTTGCCTACGTTATATACGCAGAGACCACGTAGTTTGACTGACGATGGACTGACTTGATGATAAGATGGACAAACGGGTTGCCATTTTATTGCTTAAAGGACTGACTTAAGATGCAGACTAGATGGGCAAACAGATTGCCAATGCGACAGACACCTAAGGACTAACTCTAACTATCTCGAGGGATGATCAAAGATCAACCTTGCCTACATTCAAGCTCAGAGACGACGTAGTTCAGCCAAGGTGAAAGACTGATAAGACTAAATGATGAATTTTTTGAAGATTTCCTGATATTTTGACATGTTTTTGGATTTTTGATGAATTTTTGAATGTTTTTTATTTTTTGATGTTTCGAGAAAATCTCAAGAATATACACGAATCCAGTTCGATGCTGATATAGGAACATGTCCCCAACGTGGTGCAATAGACTACTTCGATAAAAGTTGAACAAACTGACCTTAGGAATATGGCAAGTAGTACTCTGGTGGAATATGATACATATATCAGACCAGGCTATGATATGGATGTGAATGGATGGGTGGATGGAGGACTAATGGATGGGTGAGTTTTGTAGATCCTGGTAGATGGGGAGTGCTTTATTTACACTTGGCACCTATTTGCCAAGTTTTCACCAAGGTACTTGTCCAAAGCGCCACCAAAGTGGTTTTCACTAGAGGACGATTTTTTTCTTTACTGTTTTCAATCATTTTTTGGATTTTTTTGTTGTCACCAAGACATCTTTTTGCCAGGTTTTCATCAAGGTAACCATTTTTTTAGGACTTTTTCAGATTGTTTTTGTATTTTCTGGTTCTATGCCTTGCAGATTCTATGCATAAATCTTTTTGAGGTGAGAGCTATTCATGGGCTCCTGCAGAGGCTCGCCTTATGGTGTCAAAAATTGATATGCCCCCAATTTGTAGCTTGCGGTGATGATGAAGGGTCCCAGCCAGTTAGACTCAAACTTTCCTTTTGTATCCAGGTTGGGCACATTCTTTTGATTCTCTTTTTGCACAAGGTCACCAATTTGGAAGGTGCGTTGCCTGATCTTCTTGTTGTAGCTTTATTTCAGGTGATTCTGGTAGACCTGTAGATGATTCAGGGCATCCATGCATCGTTCATCTAGTAATTCCAGCTCATTCAGTCTTGTAACCCTACATTCCTCATCCGTGATGAGGTTTTGCAGTGATATCCTCAGTGACGGGAGCTCGATCTCAATTGGGAGTATGACTTCTGATCCGTAGACCAGGGAGAATGGGGTGGCACCTGTTGGCATGTAGATGCTGGTGCAGTAGGCCCATAAGGTGAGATTTAACTGTAGATGCCAGTCATGACCAGATTCATTGACTATTTTCTTGAGGATTTTTAGAATGGTCTTATTAGTAGCTTCTGCTTGGCCATTGCCTTGTGGGTAATATGGGGTGGAGAAGCGGTGTTGGATTTTTAAATTTTCACATAAATCATGGACATCCTGATTCTTGAAAGGTGTCCCATTATCAGAGATAATGGATTGGGGAACATTGTATCGGAAAATGAGGTAGTTCAGGATGAACTTAGATATCTACTTTCCAGTGACGTAGGTCATGGGAATTGCTTCGACCCATTTTGTGAAATATTCGGTGGCGGTGATAATGAATTTGTAGCCATTGGATGAGGTGGTTGAGATTTTACCAATGAGATCAAGCCCCCACTATGAAAAGGGCCATGGTGTTACAATAGGATGCAACTCTTGGGCTGGTGCATGAATAAGGTCTCCATGTTGTTGGCACTATAGACACCTTCTGACAAAGTCATGTGCCTCTCTCTCCATTGTTGGCCAATAGTACCCGGTTCTCAGCAACTTCTTAGCCAAGGTCATACCACTTGAGTGCGAACTGTACATGCCATTGTGTACCTCAGTTAAAGTAGTCAGGGCCTCCTCAGGTATTAAGCAACATAGCAGGGTTCCGTCAATGCTTCTACGGAAGAGGGTTTCTCGTAGGATGATAATTCGTAAGGACCTTTTGACAAAGGTTTGTTTGAGGTTCAGGGTAATGTCAGCTGGGAGGATTCCTAATCTTAGATAGGTGTAGACGTAATGGTACCAAAGATCACCAGGACCAACGAGTTCGCACGCGTATTCTGACTCTGATACCTTGAAAGTGGGTACGAAAAGCTGTTCTACGAGGAATTCGTGTTTCAAGACGTTGCGAGGGATGTCTAGTAAGGATCTGATTGTTGCCATTGCATCAGCTCCTTTGTTGTTTTCCCTCAGTATCTGCTCAAAAGTGATGTCGATGAATGATTCCTTGAGTCCTTCTACCACCTTCTTGTATGGTGTGAGCTTATCATCCTTAGTTTGTTATTCATTGTTAACTTGGTTACTGATAAGTTGTGAGTCTCCATAGACCTTTAGTGCCATTATTCGCCACTGTGCTGCAATCTTGAGACCTATGGTTAAGGCCTTGTATTCTACAATATTGTTTGTACAAGGGAATGCTAACTTGTAGGATCTTGGTATACAGTCTCCCTGTGGGGTGATAAAGAACACACTAGTTCTTGATCCATGCTGTGTGTGGGAGCCATCGAAGTACAATTTCTAGTGGTCAGCTGTACTGAGATTAAAAAGGGACTCATCTAGAAATTCTGATACGAGCGAGTTGTCTGTGTAGAGGGGAGCCTCTACTAGCTGATCTGCGATGACTTGTCCCTTGATCGCCTTTCATTCGACATACTCAATATCATGCTCTGATAGTATCATCACCCATTTAGCCATTCTTCCTGTAAGCATTACTTTTGACAATAGGTATTTGAGGGGGTCTATCTTAGCAATCAACTTAATTTGATGAGCTAGCATGTAGTGTCTGAATTTATGGGCTGCAAACACCATTGCTAGGAAAGCTTTTTCTATTGATGTATAGTTGAGCTCATGCCCCACCATTGTTCTGTTGATATAGTAAATGGCTTTCTCAGTTCCCTTTTCATCATGTTGGGCTAAAAGGGAACCAAGGGTGGCTGTCGTTGCTGAGATGTATAGAATCAAAGATTTCCCTACGATCGGTGGCATCAACACAGGTGGTGTAAGTAATTATTCTTTGATTTTGTTAAATGCTTGTTTGCACTTGTCATCCCACCTGAATGCTACTCCCTTGTGGAGCAGGTGTGAATAGGCTATCTGTTTATTTGCTAGTTGTGCTATGAACCTCCGGATGGACTGGAGTCTACCTTGCAATCCTCTGAGCTAATTTAGTGTTCTCGGCGCTTCCATTTCAAGGATTGCTTTTACCTTTGTAGGGTCCACCTCTATCCCCCTCATTGAAACTATGTACCCCAACAACTTTCTTGATTGTACCCCAAAGACACATTTCTTTGGGTTGAGTCTAACCTTGTATTGTTCTAGCCTACCAAAGATTGCACTTAGAGTTGATATATGATCTTGTCACTTCTTTGATTTAGCCAATATGTCATCCACATAGTCTTCGATAGTTTTATGGATCATGTTGTGGAAGATCAACGTCATGGCTCTTTGGTATGTAGCTCCTGCATTCTTCAACCCAAACGACATCACATTCCAGCAGTAGGTGCCCCAAGGACATGTGAAGGCCATTTTGTGCTGGTCCTCTTTGGCTTTCATTATCTGATTGTACCCCGAGAAGCCATCCATTAGGGATAGCATCTCATGTCCAGCCGTCATATCCACTATCATGTCAATGTTGGGTAGTGGAAAATCATCCTTAGGACATGCTTTGTTTAAGTCTCTGAAATCTGTGCAGATGCGGATGCCCCCTTTCAGTTTTGAGACTGGCACAAGATTGGATACCCATTCTGGATAGTCAATCGGGCGTATGAAGCCAACATCCAGAAGTTTCTGTAACTCAATCTTGACGAGCAAGGTTATTTGCGGGTGCATCTTCCTTAACTTTTGTCTAACTGGTTTTGCTCCAGGGTACATAGCCAAATGATGAACCACCACCTTAGGATCTAGTCTTGGCATGTCAGCATATGTCCATGCAAAGTTTACCTTTCTCTCTTTCAGGAATGCTGCTAATAGTTCTTGTTCCTCTGGTAGGAGAGATTCAACATAGAAGGTGATTTGCGGTTCTGTTTCAATTCCCAAGTTGACAGGGTTGTATTGCTCTACAAGGACTGCTGACCTTTCTTGGTGTAGAGCAGTAGGGGGGAGATTGAATCCTTCATCCTCCGGTGCCTCAGAGAGGTTTTCACCATTGGATGCATCCTTTATTTTTACTATTTTGTGGTTAGAGAGTGCCACAGTGTGGTTTTCACTCAATAACCCCGAGCTTATTCTCGATATTTTCCTTTTGCGACTGAAGGACTCAACCATCTCCCCATAATATGCCTTGGTGTCCAATGTGATGTTGAAGCCTACCTTGTGATCCCCACACGGGACTGTATCCCTTAGTCCCATGAATTCTGAGAGCGCCTCATCATTTTCGAATGAGTCTAGAACTGGCGGTCCTCGTTGGTTGTGATTGATGAGTTGCGGGTGTACTAAGGTGATTCGGTGGGTTTGTTGGTTTGACTCAGCTATGGAGGCACTAATCATTAACAGGGTGGAATCCTCAAAGAGCCTAAGAAGGTCAGCTAGGGTGTCATTGTCATCACTACTGGCACAAACATTAGTGACATCAAAGGTGAAGTTATCAAGTGGGATACCTAGGCATACAGGTGGTCTAGGAGTGGTTGCTAGTACCCGAGGAGAGGACCTGCCTGCCCTTCTAGGAGTATACGCAAGGCCAAGGTTCTACATTCTTCTTTCTACAATGATGGGCTCCAGTCGTCCATCACTATTTCTTCCAAGGATTTCGTTCCTGTTGTAGCCCATATGAAACATCATTTGCAATCCTCTGCTAGTTTCATCCATGGGTAGGGTAGGGGTGGGCCTTTCATCTTGGTACAATGTGTTTGAGATGTCATCCTCATCCACATTTTCTCGACTGAGATCCCCCCAACGGTGGAATCTAGAAGGGTTCATCCTAACAACGTGGATAGGTGTTTCAACTGGCTGAGGTTGCCCATGTGACCTAGGAGATTGTGATAATTCTCCTACAACAAATGCATTTCTTTTCATTCTGTAGTCGCTGGATCCATTATCCTGGATCATGTTTTTGATTTCAGATATGTTAGGGATGGCGGGTATCTCTGTCGCAGAAGTGGAGGTGAGGTTCGCTGGGTCAATATATGAAGTAGATGGGCTTTCATCATTTTTTGGTACTTGGGGGATCTTATAAAACTTGGCTTCCAAGTTTTTGCAGTAGGCAAAAGGTTCTGGATCCCTATATATAGTAACCTCCTCGTTCTAGTGTGAGAACTTGATACATTGGTGATAAGTCAAGGGCACTGCCTTCATTCCACGGATCCATGGGCATTCAAGGAGGATATTATAAGGTAGGTCGAGGTCAAGGACCTGACAGGTGGTTTCCATAGTTGTCGGTCCCACTTGAATGGGGATTTTGATAGTGCCTTGAGATACTCTTTCGTGGTCATCATACACCCTTATCGTGATGCTTTTGTTCTTATTAATGGAATCCTCGACGAATCCCAATTTCTTTATGAGCTTTAGAGAACAAATGTTAAGGCCTGTACCTCCATCCACCAAGACTCTTTTGAATTTATTTTTATGGATAAGCACTTGAAGATGGAGTGCACGGTTGTGAGATGGCTGCGGGGGGAAATATTGGTCAGAGAATGTAATGAGATTTGGGGTGATGATATTTCCAACCATAGCCTGAAACTGATCTATGTCAAGGGTGGCGGAGATGGTGGACACAACTAATGCTTCATCAAGGATCTTCCTATGGGCTGCGAAGATTGTCAATAGTTCCATGATGGAGATTTGGGCGAGAGTTCTCTTCAACTGGTCAATAACATTATAATCATAGGGAATGGCTTTTGTATTGGAAATGGGGGTCTTAGCTGGTACCCCGACAATGGTGACCTTTCCGCCATGTGTGGTGACTCCACAGTCATTGTTAGTTCCTTTGATATTTATAACTGTGACCATTTCATCGACACATCTGACTATCTCCTCGTACACTAGATTAGCGCTAGTGTAGTTTTGCTTACCTTTATTGTTCCCCTGATTATTTCCTTGATTGTTCCCTTGGTTGTGGTTCAGCATCAGATTCGTGTATATTTTCAAGTCTTGGTTTCTGGCTGGCTGTTCAACATTTATAACCTTATCCTCGATGAGGTCTTGGATGATGTTCTTTAACCTCATGCAATTGGCGGTGGTATGTCCCTTAACTTCATGAAAGTCGCAAAGGAGGTTCCCATTGTACCACGGTGGCTTGGTCATGGGTTCCGTGTACTGCTCAGAGTTAGAGATTTTGATTAGGTTCTCTTTGACCAATTTTTTCATTATGGACTCAATTGATTCTCCGAGAGCTGTGAATTTCCACTTGGGAGGATATTTGTTGCGAGGAGGTGGTCCTCCTTGATTTCCCACATTATTGATTTGATTGGTGGAAGGTGGTTGTTGTGCCACTACCGCATTAGTTTGCACGCTGTTGCGATTATGATTCTGCGGTTGATGGTGGGTTTGGACGTTCTGCTTAGGGGCACTGATGACCACTTTAGCATCTACCATGCTGTCATTTATGATATTTTTATTCCTCGACCATGTTCGAGGTTTATCATTATAGTTGTTGGATAGGCGGTTGTCCTACGGCAGAGTGAATGTTGATGCGCCTCCTCGTGCAGTAAGGGCTCTTTCGATGTTGAGCGCCTTTGGGATGAGTTGATCATATGATGTGATGCACTGCATTTTTAGGTAGAACGCCAAGTTTTCATCTAGATTGGCTATGATGGTGCAAACTTGTTGTTCTTCTGGCATGGTCCATTTGCTTTGATTGGCTTTGGATCACCACCTTTGCAAGAAGGATGCGAATAGCTCTCCTTTCCTTGGTTTGAGTGCTGATAGTTCTTCCAAACTAACATCTGCACCCATATTGAAAGCATTATTTTTAAGGAAAGCTTCCACGATTTCCTCGAATGTTTTAATGCCCATGGGTAGGCAAGAAAACCATTCCATGGTTTGACCAGTCAGACTACGAGGGAAGAGTCACATTAGATACGTGTCGTCGTATGCGACTTCCATGCAGTGCACCTGAAATTCCCTGACGTGGTTCTCAGGGTTACCCGTTCCATTGTACTTGTCAAATTTGGGGATCTCGAATCCCTTTGGGAACGGTATCATGGTGAGACTTATGTCGAAGGGTTAAGGGCACAAGTTTCCTGGTGTTCTCATGGTTTTTCTTGCTTGTAAGTCCAACACTTGCTGTGAAAGCAGTTTGATTTGTGTTGCGACATCTTTGCTCAAATCGGGAGGTGGAATGAATGTGTTTTGAGGTGTTTGATGGGTGGGAAGAATACTGGTGGGCATTTGCTGCAAGCTCTACTACGCGTTCAAAGCTTGATGGTATGCCTGCATTTGTGTCAACAACGCTTGTTGTTGATCTTCTTATTGTTGTTCCAACAACGCTTATTGTTGGTCCATCTGTTGTTGTTCCCATGAGGCCTGTTGTTGGTCAAACTATTGTTGCACTAACAAGGCTTGTTGTTGGTGTAGTTGTTGCTGTGCCAACAAAGCTTGTTGTTGGTCGAGCTGTTGTTGTGCCAACAAATCTTGTTGTTTGGCTTGTTGCTGCACCTGAAAGTCTTGCAGGGCTTGTTGGTATGCTTGTAGATGGATTGCTTGCAATTGCGCTTGGTATTGTGCATGGGCTTGTGCTTGGGCTTGTGCTTGTGCTTGTGCTTGAGCTTGAGCTTGTGCTTGTGCTTAAGCTTGTGCTTGGGCTTGTGCTTGAGCTTAAGCTTGCTGCCTTTGCTTGAGTACTCTTTGTTGGTTGGCCTTTTGAAGGGTTTGGATTAGGATGGTGAATGAATTTGTTGTGTTGGATTTTGGTGGGATTGGTGGTGGAATGACACCAATTGTTGTGATAGGTGAAAGGGTTATGGTGGTGGTTGGGATTTGGGTTGTTGGAGGGGTGGTTGAGATATTCGGTCCTTGAGGGGGTATGCTTTGAGATAGTTGAGGACCAATTGATGCACTTGTGGGGGTGGTTTGAATGGTCGTGATTTGTTGTTGTGATGCTGCGGGCGAGAAGAGGGAACTTGATGCGATGTTCATATTGCCCAGATCCGAGAAGCTATCGATGCTTGGGGGAGGAAAACCTAATGTGAGAGGTGATGTGGTTGTGAATGGAAATGGGGGTAGAGGTGGTAGGCTACCCTGGAAAGAAAAGGGGTCAACAACTTCAGTTGTTCTAAACAAAACAACTTCTCCTTGTGGTAGAGAAGTTGGTATGTTTAACTGATATGCTGGTGAGGCATGAAATGAAGATGAACAAGTGGGTTTATGGAATGTGAGTGGGACGTATGGGTGTAATGGATTTTCTAGAACAAAATTATCTAGTGTGGTGTTGACAACCACCTCTTTTTTGGCCACAAGGCGATGCCTTTGTAACTCTTGAAACAAGGCACTCCCCTTGTTTGCATTTGGTGAGGCTGGTGTGATGGCTAAGGTGGTGTGAGGTATTTCTTGATTGATATTTGAAATTGGGGATGCGCTTGTAAGGGGCATGTTCGTACTAGTGCTTGCGCCAAGGTCGGGAGGGAACTGGACCCCTCCTCTTGCTATCGCGTTTAAGTACTTGAACATGGCACTAACAATTTTGTGGTTTTTTGGATTTTGAACCATTTTCATTATTTTGGATTGTGTCATCCCCATGTATTCATCGGTGATGTCCTCTTGATGACTCTACTCTTGAGAATTTTGTGGTGATAAAGGAGAGTTAATGGGGGATTGCTTGATCCCACAAGGTTTATTTTGGAGGTTAACTGACTCATGTTCATGGAAGTTGATATTTCGCTGATATTTTCCATGTCCTTCTTGTATTGAGATCTTGTTTGGACCATAAAAAATAGGGATTTGTTTGATCCTAACCTTTTAAGCCCAAAAAAAAAGAACTAGGGAAGTTAATGATCAAAGATGGTGGTAATGATGATGGGGTAAACAGATGAAATGAGTAAATGAAACCTTTTGGATAACTTTTGAAGGGGTATGCTAAACTATTAGGACTTAGATTGATTGTGATAATTTGACTTGATGCGTTAAGCCAAACAGGATTGTAGTGAAGTTGTATTCCCTAGGAAGTTGTGTTATCCTAGGGGAACTTGCACAAGAGGATGAATTGGCTAGGTGTGTTAAACCAATGTGATTGGGAACTAATGAACCTCAAGAAGTTGCGTTATCTAGAGGTAAATTCATCCAAGGGATTTGACTATTGTGGCTAGGTGTGTTAAGCCAAAATAGGATGATGTTGATTTAGCCCTGTTAGTTTAGCATGAGTGATTTTTCTAGAGTTCCCAAGAAGGTTTGATGATGGGATGAGATTTGGTTTGGTGGAGAGATGAATGAGGATGACGCTTTGATCCTAGACTTGAACCTAGACACAACTCTCTTTACAAGAACTCGATATTGAAGAACACGCTATACTTCTTATGGGAGAAAAGCAAACTTTTCAAAGAGTTCAAGATTTTGCTGGTAGTAGAACGCATACAAAGTCGGATTGTTCCTTGAAGCCTTTTCGTAGAAGTTGTATATAAGTCTTTCTCTTACTTCAAGGAGCATCTCAAGGCATTGTTCATGGGCTTTTAGACTTATCTTTTTGAACTTTTGTTTTGGAATCTTGATCTTTCGGGAAATCATTGGGAGCAACACATATGTGGTTCAATTTGTCTCTTTATCTTGGCTTAATGAATTCCTTTTATCAAAGACACTTGCTTGCTTATGTTTCAAACTATATGTCTAATGTCTCATTCTCTTTCTCATCCCACAAGGTCCATTATATGGGAATCAAGGAAAATGGGGCAAAATTTCCCTATGTTTAACCTTATTGAAGACAAATGACGATAAAATCTAAACACTTAGAAACCTCTAAGGATAGAATCCCTAGGGAAAGCAAGAGTGTTCAAAATTCGTCAAAGGGATTTGTCTCCTTAAAGGGGTTTGAAATTTGAAGGTCTTGTGAATGTTCATTTTTTGCAAATGTTTTCGAGAACCAAGCAATGTGTTTTTTCCTTCCAAGCACTTTTAACAACCCTAGGATGATGAGGCAATATCTTGTTGGATTCCCACTTGGATAAATCCAGTTGTGCATATCTTGTGCGAATGGCTAAATGCTTGACCACATTGGCTCCCCTCCATGGTACACACTTCTCGGGTCAACCAAGCATTAGTACCCATGAATCTCCCATGGCATACCTTCCATTGCCACAACAAGACCGCATGTATAATGTGGGGCGGCTTCAAAGGACATGACCTTTTGCACCAACAAGATAGACAAGGTTTTGGCCTTTTTCTAAATAAAGGGTTCTAATGCGAGCATTCCGTTGGTAGGGGATTATCCAACTTTGGCAAGAGTCCATTTCTGTCCATCTCGTCAGAATAATCCTCGTGATTCTTGAACTTTCCTCAAGAATTCACACTTATATACCGGTTGGAAGTCGCTTAGCTTTAGCGTGTTCTCGGTTGGGTCATTCCCTTGGGTGAGTACTTTTTCCCACAAGGCAAGCCCTCTAAGATAAACAAAAGTGAGCTAACATATCCCGTCATTCACACAACCTTTGTTGAAAAACAAAGGGGAGAACCTCCGCAATATATCGTGCTCACACTCGCATGTTTTGTTTAATTTTAAAATTCCCAAATTGAAATGTGGAGGCAATATTTTATGCAACTTAGTGTCACCAAAAAAGACTTTTGATTCTCAAGATCGCTATGAAGCACGAGAGAAGCGCATACGCCTTTTTCAAAAAAGATTACAAAATATGAAAAACACATGTTCAATTTTAATTTTCCTCAAAGAAATGATGAGTTCCTTTTAAGCACCAAATGAAGTGTGAGATTGCCTTGTTCAATTGTTAACCTTTAAACAAAATCTAGTATGTTTGTATAAGGTTCTTTTTAGCCCCTTGGCAAATTTTGAAAATAAATTTGATCATTTATTTTAGATCCAAAAAGAAATTTACTGTCCTAAGGTCAAATGAACTTATCAGATTCCTTAAAGAGTGTTGAAGAACACTTTAGTGTTTAAAAACACTTCGTACAAAATGAGCATGGTGTCATAAAAAAAATTGCTTGTTCTTTTTAAACCCAAAGTAAATTTAGTGTTCCTGAGGCCAAAGATTTCTTAACAAGTTTCTTAAAGAGTGTTGAAAAACACTTTGGGTTGGTGAACATGGTATCATGATAAACTTCTTCCTTTGCTCCAACCTGCAAAATGACAGAAAACCAGAGAGAAATAAAGACAAAAAACCAGACTAAAGACTAAAAAAAACTAAATTTAAAAGGCACATGTCAATTTAAACTTCACTATTTTCCCGCGGCGGAGTTTGGAAAAGCGGCATTATATAGCGTCGCGCGGTTGACTTTGCGCGGCGCTCTGCAGAAACAAGGAGTGCAAAAGCGGCACGACAGAGGCAAGCGATGAAGTTTAGAAGTGGCCCAATTTGGAATTTAGAATTTTTTTAGGTGGGACAGACAGAGCTGCAGAGTTTGGAGGACATGCGGTGCGATATAGGGCTGCGATGTTGAAAGCGGCTCAATATAGACCCGCGCGGTGGAGTTAGGGAAATTCAAAAAGAAGACAAGTAGGTAGAAATTTGTGGAGATGTTTGGAGATTTAGGTGCGGGTTAGTATGTCGCTGCGTCTCTGAGAGTGGTGAAGTATTGCATCGCGGTGCTGAAAGTGGCGAAGTATAGCGCTGTGTGACAGAGTTTGCTGTGTCTGCAAAAAAAAAGTCAAAAACCATATAATTTTTGAAAAACGTGATTAAATTTTTGATTCTGCCCTCCTTCTAGCGCCAAAATGTGAACCCCTAAACCTGCAAATTCACAAAGACAACAAACATGGTTAGATGTTAGATCAAAATGCATACAAGAGTGAGAGATTCCCCATGAAATCCACATATTTGAACTACTATTAGGAAATGAAGAACAAATATTAAACAATATAAAATTAAATCCTAATTTAGCCAATAGATTAATGATCCCATGGGGGAATTGGTGCCAATGGAGTGTTGCAATTGGCCTTTTTCCAATTCCTAGGTTGCAATGAAGATGATCTAGAAATGGTCAAATCTCCAAAGAGATTTGAGCATAACCTTGTTGCAAATGTGAAAAATGGTGAATGCTTGGATGAAAAGAGCAAAATTAGTTCTCAATTGGAGAGAGTAACTTTGCATGAAGACTGTGGATGAGAAATGAGGAGAGAAATCTCCAATTTATAACTTTCAATTTGGAAGAGAAAGTGAGAATTTGAGCAATGTGGGACAAAAGATAATCCAATGGCATTGTGCCACTTGTCCACATGTGATTGGGTGAGGAATAAGCACATTTTGGCTAATAATTTTGAATTTGAAATTGTGAGATGACTTGTTGAAGAGGGAAGGGAAATGAAGTTAATGTCACTTGGCTCAAGGTCAAGGACATGTAAGAGGTCTTAAATGCCTTGTTGGAAGGACTAAGTCCACTTGGTCTTTTTGAATTCAAATGAGGGAATATTCCCTTTTGATGTTTTGTGAGGAAAAATAAATGAATTAATAAATCAAAGTAATTGATTTATTGTGCAACTTGCATTCTCTAGAGAATTTTAATGAGAGGGATTAACTTAATCATGGTTTTGATTTAATTAATGAAGAATTAAGTGATGTGACAATTTAGACTTACATTTATGAATTGATTTAAGTCAAGAATTGAGATGAAATGATTTATTAAATAAATGATTTAATTTATTTAATCAAGAAGGAAGATGTTAGATTAAATCAAATAAGGTTTAATTTATTTAATTTAATAAGAGGACTTTAGGGAATTTAATCAAATAAAAAGATTTATTTAATTAAATAGAGATGCAAGGTTAATTAAATTAAATTGATTAATTTAATCACTTGAAAGAGGAAGACTTAATCCAATAAATAATGATTTATTAAATTAAGAGATAGAAAGTGATGAAATGCTGATAAAGTGATTTAGGAGGAAATGTTGTTAGTAATCACGATCAGGTATGCCAAAACGAACTTGTACATTTTCCATGTCTACATTTTGCCCCTATTTGAAACAATGTACTTGTTGCATTGTTTCAAAGAATAAACTGCTGTGATCAAAGGTTCATGATTTTTTTGAATTTTTTCAGATGCCCCACTACTGCCCCAGTGGAAGGATATTACCCCCTCGAGAGATCGGATGTAAATTTTGATTTTTTGGATGATCTCGCGAAAAAAGATGACAAGGTGCCCGACAGCTCAGAAATGCCTCAGAATGCCAAAAAAATGGATTAAAATGCCAAGAGGGATGTAGAATGACTCGGTTGGATGAAAATGAGTTTGGGGGACCAAAACCTTCTCCGAAAGGTCAAATTAGGTCAGAAAACCCTAATTTTCAGGTTTAAAAAGACCTCGAGGGGTCACTTTCAATACATTTGCAATCTTAACCTTGAAAAATTTGACCCTTGAGCTCTGAGTCCTAGAGAAAATGGCGCAACGATAGCTTCCCCTGCATGTGTCCAAGCGGGTATGAGTATATCAGCTACCAGTCGCTGCAGGACCCATGGTATGTACCCCTATCCAACTTTTATTTTTCTCGTTTCACGTGCATTTATTAGGGTTTAGGTATGGTCAAGTCGACGTGATATAGCATCACGAAAAATTTACAAACAGGACCGCACGGACCTATATAGGACCACTTGTGCCTAGAGCGCCACGCGGCGCAGTTTATCATTTAGGAATTTTAGGGTGGTAAACTCAGCCGCTTTCTCAAACATTGTCGCGCGGGCCCATTTGTCCAATTTAGCTATCTAAGTCCGTCGCACGACGCAATTTGTAAAATTTTTCTATCTAAGTCCGCCGCGTAGCGCTGTTTGGAGACTTACAAACTGCGCCACTTTTGTAAACATCACCGCTTTTGTTGTTTCAAAAGCGAAAGGTGATACAGACAACAGATTTTTTCTAGGGAAGCTGACGCGGTACTTTTCTTTGCGTGGGAGAGACCTGGGGTTATTCATTCGAGGGAGCACCGGTGGCCAGTACTTGAGCGATTATAGGATATGCACATATTCCTCCAAGAATAGCTTGGGATGCTTGGTTTGTGGTTCGTTGCTTACATTCCTCCTGTTCGAGCCCATCTGGGTATGATGCATGCCTTGGCCGAGTGGTGGCATAATGAGACGTCTTCCTTTCATCTTCCCATTGGCGAAGTTACTATTACTCTCGAGGATGTCTGGCGCATCCTCCGACTACCCATTCATGGAGAACAAGTGATTTATGATTTGGAGGAGGGTAGGGATGCCTACTTCGGTGTCATGGGTGTGGACGAGCTCATGCTCTGCAACATTCAATTAGATTTGGAAATCACAGAAATTTACAACCCCATTCCATCCGGCCATCCTTCCACTCCATCCGTCCATCCATTCCATCCATCCTTCCATCCATTCCATTCCATTCCATCCATTCCATCCATCCGTCCATTCCTCCGTCCATCCATTCCGTCCATTCCTCCATTCCTCCGTCCATCCATTCCATCCATCCGGCCATTCCATCCATTCCATCCATCCATCCATCCATTCCATCCTCCATCCATCCTTTCCTCCTCCACTCCTTCCATCCGTCCATTCCATTCCATCCATCCATTCCGTCTCCATCCACTCCATCCATCCATCCTTCCATTTCCTCCTTCATCATTCCTTCCGTCCATCCATCCATGTCCGTCCATCCATCCTCCATTCCATCCATCCATTCCTTCCATTCCATCCGTCCATCCGTCCATTCCATCCTCTTTCTCCATTCCTCCATTCCATTCCATCCATTCCATTCCATCCATCCGTCCATTCCATTCCTCCATTCCATTCCATCCATCCATTCCATCCATCCGTCCGGTCCATCCGTCCATCCATCCGGTCCGGCTCCTTCCTCCGTCCATTCCATCCATCCGTCCATTTTCCGTCCATCCTTCCATCCATTCCGTCCATCCATCCGGTCCATTCCATTCCTCCGTCCATCCGTCCGTCCATCCGTCCATCCATCCTCCATCCTGTCCCGTCTATTGCATATGACATTTCCTATAAAATGTATTTTAGAAATCGAGATGGCTCTACTTCGGCCATTGTAGTATATCTAGCTCATAAAATGGTAAAAGAGAGTAAGCAGTTTTATATGTGCAAGTTAATTCTTAAAAATCTTACTGAAAACATATGAATGTCATTAGTAGAAGGATACTCGTTCTATTTTGGGTCCCTACTCACATGTCTGGTACTCTATTTTCTAGATTCGCTACCAGGAAAGAAAGGCATTAGGTGGGAATTTGAGATTCTTGTTGCAAGACAAATATATAGATACCTAGAAGGCTTGGAGGATAAAGTAAGTGTGTGTAAAAATAATTTATCTTTGTAGAAAGATATGAGCTCCGGTTTGGTTGTGTCTAGTCAATTTGAGGAGGGTTCCTCCTCCGGAACAAAAAAGTTGGAAGTTGTCATTAGTGATTCCCCTTTGGAATCAAAGAAAAGAAAAGCTATCACTGAAGATATCATTGTCATTCCAAAAGAGAAGGAAAAATGAGAAGAATCTGTGTCTGGATCTAAATATTCTAATCCAGATGACATCCGGTCTATGTTAGTTAAAGGGAAGATGAAGAAAATTGGTACGTTATGGAATGCAACCTCTCCTATTGAAAAACTCAAGATTGATGATGCTCTAGTTGAGTATCTACTTCGAAAAGGTATTGATGTATCAATTATGTTTGATTCCTTACCAGATAATTTAGTTGATGTTGTTTAAGAAAGAATGCTATTGGAAGGTCTGAAAGGACACAAGTTAGAAACCATGGTTGAAAAGAGATGTACTAAAGCTAAGCAGATGTTAGCTGGAAATTTAAGTGAGACAAAGAAATGTATCAAAGAAATGTCAGATACCTACAAATATTGTCTCTGGTGGCTTGTTGTGGTTGAAAATTTTAGAGGTAGGATTGAAGCAATAAAATATGAGGTGGACAACATTGGAAAGAACTTTGATATCTTCAAAGACAAAGATGGGAAGCAAATACTGAGAGTTGGTAAATTGAAAGCATAATTGATCATTGTACACACACAAAGAGATGATGTAGTGAAAACCTTC
Organism: Sequoiadendron giganteum; assembly: GCA_007115665.2. Lineage (NCBI taxonomy): Eukaryota > Viridiplantae > Streptophyta > Pinopsida > Cupressales > Cupressaceae > Sequoiadendron > Sequoiadendron giganteum. Next base: position 210,166,510 of record CM021110.1, on the reverse strand, counting down.
AGGAGATTGTTGAGGTCTGGTTAGACCATCTTTCCAAAATACTTGTTGATGCAGAAGATTGTGAAAGACAGTGCTCATCTATAGATTGGTCATATTCTTTCACTTTGTTGGCCTTATTAGAAAGCTTATGCACAAGAATGTACTCTATTGTGTTTGAATGGAGTAATTTATATCATGTTATCAAAGAAAGGTACAAGAAAGTGTTTCAAGTGAAGAGTGTCAATTTTACTTGAATCCTGAATGTTCAAATTTCTAATGTTTTTGTTTTGAGAAAAGGAAGAGAAAAAGAAAAAAAATTTGAAAGGTTGAATGCTTGAAAGTTTGTGAAATTGGAGCCTTTTTGAAATTTTTGGATGTCACCATGTTTACATATTTTTTGGCGCCCTTTGCCATTGATGTCAAAGGGGGAGAGTTTTGGAAGAGTTTTTGGGAGAGATTTGGAAGAGTATTTTGGAGAGATTGGAGGAAAGTTTTGAATTGGAATTTTGGCACATGTTGCCATCAATGACAAAGGGGGTGATTGTTGGAAGATTAGTCTGTATGTTTTCATTGATTTCACCATGTTTTTTATGGTATCAGATTGGTCTGGTACCCTAAATTGGTGTGCAAAATAAGTGTACTTTCTCCAGTGTTTGGTCTGGTATTTTGGTCTGCATATCTCCTTCGGTAATCATCATTATTCAAGGTTTTTCGGAAATGGTTTATGATCACTTGAAGTGTGTATGTATTCATTCCCGTATGTTCATATGAATGGATGGTGAGTTGGCATCGACTTTGGTAATTGCATTGTCATTATTAGGTTAATCATGGCCGACCTAATAATCAGTTTATAGTTTAACATGTATTGCAAATATATGTGTGACCTAGCTTTGGTCCCACCTGGAATAATATTGCATGACACATGGTTGAATTACTATTTGAAAAGCTTTGTATGAAGTCGACCGTTATCTTTTTGTAAATAGATGTTACATCCAATTAGGTCGACCTAATTGATGCATGCAGATATATATACAAGATGGTGTGAAGATGTAGGTGTGCATGTATACGAGTAGTGTGAAATTGATATGGGAAGTGAGTGAGTAGAAGGGTGAAGATTAGTCTTCTATCATGCGAGTGAATACTCTGAGCATCAATGGAACTTAATCAACACTTGTGGTGTAATTCCATTAGTTCATATTCTGGTTGTAAGCCATTTTTATTTCTATCACATCTGTAGGTAGTGAGCCCTTTGGTAGTGAGCCTCTTCTGTAATTGGTATTGAAACAACTATATATAGTGAGCTAATCCTCACCGTGGTTTTTCCCTCATTGGGTTTTCCACGTAAAAATCTGGTGTTTATATGTATATGATTTCATTTTGTGTTCTTTCTCTTCACTGTTATATGCATTAAAGTAATTAATGATGTTTGTTCAATAAGTTTTAGAAGATACTAATTCATCCCCCCTCTCGGTATCTTGATTATTCAACAAGTATGTTGTATTTGATGGTTTTTCACATCATGTGTTTCCATCAATGACAAAGGTGGAGATTGTTGCAAGAATGAAGGTGTTGTCATTGATGTCAACTGGTCAATTGGTTATCAACTAGTTACTGCTATCATTGGTGTAATGGATGCAGGTTATTGGCTGGATATGTCAAGGATATTGAAAAAATTGTAATGAAGAAAGATTGCAGGTGTTCAATGGTTGCTCCGATTTTTTCTTCTATGTTTGCATGGTTTAGATATGTTGATCATGGTTTTTGGAAGCTGCTATATCCAGATTCTTGACTTCTAATTTATTGTACAATGTGAGTTATGTTCACTAGTTGTGAACAATGGTTTTTTGTGTATCTAGCTAAGGTCCGAGAAAAATGTTGTTGGTCCGGATTTACTTTTGGTTGTCTTATGACTTGCGGTTCTAGAGTTAAGTTGCTATGATCATGTTGAAGATAATTTTGGTGTCTGGAAAGATTTGATCGTGCTAAGGGTTGGGTGTGCTTAATTGTTCTATGTGTTTTACATTGGTTTGGTTGACCTTGTGTTGAACACTGCCTTCGAAGTTGATGAAGTGTTTTGGGACCTATTTGGGTCCTCATCAAGTGTGTGTTTAGGTTTCCCTCATTCTAATTCCACACTAAGATGTTTTTGCGTCAACCTAATTTGAATCTAATGATGGATGGCCGACTTTGGATATGTTTCGAAGTTGAAGATGGTATAAATATAGGATGAGCGAATGGTGAAAGATATAAAAAAGATAAGTGCAAATAAATAGAGTAGATAGATGTGAAATAGATGCAAATCAATTGGTGTATGTGATGCGAGTGTGAAAAATCAGTGCGAAGTCTAAATGTTGAGTTTCTGGATGTAGCGAGTTGAAGGTGTACTCTAACATTCATGCATGTCTACAAGTGATTGAGTAAATTATGGTGGAAATCTCTATTGCATTGAGATTGTGTTATCTCTGTAACATATCTCTTCTACCTTCTTTGTATCTTTGTGGCAGTAAGCCCTCTGAGTGGTTAACCCTATTGGACAGTGAGTTCTTGTTTTGGCAATGAGCCTTTTCTCTAGAAGTGAGCCTTTGTAATCAGTTTTGGTATTCTCTATAGTGTGAGTTAATCCTCACCATGGTTTTTCCCTCATTGGTTTTTCCATGTAAATCTGGTGTTACTGTGTTTGTGTGATGGTTTTCAGTTTCTACACTTGCACTTGGTGTTTAATCATTTTAGCAATGTTAAGGATTTGTGATTGATCTAAGTTTCGGTGAATGATTTAAAAGGTTAAATTTTCTATAACTGATTAACCCCCCCTCTCAGTTGTCTTTTTCAATGCTTTCTACTCCATTCAAATGGAAGCTTTGATAATTTATGTGAATCTGTCACCACATCTACTTTTTATGTAGTCCTCAATATAGTCCAAACCAGACTTGCTCGCTATGTTGGGAGAATTACAAAAGAAATTTGATTTATTTGAAGCCAAAATTACTAGTGGTGGTCACAGGTATGAAGAGAAAGACTTTATTTTCAAGCGATTTTTTCCAATAGCGTTGTGTTTTAACGGTGCTGATAGTTTTGCTAAGCATGGAGGCTATCATCTTTATTTTGATTGGAGTTGGATCATTTGGGAGCTACAATTTGATGAGGTTATTTTGATGGGGGGTTGTAACATTTCCTTGGACAACAATGGTTTCTCAATTTTTTTGTCTTAGAATTTTATGCTAGTCCTCTACCTAAATTTGCTATTGTTGAGTTTGGTTGAGGGATGTTGCTTAGTTCCATATTTAAATCTCATTACCTCATTGTTATAATTTTTTGCAGCAACAATTTGGTGGTTGTTTTATTGTAACAACCTTACAACTATCCCTTTGTTCCCCTTTCTCAGTTATCTCGCTATTCTTTTGAGCTGTATTGTTTCTATTTTATTACAACATTTCTCTTATTTGTAAACATTTTTTGCTTAATTCTATACAAAAAAAAGGATGATATATTTTAAAATATTGGACCCCTTCAAGATAAGGGTGTTGTCCATAATCATGAGGTGAATTGTGGGATATAAAGTCAATAAAACAATTCAATCCTACAAATGTATAAAAAAGTGTGTTAATGTTATAGTTGAATCATAATGAAAAAGTGTTAAGAAGCATTAATAAACAATTTAATTATACTATGTGATTAAAAAAAGTTCCATAACTCTTAAGTTAAAAATATGTCATGTAAATGATAAAAATGGGAAATGTGCTTTTACCCTTTGGTACATCACTTTTAACATCAATATACAAAGAAAAAAAATGGTTTTAAGAAATTTTAATCTAAAAAAATACAAGGGAATAAATAAATTTAAACATGGGAGGATTAGTTTGACATGTCAACTATTATATGTGGTCTTTGGTTTAAAATTTTCAATATTTTTATAATAATATTGACTAAAATTATGGGCCTATAGGTTTGTAAAAGGTTGATGGTAACCTTACTAAGCATGCAAAAAGAAGTGTGATAAAGAAGGTAGGAGGATATTAATATTGAATTTTTACATGAGCAATGCTCTATTATTGTTTGTTTGTTTAAAATGATATAGGAGGGTCACTATTAATATTTGGAGTCTTACATGAGTGTCGCTCTATTATTAGTGTTTATATTAAAGAAATTTTAGTTTAATCATACAAAAGATTAGCATTAGTGGAAAATTTTATGAACACACAAATGGAGGTATGTGATAAGAAAGGTGAAAGTATATTGAGGAATTTTACATTATGTATTTTTATACTATTTTTGAAAGTTTAATGTTTAATTGAAAATATAGTAAACTTAAACGTCAAAGGTCATTGAGGATCATATGTTTTAAGGATACACAGATACAAATTCATGTTTATATTTTCTATTATGTACAATAATTATTCAAACAACTATTAGTTTTCTAGTGTGTACAAATACAATGTTAATGTCTTTGTAAAGTTTATGAGAGATAAAATCTAAAGAATGCTAAGAGTGAATTTAGAGGTCGATCATTGAAGAATGTAATTTAAATCACATTGTGATTGAAAACCATGATTTTGGTTTTTAATGCAAGTTTTAAAAACATTTTGTAGATATTTGACAAGATTGAATTTTTTAAACTACTTTGGTTATTTATCATGAAAAGTGTTTGGATTTTAGTTTATAAAGACTCAAAGCATTGAACCAGATTTCTAGAAATTTTCCTTTCCAAGAAAGGAGGTTAATTGGTAAGGAAGAATATTGTGAAAGATATATAAGTTACCAAGATTTGTACTTACATCTTTGGGGTTATTCATCTAGTATATTTTAATTGATTTATCCAAATTTCAATGGATAGAGGTACAACTAGAATATTATAAATTAGGTCCATGTCTCAATTGTGTGGTTGTTGTGAAGTCTAATTAATGTGTTGTAAACTTGGTAAAGTCTACTCAATTCAGAGGATTAACTGGCTGACAATCCACTTCACATTGTTAAGATTACATTAAATCATCAACCAAGGTGTGTAAGCTTATGATGGTACTGCACTATATGTGCCTTCACAGACTCATATACACCTAAATTATCCTATGCAAACTTATCCAAACTATTCTACTTTGCTAGAGCCTTATAGAATTGCAAAAATAGTAAAAGTAGTTACAAAACCTAATGGCTATGGGTACTTGCAGCATAGGTTGTAGGTGACTGCTAATAATAAGTATAAAATAAATCTAAAACTTATTCAGAATAACAAAGCAATCAAATCTAATATTCAAAGTGCTAGGATTCACTATTTATATGACTGTTCATGAACAACAACTAATGTAATCAACCATAATAACTATTCTACTTTACTTGCAATGTATTTATGAAACAATAAAAAAGTTATTAACAGGAATACGTAAATGAATAAGTAAGTAAATGAAGTGAAAGGCAGTACCTTGAGTGGCCATCTCAGGGGATTGTCTCACTTAACTAAGAATTAGATCTAGCTTATAATCTTATGCATCCATGTAACATACAACTCCATTCATTGCATATCACCAGATATCCAAACAAAATCCTTCTTTTAGATTGTATTCAATAATGGCATCTTAACAACATGTTTTTGGATAACTTAAAACTAGAAAATGACTAACTGCTTAATAACTTGTAACAACCAACTAACTTTGCTACGAACTAATCCCCTGACTCTATACAAAAATGGGGAGAGACTTATTCAAACTACTAAGTAAATACAACCATTAATCCCACTCTTAGATATGAGGATATGAAATTAAGATTGGCTTATTTATTCTAACTAAAAAGGAAGAAAAGACCTATTCAACAAAGAATTAAATGAAAAAACTTGCATGTGAAACACATAAGAAAACATTTAGAGTTTTAGAACAAGCATCCTCCTTCAGTATTTATTCCTACCATGATCACATCTAGCTCCACAACTTCTTGCACTTTAGGTGGTTCAAACTTCACTGGCCCCCTGTTTCACTACTTCGGTTCTTGCTACAAATACTTTATTCTTGTTACCTTGTGTTGAGTTGCAGAGAGGTTAATTTATACAACATACATATACAACTAACCTTCATAATCAAATCACAAAATTCTATTCATACGCACACATTCTCTATTTAAATCATGCAATTGCTATGAATATTATCACCATATTTCATACTAGGTTTATAGTTGCAAGGTATATTATGAAAGGATAGCATATTATGGAAGTTTCTGTCTAAAATATATAAAAAGCGTCTTAAAGCATATGAAAAGTAATAGAAAAAGAACTAATGATGAAGCCCATCATTCCCCCCAACTTATCTTTTTGCTTGTCCTCAAGCAAAAATACTTGACTAAAACCACCTACGGAAGAAGATTATAGTATAAAGCAATTTGCCTAAGATCCATGACTGCATTGACTCCCTGTCTTTGTTTGAGATAAAAGCTATTATAACATGCAAGCGTATCCAACTTAACTGATTCCACATTCACACATTGATCATTCTTTTCTACTGTCCATTAATACGGTACTGGATGAAGTAGAATGGGAGGGTGATAGGTAAGTGGAAGCCATTCCACTCCTCTTATTCCTAAAATCATGATATAATTGCATAATCTCTCAATCATACTCATGAAATTATAGAAAGAGTGAGGTTCTTTCTTCTATAACTCTAGAGTCAAGCTTTTCCACCTATTTTCCACATATTTTAGGCAGTCCTGGAGGTTGGTCTTTGCAAGTTGCTGAACCCTTTTGTAATCCCGAAGTCTCAAGTCTACAATTACTTTTCCCACACCCCAGTGAGAAAGGAGTGTCAACCATTGATTAATGACTCTATTGGGATATGTTGCTTCCTTCCTAAGCTGCAATGATACTATTTTCTCTTGTTCCTCATATTTTTCCATTAGTTCCCCTCAGAGTTGCTCATTCCTAAAATAGGATGCTAAGGCCCTTACTTGCAAATCCCCAACATAGATTAAGTGATTCCATTCAGTTTCCTTTGTCATCACATAGTTGTGTATATAATACTCACACAACTGATCCTGCTCCTCCAAGTTAACTGTATTGAAAAAACTAAGAAAACTATGCCTCTTATTTAAACAAAATGACTGATCATTAATGAACTTATTAAACTGAAAGCTGAGAAAAATCTCTTTTAAAAATAATGCATACACTATAGGTGGAGGTCTACACTCAATAATTTGAATAGCTCTATCTATCAATTCTATCAATTTATCCTTCAATTTATTTAGGTTCAAGTTCTTACTTTCCAGTGATGCATTCAAAATGTGTTTCTCCTTCTCCTAGTTTTCTTTTTCTTGCTTGAATTGGTTAGTGACTTTTAACAATTCCAAACCTAGAGACAAATTAGTATGATGTGTTGGTGTTTTTACAATAGGGGGTCATAGATTTAATGCTACACTCTTCTAAACCCTTATTTTATCCTCATCCATTTGTGCTAGTAGATCCAACTTAGCTCTATGATAATAAGTCTATATCTTTTCTTCCAACTCCTAAATCCTTATCTCCTTCTCTTTGTCTCTTCGGTCATACCTTTTCACTTATTCTTCTAGTTGTTCTATTTTTTCAAGAGATTTATGAAGCTCTTTTCTTATATTTATGTCTTCCAACAATTCTTCCTTTTCTTCAAAATTCAAATCATCATCATCCCTTGTAATATTTAAAATTTCCCTATTGGGGCTATTGGGGGCTTCTTTTCTTCTTTTCTTTGCAATAAAGATATCCTTTGAATTAGAGTCAGAGGAAGAAGAAATATACCCTCTTTTTCTAATAGGAACATTAACATTTTTAGGAATATCAATAGAAACATCTTTAGGGACATCTATTTCCCTAGTTGTGTCTGTATCTATCATCATTGCATCCTGATCTTGCTATGGACTTCATTTATTTCTTCCTATTTATGCTTTTCCATGCTTCTCTTTTCAACATTGTGCCTTCTAAACCTACATAAGCATCAGGGAGTAACATTTTCTTGTATAACTTTTCTCTTTTTCTTCCTTTCATTCCCCTTTTTCTTCCTTTCATTCCCCTTTTTCTTCTCTACCCCTTCCTTTACAACATTTTTTTGCTTCTCAACACATTTCTTCTTCTTTTTCCCTTTAGAAGATGTTGATGCAGTACTTCTTTTAGCTCTAGGGTTTTGAGATGATGAGGGCTCTTCTTTTACCACTAACATATGTTCTCATATATCATGTTGTTCAGACTCGCTATGGTTGCGGGTAGGTGAAGCCAATGGTGTAATATGAAAATTTCCTCTCCCAGGTTCATTTTTCTCAAGTTTAATTTATGGTTCAGACCTAGGTTGAGGTTCATCCTCTACTTCAGGTGCCTCAAGCAACTGAGTGATATCCTTACAATTTTTGAAATCATCCCAATTAACCTATGGGTGTTGAATTCTCAGACTCCTTTTAACCAGTAGGATTATCAAGCAATGATGGAACAATGTGGTGTTTGTTTTTTTCCTCTGATATTCATTTTCCATTCTCTTCAGCATGTTATACATAAAATTGGGTACATTCACCAATTTTTCATGCCATAAATGATTTAACAAAGTAAAATGCACAGTGTATAAGAGGTTGTGATGACCATCACAAGTAAAATATTTAATAATATAACGAGCATATTTTCCCCAAAAGAATGGAAGGGAAAGTTGCTTTGTACCTTATGATGTGGAGTCCAAAATTTCTCTTCGCTCACAGAACTCCTCCTTTTCCACCACTGCATCTACATGAGTTGGGTATTCAGACGATGTTCGAGGTAATCCTGTGACTTGAGCAATTGCCATTTTAGAAGCATCTAATACCAACCTTCTCACTGTTGCTTCATCATACTGTAATGTTACTGCAAAATCTCTTGCTATGTCATTATCATACTCTATCAGCTTCAAGAAATATTCCAACCTTCCTACTCTGGTAAACAAGGATAAAACCATCAAATCTTCTAATATTTCTTTATGCATAGATGGTTCTCTGCGTATAACATCTCCTCCCATTGTCCTATTGTTCTGCAACCTTGTATAACTCAAATTATACTTAGAACTTGACTCACCACCTTTAAAAATCCTCCAATTTTACTACTCCTTCAAATACCTTCCCTTATACCCAATACTGCAACTCACAATCCCCCTTTTCTTTTAGCTCAATCAAGTGAAAAATCTTCTTATCTTAGCTTATTTTAGGGTAGGAATTGTAGACATGTAAAATTGACCTAACACCTATCACACACCCTAAACAACATCGAACAACATCGAACAATATCGAACAACATCTCAGAATGATCTCACAACATCTCGAAATCATCCTGAATCATCCCAGAAAATCTTGGAATCATCTCGCAACATCTTGGAATCATCCCACAACATCTCAAAATCATCCTGCAAGATATCATAATCATCTCACATCATCTTGAAATCATCTTGAAACATCCCACAACATCACATAATCATCTCGCAACATCTCAAAATCATCCTGAAACATCCCACAATATCTTGAAAACATTAAATAACATCAAACATAATCCAAAACCCTAAATTCCTCTATTAATTGAATAATACAACATTATTTAATTAATTCACTTTTTCATCATTTCTGACGAATTAAATAAAATCCTAAAAAACCCTAATTCTGCTATTAATTAAATAAAACAACATTATTTAATAAATTCACGTTTTTATCATTTCAACCAATTAAATAAATTACATTTATTTAATGAAGTCCTAATCCCACTTTATTTCATCCTGATTGATTAAATGACACTAATTATTTAATTACGTCAATATATCACCTTATTCCTCTAAGCTAATTTAATTATTAAATCATAATAATTTAATTATGACATTTTCCCTCCAAAATTTGAAACAATAAATCAAACTATGTAAATCAATTATCAAAAATCAAATCAAACTAATGCAACTTTGTTTGTAAAATTCAAACTTGATTTGCACGTTCAACTCCAAAAAGGAATTAATTAATTAAATCAACTAATTCATATTCCTCACCCACTTTCTGATTGAGAAAATTATGATTGCTGACTAATGAATCTAATGTTCTAACTAAGTCATCAATTTCCTAACTAAGCCATCTAAATCATGACTGATCAATCTAAATCCTGACTAATCAATCTAATCCTTAACTAGCCAATCTATTCCTCAATCGCAAAAATTGTGCAATCTACTTTGCACAATCTTCTCATGTCTAAATCCTCTCAACACATTTGGACCATTGATTTGGATATTCTCCAACATGATCTTGATCGTTCATTTCAAATCTCATTTTCTATATAACAAACCTCTTTCCTCACAAAAAATGATTGGAGAATCAACATACCTTATGCAACATACTATTGAGATCACCATTGATAGAGTTTCATCATTCCTTTGATCAACCAACATCAACATCATTCTTCAAGCTTTGCACCCAAACTATGGAGGCTTTGCAGTGATACAAACAATCCAACATCAGGCGAACACACTCCGATACGAGATGGTAACACTTTTCTATTGCCTTGAATTCAATTTGGTAATCATAGGATTCCTTAATATGCTTTCAATATCTTAGTTTCATTTCGTAAGTGTAGGATTAGATCTAGATTACTATTCTTGATCTTAGATTAGATTCTAATTTCAAGTACATTTGATCTTGTTTACATCTATGATTTTCCCCCTCCACATATTATGGCATGCCTGGTGGGACCCTTGTCCCATACACTAATGTTTTTATGAGCTATTTTTGAAGTTGTAGGTCCTAGAATTACATTTGAAAATGTTTTCACGCACTGTCCCAGAAAATTTCGCAATTGCCTGTCAAGAAAACCGTGCACTTGACTCTGAAAACCAAGCATTTGCCTCATGAACTGTGCACTTGACAGTGTTTCTGCACACTTGCTTTTATTTCATTGCATTTGACTCATGACAGGGGCGCACTTGCTCTAAAATTTGAGCATTTAATTCTGGAAGGGGCGCATTTGACTTTGATTTCTGAGCACTTGCTTTGACATACCAGTGCACGAAATCTCCATTTTTATAATTATTTTTTTTGCTAAGCTATGCCTATTTTTGAATGTGTAACAAGCCCTAACATGTTTGTATGCAATATTTGAAAGACATTAACTTGTTTTCTATAGGGAAGATGAACGGTTGACACACTCTAGATCTATAATCTTTTTTTTATTAAAGTTAGGAACGTTTATTTTGGTGCATAAAAAGAACAAACAAACTTTGTTTTAGTGCTCTTAAAATGAACCCTTCCAAGCTTTCTTAAAATAGGAATTTTCATTTGGTGCTTTAAAAAGAACAAGAAAAATGCACATTTTGTTTTGGTGTTACTAAAAATTGAACCATTTCCATGCTTTCATAATTAGGAACTCTTATTTGGTGCTTTAAAAAGAACGACACAAATGAACCTTTCATTTTGGTGCTCTTAAAAATGAACCATTTCAAGTTTTTCTAAGTCAGGAATTATCAATTTGGTGCATAAAAAGAACAAAATATTTCAATTAAGGTGCTCTAAAAATGAATGCTTTCCAAGTTTTCATAATTAGGAACTTTGATTTTGGTGCATAAAAAGAACGCAAAATAATTTCTTTTTGTTGATGCACGCTCATTTTCACTTTTGTTGACCAAGTTAAGACCAGGATTGATTTCTTAGAAACACTCAGATTTGGGCTTAAAAATAAACAAATTATTCTTTCTATCTTGCACCATTTCTATCTTAATTGATTGATATTTAGAATACTTTGTATTGGTGCAATTAAAAATAACTTTGTTTTATCCACATATTTTTAGGGATAACATTGCTCGAAGTGCTTAAAAAGAATCAAATTGCTATGAAGTGTTTGTTGTGCATTCATTTTTTGGTAAGCTAAAGTGTTTTATCTTCTCGCCTCGCACCTTTTGGTGATCTTGGGTGAGCGAAAACAAACATTTTTGGTCTTCACATTTTATTTTCATATTTTACCTTAAAAAGGGGGCTTGCTTTGAGACACATATCACACTAGAGAACTCATCGTAAGGTCTCGAAACACGTTTACTGGTGGGCTATATCAAAGGTTACAAAAATGTAATAAATTATCTTTAAGCTATGCTAACAATAAACTGCACCTAATCCCATGCCTCAAGTGGAATGTGAATGGTTAAAGAGCCTTAAGTGGCCAGCGGGTGAGTGTCAGATTTCCGTGTTCATAGTTATGACTAAGAGCCAAATTGTTTTAGAAGCTACCCCTTTATCCAAAAACATTCTTTGAAAGCAATGCATCAAAATCTAATTTTGAGAAGTTACATGTCAAGTTCGGCTACAGGCCCATGCCATAAGTTGCATGTAAAATCATCCCTTCAGGGCATGAGGCATGCTTACCTAAAATAATGGTTTCTATCCACTAGGGTTGTAAATGCTTGTTTATGTTAAACTTTCCAAATACGTTCAAAACAATTTGACATCAAAATCTATGCTTGATCTAAAATGAACACATCCAAACAAACACTGAACATGATGGTTGAATCATAAACCCTTTGACTTAGTGTATAAAGAAGCCCTATACTTGCACTCTTTAAAAGGATTTTTCTTAAAAGGTTTTTGAATATTTAGGATTTAATTTCAGGTTGCATTGGATCAAATTAAATATTTGGGAACTATGGCTTGGGTGTTGTGATTTCACAACTTAAGCTATAGACATGAAGGTCACATAATTCCATGGTTTTTGAATCAGTCCAGGTGTTGTTTTATCACTTGTCATACTCCAAACATAGAGAAAATGAGAGAAGAACCAAATTTAAACTTGCAAAAATCCAATAAAAGATTGTTCAAAACTAGAAACAAAGCACACATAAACCACATTCGCACAAAATTCCAATACAAGTTATCACAGTTACTGAGCAATTGCCAAAATTTCATTGCATTTGCACAAAATTTTAGTGCAATTGCCATAATTTTTGAGCAGTAGCCAAATTTTCATTACATTTTCTCTCTATCTCAGAAAATTTATTGATGAAAATCAGTTGCATTTGATAGAAACTAAGCACTTGCTGCAGGAACCACACACTTAATTTTATTCCCTTGGATTTTCTTCAGAGAAATTGGTGCACTTGCTACTAAGATCCTTGCATTTTCCAAAAGATGCTCACTTTTTCTTGAGAAAATATTGCATTTGACAAAAAACACCCAAATAGTTGCACTTTCCATTCTAGCTCACGCTTACTTTTCTGAAGTTACTCGAGCACTTGACACATTTTTTTCCACACTTGATAAATTTGGCCACTTTTGCTCACATTCTTGTGCATTTTGCTTGAAAACCAACGTTATTGCTTCATCCTGCTAAAACTTGGGGAGCATAAATCGAAGTTGTTTATAGGATCATTGTTCGAACAAAACGATTGGAAAACCGGATAAGTCACATAGTCCCTCATCCATTATTTCCATCCTAATTATTAGAAATTAAAATAAAAAAAACCATTGGGATCATTCCTTTACTCAGATGTCTATGATATCAACAGTTACTTGGAGCTTGCAGATAGTTCAAGTAAGCTTTCCCACAACATATCCTCTGAAAAAGGAAGTGAAATATCGACCCTAGTTCTTCAACATTTTTATTTTCGAAAAGTAGCACCACTCGAAAACAATACTCAAACCTTAGGGTATTGAGCTTCATAGCAACCATCTCAAAACACCATTACACCTTATGACCATCTAGCGACCAACTAATCTAGTTCAACAACCGAACCTTGTAGCACTAATCCTTCAACCTAGTCTCACATACATTGAAGGTGAACAAATTGACATCATAAGTAATTTGAGAACCTTCATATTTGAGAAGAACGAAATGCATCACCAATTTCTCATCACATAAATCATCTTAGACGAAGAGGAAGAGAAAGTAGATAGAGCAGCCGAAAGACCCATGTTACCACCACCTGCATGGCAATAGATATACATCCCTCATTCTTTTCGGAAAGAAAAAGATCCTTAGGTCCAAAAAAAGAAAAATCCTTAAGCAAAAATCTATACTCCAGCTCTCAAAAAATTGCCCTACAAAAAGGTTCACCAAAGGGTTCTTCTCAAGAAGATATCACATCGATCGGAATAGACTAGACTTTTTCTATTTATGCTTTGCACCAATAGGACAAATCATTTTTAGAGACTAGGAGTTACGAAAAGAGTCACAAAGAGCTTGAAAGTTGTTTATGACAACTACAAGACCACAACACAAGGAGAAAACAAAAGCAAGCAAGAACAATAGAACATCCCACAAGAAAATACCATGAACGATGAAAGTAGCCCATGGGGCTATATGCCAAGCAACCTTGAAACACCCCAAAAGAGACCTATGTAAAAAGACACCTTCAATGAGGAAGAACTAAATCTCAAAAAAAAGGAGGTGATAGAACAAAAAACTAGGACCCAAACAGAGTGGTTGTTGAGAAAAAGCCCAAACTCATATTTCTTCAAGTTAGCACAAAGTGGCACTAAATTACTAGTGGACTTCAATGTAGAGGCTCTAAAAGATCCCAATATTATTCCCTTAGGGGATAACTTAATTGTGAGACAAATAACCAAACCCCTAGTGATGCCAAACATGTCACCCATGTTATCACAAAATAATGGTCAACCCAAAGAGAACCCCTTGTTCAGAAAACCAACTTAGATTGAACAAGCAAGAGTGGCACAACTGTATCAAGGAGGGCCATCCCAGTATGAACCACAAAAAAACAATCCGCCTCCCAAATAATATGTACCCCAAAACACTTCGAGTGTCGACCCTTACCAAAACAATCAATACCATCAACAAGGTGGACCATAGGGTCCCCTTCCAAATCAGTACCACCAACAAGGTGGACCACAAGATCCTCTTCCAAACTAGCAGTACCATAAACAAGGTGAACCACAAGGTTCCCTTCCAAATCAGTACCATGAACAAGGTGGACCACAGGTACCCTTCTGAAACAACAATACCAACAACAAGGTGTTCCATATAGCACACTTGTTCAATCATCCCCTCAACAAGGTGTCTTGCAAACACATTAATAGGGTAACATTCAGTTTAGTCCTTCCCAATAGAAAGGTGTTCCATGGAGCACCCTTCTTCAGTCATCCCATCAACAAGGTGTCCCTCTAATGCATCAAAAGGATAACCTTCAGTTTAGTCCTTCCCAGCAACAAGGTGTACCACAAAGCACCCTTCTTCAGTCGTCCCATCAATAAGGTGTCCCACTAATGCATCAACATGGTAACCTTCAGTTTAGTCCTTCCCAACAACAAGGTGTGCCATAAAGAACCCTTCTTCAGTCATCCCATCAACAAGGTGTCCCGCTAACGCATCAACAAGGTAACCTTCACTTTAGTCCTTCCCAACAACAAGGTGTGTCATAGAGCTCCCTTCTTCATTCATCCCATCAACAAGGTGTCCCGCTAACACATCAATAGGGTAACCTTCAGTTTAGTCCTTCTCAATAGCAAGGTGTACCATAAATCACCATTCTTCAATCATCCCATCAACAAGGTAACTCGTTAATGCACCATCAGGGAAACATTCAAGATAATTCATATCAACAACCAGGTCTACCATAGGGCACTCCTCCCAATTCATCCTACCAATAAGGCATCTGGCTAATGCATCAACAGGGTAACCTTCATTACACTTCATCCAAACAACAAGGAGCGAACCCTCCTTACGCACAACAAGGACCTAACCCGCTCTATGTATGAAACACCTACCAAGAGTGAATGTCCACATTCTATCCAACATATGACCAAACAAATGTTATAGGACAACAGGGTTATTACATGCAAGGCTTGCAAAAAAATGTACTGAAAACAAAGGTGGAACTAAAACTAGACACCATCACCCAACATATAGTAGACATGTAGGTAGGAGAATAAAAGAAGACCTACACTCTTCAATAAATTTGTCCATTCCCATTTGATCATTTAATCACTGCATTACCTTTTCCAAAGAATTTTGAAACGCCCAGGTTTGACAACAAATACAAAGGAAGAGGAGATCTAGTAGAGCATTATGATGCCTAACTCATGAGGCTCTTTCCATGTAGCCTTATAGATCATGCTATGGAGTGGTTCACCCATTTGGAACCAAGAATTAGAACTTTTGATGAACTATCTAGCAAGTTCATAAGCCACTTCTTTATTTAACATAGAGCAAGATGTCACCATAACAAGTTTGTCCATAATCAAACAAAATAAAGGAGAGTCCTTTACCTCCTACCTACAAAGATAGAGACACAAAGCAAGTCAATGCAAATGGCCCATTCTAGACAAGGAGTTAGTAGATATTTTCATCACGAATGTCTTACCTAAAATAAACTATCAACTCACAATGTTATATCTAGAAGACTTTGAAGAAACCATAGAAAAGGGATTAAATATAAAGAGAGCCCTCATTGCAAGGGGAGTCCTTAAATGAGCAGCTTAAAATATAGTCATTCTAGTTCAAACGAGAAACCTAAAGTGTGGGCCAAAAATAGAAACATCACAAATGATGGACTAGTTGATGCAAGAGCACTATGGAATGCACATAACACACCTAAAAACAAACCATAGGTGGAACAAACAAGCTATGGTCCCAACAACACACAAAGCAACCAAATTACCTATCCCAAGAACAATCAGGTTGTAAACCAACAGATGAATTAGGGAGGGCAACAAAGGTAGTATGATCAACCTAGGAGGAAATTCATAGTACTAGGTGAGTCACTTGAAATAGTCATGCACAAACTAGTACAAAAAAACCTTAGAAAAACAAACGATCACCCAAACTATGAGGAACCTAGCTTCAAGACACCGTGGTATAATGAGAAGGACTTATGTGAACTCCATAAGATCAAAGGACACAAAAATAAAAATTGCATGCAACTCAAACACATTATCTAGGAATTAATAGATAAAGGAGAAGTGTACATTGAACATCATCCTGGAAACAAGGATCTTCAACCATGCTCAAACCCAATCCCAAACCATGCCAAAAGGAATGACAAAGGAAAATAACAAGAGTACCACAATGCTAATTATACATATGGTGACATGGTTTTAGGAATCCTCTCACAAGTTGATGATAATAGGGAAAACATAGTCACTATACACGGTGGAGATAACAACTGCAATGTAACTACCCATCGAGGGAGAGTTACAAAACAAGGAGCTCCATCCAAACCTATAAGACAACGAATGACTACAACATTGTAGACCAATTGAAGGGGACTACTACCTTAATCTCACTCTTAGAATTGTTAAAACTATCACCCGCACATAGGGAAATACTTTAAAAATCATTAGACGCATCAATCCCCAATGACCTTGATCCAAATCAGTTCCAAGCCATGGTGGGCAAGATCACAAAAAGCAATCATTTAGTCTTTTTAGAGAAAGATCTACCACAAAGAAAATTCCACAATCAAGCTCTATACATAGAGTTTGGTGTTCACAAAACCATGGTCAAATGAGTATTGATAGATAATGGTGCAGGTTTAATCATCTATACCCTAAAATTAATCAAACAGTTGGGGTATTTTGATGACATGATAGATAAAGCAAAGAGTATCACCATAAGAGCTTACGATGATCTTGAAAGAAATTTTGAAGGAACAATCAAGATACCAGTGTCGATAGGACCAACTATCACATAAACTACATGTAAAGTGATTGACCTTGAGTTACCATATAACCTACTCTTGGGATGCCCTTGGATTCATGTATTACAAGTAGTCCCTTCAACTTTTCATCAGTGCCTAAAGTTTCCCCATGAAGGAAAAGAAGTAACACTATATGTCGATCCTAAGCCTTTTCATTTTTGTACAAAGTTGGAGGAGAAGTAAAATAAAATCCAACATGTGCCTAGCGATGACATAGCCTTCCACTCATTTTCTTATGTCAACCTTTCCATGCTTTCGTCGACCTCAACCAAGAACACATCAAGTGAGCAACTGAAAACATAAGCCAAGATTCATGTACTTGACAAGGGTAATGGGAGTTATCATTTCAACCAACATTCTGCATTGGCATGCTTCCACCAATGCCCAAAGCCTATGGAGGTCCAAACAAGATAAAGATAGTGTAAATGATAGCCAAGCCCATGATCTTCACTAGACAGGGAGACATGAAAGATGAAATATTTAAGGAGGACTTCTCATCCATGATCTACAAGGAGCACCAAGAAGAACCAGAAAATTCACAACCCATTTTAATTGATCCTAACACTAGAGGTTATCAATTAGTTAAATAGATGGGATACAATGGAACAGGTGACCTTGGGCTACACAAACAAGGTCAATTAGAGCCTATCATAGTGGAACAAAGGAAGAGAAATATGGGGCTAGGTTATAAGCCAAAAGATGTGGTTATTCTAAAAACTGGACGAACCTCTTGGAAAAATGAGAAGATTTTGTTAGCATTAAGGCACTAGATATCTATCATATCATGGACAATGATTTAACCGTTGAAGACTTATTCAACAACTTTAGAATTGATATGTTCCCTCTCTAATATATCAAAACCATTCCCAACATATATTACAATTTTGGAACAAACTCTAATGAATACGAATGGGATTCTCCTTCGTCACCGGATATGATTCCCTCACTTCTAGTAATAATGACCTAGATACCTAGTGGGAAAAAGATACCATAGCCATACTGACCCTTTCACCCACTTTCGTAAGCTTTGTATACCAAGATGATAACCTCCCACTTTGTTACCCACAACTAATAGATTGGGACCAACAACAACATACACTTGTTCTGAATCATTTCCAGAATGATGAGGAAATTGTGGAGTTCATGAGACTTTGAATAGACATACCAACAGGAGATCATAAAGTAGGGTTTTTTATGGAGCTCGAACAAGATGCATAATTTGGTGGAGAGATTCAACCTTCTAGTCGCAAAAGTGAAAGAAAAAAATAAAAATAAACACAAGGTCCCCTAGAGAAAACCATATTATGGCTCTATCGGATCCGAAAAGAAGAAAATAAAGGACACATCCAAAGGTGAAAACCTCCCAAAGGAACTCAAGGATGGAGGATACAATCTCCCCATATCTGAGTACCAAGAAAGATCAACACTCTTGGTGGAATAATCAGAGTCCATAAATGTTGAAACCATAGAAAATCCAAAAATAATATACCACGCGACATCGCTTGATCCCAAAGAGAAAGAAAATTTCTCAGCATTCGTTAACGAAAAAAAGGTAAATTTTTCCTAGACCTATGCTGACATGCTTGGACTAGATCCGACATTAGTGGTACATCATCTAGCTGTAGTCCTTGGAGCAAAGACTATCAAGAAAAAACTTAGAAAAATGCATCCTAAGATAGCATTACTGGTAAAGGTAGAGCTAAATAAACTACTAGATGTGGGTTTCATCAGACCGATTGATTATCCATAATGGATATCAAATCTAGTATCAGTATCAAAGCCTACTAGGGGCATAAGGATATGTGCAAATTTTAGAGACCTGAACAAGGTGTGTCCAAAGGATGACTTTCCATTGCCAAGTATTGACATGATCATGGATCTCACAGTAGGGCATGAGATGCTATCTTGGGGAACATTCTGTTGGAATGTAATGCCATTTGGTCTAAAGAATGTAGAAGAAACATATCAAAGAGAAATGACAACCATATTATTGGATATGCTACACACTATCATGGAAGATTATGTGGATGATATTCTGGTAAAGTCAATCAAAAGGGAAGATCACCTGTCAAATATTGCAAAGGTGTTTGATTGGCTTGAACAATATAATTTGAGACTCCACCCTAGGAAGTGTGTGTTCAGAGTAACATCCAAAAAACTATTAGGATACATAGTGTCAAGAAGGGGGATTCAAGTGGATCCTGAAAAAGTAAAATCTATACTAGAGATGCCTCCACCAAAAAAACTAAAACATCTAAGAAGTCTATAGGGAAAGCTGTAGTCCATCAGGTGAGTTATCACACAATTGGCAGACAAATGTCACCCTTTCACTCATCTTCTACACAAGGATATCATCTTCAAATGGGATGGGAGATGTGACCAAGAATTGCAACAAGTCAAGGAGTACCTACTTACTCCTCTTGTAGTCATTCCTCTTATCCCAGAAAAGGAAATGGTGCTCTATGTATCCACCACACAAGCAACACTAGGAGCTCTCCTAGCCCAGCTAGATGATAAAAACAAAGAAAGAGTGATTTACTACATCAGCAGAACACTGGTGGGCTATGAGTTGAACTACTTGCCCATAGAATGAGTATTTCTCTCAGTCGTATTTGCGACACAAAAGTTGAGGCATTATATCTAAATAGGAAGGTGAAGCCAATTTCAAAAGTAGACACTAAAGTACTTACTAGGAAAGGTAGCTCTAACAGGCCGACTTGCCAAATGGGTGATTATCCTAAGTGAATTTGGTATAGAATATTTCCGATAGAAGAGTCATAAAGGGATAAATCATAACAAACCAGCTAACCGAAGAACCTATAGATGATCACATGCCTCTCATAGTGGACTTTCTAAATGAGAGTATCTTGATGACATAACAAATAGGTCATTGGACTCTATACTTTGATGGGTCCCACACTCAACATGGCTCTGGAGCAGGAATTCTATTTCTCATCACAAGGCTCAAAATGGCTATTGAATGGATAATAAAAGAGCTACATGTCTTTGGAGACTCTTAACTAGTGACCTGACAGGTGAACGATGAGTACCAAACAAAAGATGATAAATTGCTGCCATATAAAAGGATGGTGGAAAAATTCAAGGAATAATTCATCAAAATAACCTTTGAGAAAGTCCCTCGGATTAGTAACAGAGTTGTCTACATAATGGAAGCAATAGGCTTGTTGCTTGATATTCCAAAAAATGTTCCTAAGTATGAGTTCCTTGTCAAATAGTTGCTCGTACCTACATTCAACGTCCTGAAATCAGAAATGTGTTGTTGTTGGACCTAACTCCCCATGGTACCAAGATACTTTTGACTATATATAACATGGTATCATACCACTTGACCTAACAACCACTCAGAAGAAAAAATTCCCTGTAGAACTTCCCGCTTTATAATCCTAGGAGAAACCCTATATAGTCATAGTCTAGATGGTATGTTACTCTAGTAACTTAACAAAAAAGAAGCACAAACAACCCTACAAGATTTCCACAAAGGTATTTTTGGATCCCACTTTAGCGAACCTAACCTAGTCCAAAATTTGCTCAGAACGGGATACTATTGGCCCTCCATGGAGCAAGATTGCATTCAACATTCTTAAAAGTGTCGCCAATGTCAACAACATAATGATCTGGTTCATGCACAAACACAGGAATTAAGACCCATCGCCACACCATGGCCTATCTCGCAATGGGGGTTAGACCTGGTAGGCAAGATATCACCCGCTTCATCTAATGGGAAAAAAATCATTATCACAACAACATAGTACTTCAATAAATGGATAGAGACAATTCCATTGACCTATATAACTGACAAATAGATATCAAAATTCATTTTGAATTATCTCATCTGTAGGTATGGAATTCCCTAAACGATAATAATAGATAATGTAACCCCATTAAAAAATCAGGATGCCCAAGAGCTCTATTCCCAATTTTCTATCCAGCATAGATTTTCCTCGCCCTATAACCCCTAAGGAAATGGTCAGGCGAAGGCATCTAATAAAACAATCCTAAAAATACTAAAAAATATTGTCAATGGTGTTGGCCATGTTTGGAATTTGTAGCTAAACCCAACCCTATGGGCTTATCAAACCAACATTCACACACCTACTGGTGCCACACCATTTTTCTTGGTCTACGAATCAAAGGTTGTCTTACCTATCGAGGTCGAAATCCCCTCATTGCAAGTCTCATTAAAAGGCATGGTCAGTAACGAAGAATACAGGGTATCCAGAATAAATGAATTAGAGCTCCTAGATGAAAGGCGTTTGAGCATGTTAAACCATCTACAACTTTATCAAAATTAGCTCAAAATAATATATGACAAGAAAATCAAATAAAAAGAACTTTCAAATTGGTGATTTGGTCCTCAAGGAGAATCAAAAAATAAAATTGAATCAGGATGACAAAGGAAAATTTGAACCCAATTGGTTAGGCCCGTTCATCATCACAACAAGCTATGGCTCTGGGGCCTATCAGTTGGCTACTCCTGAAGGAGAACCTTTAGTTGAACCACTAAACAACAACCACCTCAAGAAGTTCTACACATGAAGCACGCCAGAATACCCCAGGAAAAAAGGGTGAAACTCCAAAAAAATGGAAAAAAGGATAAAAATACAAAAAAAGTCAAAAAGCAAAGAAAATAGTAAAGAGAAATAAAATGTTCTTTAAGCAAAAACCACTTTGTGGTACTTCTAGAATAAGTACCGTAGTGAAAACCTAGCAAACAAGAGCTATGTTGAAATAAGACGCATCATTATCTATCGATACTTTTCACAACATTCACCCATCCATTTCATAAAACATGTATCCAACCATGGCTTGTTATTGATTGGGGAAAGTCATATTGTCTCCAACTGGGGGAAACTTCTTGAAGCTAGTCATGAATTAGATCTTCCAATGTCCTATCATGGCTAGAAAACAATAAAAGTCAAAAACATTATAAAACAACAAGATTCAAAAACATTAGAAAACAACAAAAGTTATAAACATCTGAAAAACAAAAAAAATAAAAAATGTTTGAAAATATCATAAACAAACATTGTTGGGTTATTCCTTCACTAAAAAAATCTAAGATATCAACATTTTCCTGAACATCACAGCTAGTTCAAGTAGACTTCTCACAACATATCCTCTAGACACAAAAGTGGAATATCAATCTAGGTTATCAATGTTGTTTATCCAAAAATAATTTATGCTTTGAGTCAAACAGTTGAACTACATGGTCTCTGTATGTACAATATAGGCAAGGATTATTATCCCCTGGGACCCTAGGTCAGTCCCTTTAGGTTTCTATCATGCTTTATTTCAACTTAGTCAAAAATACAAAAATCTAAAAACATTCACAAAATAGAAAAGTTCAAAAACATCCAAAATAGTCGAACTACGTGGTCTCTGTGTGTACAACATAGGCAAGGCTTATTATCCCTCAAGACCCTAGGTCAGTCCGCTTAGGTTTCCATCATGCTTTATTTTCAACTTAGTTAAAAAATACAAAATCCAAAAATATTCACAAAATAGAAAAGTTCAAAAACATTCAAACACAAGTGAACTACGAGCCTCTGCGTGTACAACGTAGGTAAGGCTTATCTTTGATGAGCCCCCAAGGCCCTAGGTTAGTCCCCTGAAAACAACAAAAAAACATCATAAAAAATTAGAAAAATTAAAAAGATCTATCCCTTCATCATAGTTCACAATAAACTTTCACCCATAATAAACAAATTGTCACCTTCACCCTTTGAAAAAACAAACAAACAAACAAAGCAAACATCAAAATCTAGAACTTTCAAGAAAAAAAACACAAAAATCTCTGACTATAAATAGATGAAAACAATGCCAAATTATCAACTACATATTGTTTGACAATGTACCAACAACATCCTGAGATATGCCCCACACATGGAACGCCTACACAGGTTCTTTTGAGCCGCCGATGCTTTCCACCAACGTGAACATGATTTGCCTCAAAGAGGGACCACTGCATTGCTGAGGATGCCCTCTAGAGGGGAACAAGTACCTACTCACACAAGCCAAAACATGACAACAAAGAGCTTCGGTTCATAGGAACCTGGGAAGAACATCTCATACAGAACCCATTACTCAAAAGACTCAAAGCAACCCATGCTCATGAAAGTCATGTCGTGGAGAATACAGATCCATTCTTATGATAGACATGATCAATATTGGATAATATCCCCACCCCAAATAGATATGGCAAGTGATACTGCAACTTTGTTTTTATCTTTTTTTTATAGTCTCATTTTTGTGATTTATTTTATTGATTCATTCCCAAGATCTCTCGAGGATTTCCATAAGGAATTAAAGAAGAAGGAACGAGGGAAATTGAGTGTCATTTCTATTTTTTGTTTGTAAGATATTTTAATAATACTACCATGGTGAATACTTACTTTATTGAGTATATGAAAATTGTGTTGAAATGATTCATGAAGTAGTTGCATGGTAGGTGTTATATACCTCTCTATGTGACTGGTTTGAAAAGTTTTCAACACAACCCAACTATATACTTTAAACAAAGTTTTTGTATGTCTGGTATGAGAAAAAATACTCTTTTTTGTAGAGTCAAAGTCCACACAATAGATACAAAGTCACCTTGTTTATTAATACCCTGATGCATCGTATCTGTTTACTACATCAAACATGATTGTTCAAAAGCTGTAAAGTCTCCAAGTAAAGCAAAAGCAACTCATCACTACTAACAACATCACATTTCTATCTATCATAAAATATTTCTTCTAACTAAAATCCATCCTGCATCACAAATTCATTAGTACCATATCCATCCTACATCCACAATGTCATCGATACATATCATGATGCTAATAAACCAATAAAAACATGATGTATTATGTATGGGGCATTCATCCATCATATATCAAACACCACATAAACATCACATATCACGACGATATATTGATCATCCATAATAAAACATCATATGAGACAAGGTATGATTCATCTATCCACATCAAATTCATACATCAAAAAGCACAAAAACATATATAAACATACATCATCAGATATCATCATCTATGAAGCATAAAATGAAGTTGAATCAAAGAAGGTATATCTCATATATATATCATCATCATCAAAAGGGGAATACCATAAGTACAAAATCATCAGTGAAACAAGTGTGATAGGGTAATACAACATTATATCATATATACGAGGCCTCGATCGGGCTGATGAATATATATACAAAACACATGTTATAATATGCATCTGAACAATGAACAAAATAAAGATCAAGTACAAAAAGTAAGACCCTGACAGGAAGGATAAAAACCTATAGACCACCAAAAGAATCTAGCTATCTCATAGACTGGTCACCTACCCCTACACCACCACCACCACCACCGCCATCTCTCACAACACTAGGCTCTACAAACTGTGGATGCCGAGCAGTCCTAAGAACAATAACATCATATAAGGTTTGATAATAGGTGGACATCTGTAGAAACTGATCCCGCTCTGCTCTAAAAGTATCACGCTCTACTTTGAGAGTATCTCTATCTACAGTATGCAATTATACCTAAACCTCTACAACATTTTGTCGATCACTCTCACTATCTTGCTCAACACTCAAAATTTCTACCTAAGCCTCTACAGCCTGTCACTTTAATATCTTTGTATCTCTAGCAACGGTCATTTGAGCTAATAGTATATCTCCATCCCTAGGTGGTGGAGGAGGAACTGAAACATGTCCATGGCCCTGCACCTGAGGCATGTACTCATCCTGACCACCCTGTTCCCCATCACACTGGGCCCTATCCATCTGCTTTGTGAGAACCTCAATGCATTGTCGCTCTCCATGATGACCTGTAATACCTGCTCTACCCAAAGCGGTATCACCCCTAGGATCGGTGAACCTCAATGGCCTGTGTCATGCACAACACTAATCATCATCAAGAGTAGTACCTAAATCTTCTAAACTAACCGACTAACCCCAACCAACTGGGGCAAGTGCTCTGAAATCAACAACATCAATATCTATATATGCTTGGAGACCTCATAAATGGACCTCCCTAGTCGTCCGACCGAATTGAGCCTCATAAGCATCAAGAACCCGGTCTTGTCTCTCTCTAAACTGATGACATACTTTGTCTGGTAAGTAATTATCTAGCACAAAATAAGAATGACCAATCAACCATCGAGTCTTTTGAAAATAAATAAGGTGCTCTGAATCCTTCAGCCATGCCTCACAACCCATATAAGGTCTCCACACAAAACTTGACATCTCATCGAAAAGATGACATCAATAGGGAAGATCCTCGAGCAAGGTGTAGTGCATGAAATCTCCATAACGATATGAGTACAGATCATCAGGAGAACGATCCTATATCCCATCAGGTTGAGAACTGTAATGTGCTCCTAGGCCTAAACATGCAAAAGAGAAATACCATTAGAAATAGATTTCCCGCCTCGATACACAACCTCATGCATATCTCTATAAAGATGAGTGAGAAGATATGCACCCCAAGCGTATGTCATCCCATTCTCAAGCATACTCTCAATGCATATGCCCCAACCCATAGGAAACTTCCGACCTCTCCTATTAAGAACAACTAGTCCTAAAATCAAACCACATAGGATAAGTGAAATAGGATTTGCACTACCAAAACATCCGGACATATCAATCTCTGACTGACGCACCTCCAACTGTCTGACACCTAGCACACATTGCATGGTGCGGGTACCATGTCAAAGATGATATGTAACAAGCTCTCCATGAATAGGAATGCAGAGTATCCTACACACATCCTCAAGGGTAACAAACACCTCTCCTGTAGGAAAATGAAATGTTGATGTCTCTGAATGCCATCGTTCCATGAGCACAGTCATCACCGTTGTGTGATTTTGAATGGGAGGCATGTAAAAGATATAACAGAGTCCAACTGCATCTAGAACGTCTCGCTCCAAGGCACCAAAATGGGCAATCTGATCAAATAGGTGTCGAGGATGTCTCTCCATCGGTTGCAGCGGTTTGAGGTTGACCTGCAACCATTTTAACCCATAATATTAGGGTTTCAATTTGAACATGTAAAGCAACACAAAATGACACAAAAAACGATGAAAAATGACATTTAGGATGACAAACAATCAAATGCAAGAGTTTAGGTCAAGTGCACAATTTTAGAGCAAATGCTAAAAATAAATGCAATGTTTTAAGTCAAGGGCGAGCTTTTAGGGAAAATGCATGAAACAAGGGTGAGGTTTTAAGTCAAGTGTGAGGTTTTAGAGCAAGAGTGAGGTTTTTATATGCAAGAGTTTATAGCAAGTGTGAGGTTCTTAAGCAAAGGTGAATAAACAATCAAACAACAATCAAATGCAAGGTTTTAGAGCAAGGGCAAGGTTTTATGGCAAGTGCATGAAGTAGAAGCAAGGTTTTCAGTCAAGTGCGAGGTTTTATGGAAAGTGCAAGGGTTTTAAGGTCAAGGGTGAGCTTTTGACCTATAAAATGCAAGAAAAATGATGTAGATACTTAGAAATCACTAGAACTTTGCTATTGGCTCAAGAAACTTTGTACATGCATAACGAGAATGTAACGAAACAAAAACATGAAGTGAAAAGGTACATACTGGGCCACCATTTCGTGTGGGCCATCTAAACTCTTGAACAAGGTCTGAAAAATGTGGGGCTCCCTGAATTCTTGTCATTGCTCCTTGAGAATTGATAGAATGGGAAATCTAGAGACAAGAATTAGCAAAAGGATAAAAGCACAAATGAGCTAATTAGAAGACTAATGGCCTATATTAAACCTCAAGAAAGCCTAATTTTACTTAGGAAACCCTAATTTTAACTAAGGGAACCTTCCAACTCTCAAATTAGAATCTCCCAGGAACATCGAACAAGCAACGAAGAACCTATTGATCAAATGTTTTAGCCTAAATACATCAAAACTGAAATAGAATAGTCATGAGACTGACCTCCAAACTCGATTTTTTTGGCCAAACTCTCAAGGGGAAACACAAAGTCCTACCATCATTCCATTGAACGTCGAGGCACGGTGGGGCATAATTTTTTTTCCAAAAAACTTGATCTTAAGAAAAACAAAATCTTTGATACAAAGCAACCAGTACTTTATATCAAAGAGGGGCAAAATGTAGACATCTAAAATTGACCTAACACCTATCACACACCCTAAAAAACATCGAATAGCATCAAACAACATCCCACAACATCTTAGAATGATCCCACAACATCTTGAAATCATCTTGAATCATCTCGCAACATCTCAGAATCATCTCACAACATCTCAAAATCATCTCGTAACATCTCAAAATCATCCCAAAACATCCCACAAAATCTCAGAATCATCCCACAACATCTTGGAAACATTAAACAACATCAAACAACATCTAAAACCCTAAATTCCTCTATTAATTAAATAATACAACATTATTTAATTAATTCACTTTTTCATCATTTCTGACGAATTAAATAAAATCCTAAAAACCCTAATTCTACTATTAATTAAATAAAACAACATTATTTAATAAATTCATATTTCTATCATTTTGACCAATTGAATAAATTACATTTATTTAATGAAGTCTTAATCCCACTTTATTTCGTCCTAATTGATTAAATAATGCCAATTATTTAATTACATCGCTAAATCACCTTATTCCTCTAAGTTAATTGAATTATTAAATCATAATTATTTAATTACGACATTTTCCCTCTAAAATTTGAATAAATAAATGAAACTATACAAATCAATTATCAAAAATCAAATCAAACTAATGTAACTTTGTTTGCAAGTCAAACTTGATTTGCATGTTCAACTCCAAAAAAAATTTAATTAATTAAATCAATTAATTCATATTCCTCACCCACTTTCTGATTGAGAAAAGTACGATTGCTAACTAATCAATCTAATTTGCTAACTAAGCCATCAATTTCTTAACTAAGCCATCTAAATCTTGATTGATCAATCTAAATCCCGACTGATCAATCTAATCCCTGACTAACCAATCTATTCCTCAATCACACAAATTATGCAATCTACTTTACACAATATTCTCATGTCTAAATCCTCTCAACACATTTTGACCGTTGATCTGGATATTCTCCAACATGATCATGATTGTCCATTTTGAATCTCATTTTACATATCACAACCTCTTTCCTCATAAAAAAGGGTCAGATAATCAACATACCTTATGCAACAAAGTACTGTCGATATCACCATTGGTAGAACTTCATCATTCTTTCGATCAACCAACATCAACATCATTCTTCAAGCTTTGCACCCGAACTATGGAGGCTTCACAGTGATATGAACAATCCAACATCAGACGAACACACTCCGATACGGGATGGTAACACTTTGCTATTGCTTTGAATTCAATTTGGTAATCATAGGATTCCTTAATATGCTTTCAATAGCTTAGTTTCATTTCATAAGTGTAGGATTAGATCTCGATTAGTGTTCTTGGTCTTAGATTAGATTCTAATTCAAGTATATTTGATTTTGTTTTCATCTATGAATCTCCCCCTCACAAAAAATAAAATTATCAGAATCAACAGAGAGGTATTTTATGTTTAGGAGTTTTAAAAGGATGGCATAAAATGATATCTGACAAACTTAGGTGGTGAAAATAAAGAATAATCATGACTATAATACCCCTCCCCCCAACTTGAATTGAAGTGATCTCACTTCATGCATGATTTGATAGGGGTGATGGAAGAATAATGGAAAGTATTGGTGAAATATTTTTCACATGCATAACTTAAATCAAGAATATTAATGAATACAAAAATAAATCTAGTTTAATTATGAGAAGTTACCTGTCATACGTGTGTAATGGCAATTTTTGCTCGAAACAAGTTGTAACCAGAAAAATATGTACTTTGGCATTCAATTGATGTGATCGACATTAAATGCATGATAGTGGATGAAAAGTTGGTTGTGGTGATTTAAGATGGATCAGCTACGAGCACTTTATTAAGAAATAAATGAAGCATGTGATATAAGCGGAGTATGCGGGAAAAAAATTTAATTTTTCCAAGGTAGTGTAGGTTTACCTACAAGTGTTGTTGTGGCTACTTCAAGCATAGGGTCCGTTTGTATTTGACAGATGAAATTTTTAGGTCCCTACAAAAATAGGTCTTGATAAATGCTGAATAACTAGATAGAAGGTCCCTTTGGAGTAGAGTATGTACATCATGGAGAATGTGTTTGGTGTGCATGAATAATTTGTTGTGTGTGCATGTGTTTTTAAAGCATGGAAAATTATATCTGGGTGATTTTAGGGGTTGAGTTGTGTAACTCAACCCAACCTCTGGATCACCAGACGTGCTTGGTATATCCCTTAGTATAGATGTAGGACACTATAAATCAATTTTTGTTTTAGGCTTACTATGAGCACCATATTACTAGATCAGTGGATAGATGAAGTCGTTGTGCTGTATTAGTTTCATATATAACTTCAGTCTATGACCATTAACAAGAAGTGAGAACCAGGCTGCATCAATGGTATGCAATTGTACTGCTCCATTTGGGTAAACCTTTCTAATTTCATAAGGGCCCAACCACCTAGACTGGACTTTTCCCTTGAAATCTTTATACCTTGATTCATATAGTAGCCCCCAATCTCCTTCAGTGAATTCTTTTATCTCTATGAACTGATCATGCCATTTCATTCACTACTGTTGTATCACCTCTGTCTGATGGACTGCTTCCATGTGTATCTCATCCAACCCATTCAAAGAATGTAACCTTTCCTTATGTGCCTCTATTAAATCCATTCCAATTCTACTGTTATCATCAATGTATTATATTCAAATTCAATAGGCAATACTATTGTTTTTCCATAAACTAGTTCATAAGGGGTAAAACCTGTAGTTGAATTCCATGTGGTTCTATATGCCCAAACAACTTCTGGTAGTTTGGATACCCAATCTCTTTTATGAAGTTGCATTATTTTTGTCAATATATTTTCAATCTCCTTGTTGGTGACCTCTACTTGACCATTAGCCTGAGGATGATATGAGGTAGATTTCTTGTACCTGATCTGATACTCTTCTACTAATTTGGAAATTAGGTCTAATGTGAATTGTGGTCCTTGATCAGTCACTATCTCTTTAGGTACACCATACTTAGTAAAGTTATCCTCATATAAGAATTTTCTACATTACCATCTTTGGTAAAGTGCAATGATTTTACCTCTACCCATTTGGTTAAGTAGTTAGTACACACCAATATGTATTCCTTGTTATTCGAACTGGGAGAGATGGGTCCAATAAAATCTATCCCCCATTTATCAAAAGGAGCCAGTCCCAGTTGGGGTTTTAAAGGCATTTCATCACTTCATGTGGGTCTTCCCATTCTTTGGCAGTGGTCACAACTTCTACTATACTTAACAATATTTATGTAGGGTTGGCTAGTAATATCCTGTTGTCAAGATCTTAAAGGCTATCCTCTTGGTTGCAAAATTTCCACCATAGGGTTCATCATGGCATGCTTTCAATATATCAAACACTTCATCCTCCTTGATACATCTTCTCATAATGTTATCTAGGCCAGTGTAAAATAAATCCAGAGATCCAAGAATAAGGGACGCATTTGTGAACCAACTATCTTTTCTCTCTTGGAGAAAAGTAACCTGGAATCTACTTTGTTACAAAATATTTAGCTATATTAGTATACCATGGTGTGTGTACATTTAGAGCAAATAGATTCTCATCAACAAAAGATTCATAAACCACCCCTTCTACTGATTGGGTATGTAATCTAGACAGAAAATTAGTAACCACATTAGCCTTTCCAGGCTCGTCAACTATTGTTATGTCAAATTCTTGTAGTAACAATAACCAACTTACAAGTCTTCTACGTGCAACTAGTTTATTCATCAAGTATCTAATTGTTGTATGATTTGTATGTATGAACACTTGATAGCTAGTTATATAGTGTCTAAACTTGTTAATGGCATAGACAACTGCAAGCATTTATTTTTCTATCACATTTTAGTTTAAATTTGCTCCTTGGAGGTTTTTGCTGATATAATATATTGCATATTCCATATTCTATTCTTTTTTCCCTAGGACTGCTGCAATGGAAAATTCTGATGCATCAATGTGTATGTGAAATGAAAATCTCCAATTTGGGCCTCTTAGAACTAGTGCATGAGTTAGAGTTGCCTTTAAATTCTTAGATAAACTTTGACAACCTTCAATCCAATCAAACTCATTATCCTTTGTCAACAAAATAAACAAAGGTGCAACAATTTTTCTGAAATCATGGATGAATTGCCTATAATAACTTGCATGTCCAAGGAAGCTTCTTACATCTTTTTTTGTGGTATAGGTAGAGTAGATATAATTTCAATCTTTTTTGGGTCAACCTATATTCTTTCATTGGATATAAAGTGTCCTAACACAATTCCTTGTGTCATCATCATGAAAGACTTCTCATTTTTGAGTGATAGATTGTGTTCCTTACATATTTTTAACACTTTTTCTAGGTTACTAAGAGCTTCCTCATAATGTTCACCATAAGTGGTGAAATTGTCCATGTATATCTCCATACAGTTATGTGCAAAATCAGAAAATATGTTGAGTACTACTC
Organism: Sequoiadendron giganteum; assembly: GCA_007115665.2. Lineage (NCBI taxonomy): Eukaryota > Viridiplantae > Streptophyta > Pinopsida > Cupressales > Cupressaceae > Sequoiadendron > Sequoiadendron giganteum. The sequence goes on along the minus strand of CM021110.1, from coordinate 210,134,311 downwards.
TTTGAAAGGTAGCTGGAGCATTGTATAAACCAAAAGGTAAGACAAAATATGCATAGGTTCCCCATGGGTAGGTAAATGTGGTCTTATCTTGATCTTCTGGTGCAATCTTGATCTAGTTATAACCATTGAAACCATCAAGAAATGAAAAATATTTCTTTCCTACCAAAGAATCAAGAGCTTGGTCAAAAAGTGATATTTCCTTGTGGCAAAATTTAATTCCCTATAATCAACACAAACTCTCAAATTCCCACCTTTCTTGGGAACTATTACAAATGGTGAAACCCATTCACTATCTGATATAAGGTAAATAAAACTTGCATCTAAAATCTTTTGCAGTTCATTTTTCACTTAGAGCTAGATTCATGCATCTCTGTGGTTGTCTCATAGGTCTGTAGCCGTCATTAATGTAACTCCTATGCATGCATAGATCAAGATCAATGCCCATCATATCATGGTAATCCCATGCATATGCGATTGAGTGTGCCTGTAACATTGATTGCAGAGAATTCTATTATCCTTCAGTCAAGGTATTATTAATATTTAACATCTTCCCTAACATAATTTCCAACTCCTTTGATGACACTTGAACTAATGAGAGATCAAGGCTTGGTATAATGGGTAAACATTATTGGATTAATGAATGAAATAGCTGTGATATCTCTTCTGTAGAATCGGTAGGTACAATAATTTGTAAGAGACAATCTTGCTGTTGTGGGCTCCTGCCATAGTCATTTTGGATTATATAAGAAATGAGCTCATCTTTATACTGGTCATCCAATAATGGGTTGCACTCTATAGTCATCAGTATCTGAAGATAATAGTTATCTTCCTCCTCACCCAAATTGGGCCAAATGGTGTGCTCAAGGTCTGCATATGGTTGGGAAAGTGGATAAAGAACCAAGTTCTTTGTGATTGTCCCATTGGATATTATCATTTTACCAAATATGCAGCCTATATATGCATCAGTTGTTGCCAACCAAGGCTTGCCTAGGATGAGTGGATAACCTAGAAGATTAAATTTGGGTTGAAATACTATAAATTCTATAGGGTATTCCCAAGAATCCAATGCAATAAATAGGTCTTCAATAATTCCCTTAGGTTTGACCGTAGACCTATCAGCTAATTGCAAGATAGTTTTTGTGGGCTTGAGGTTGATCAACTAAAGAAACTACATTATTTCTTTTGTAATAACATTGATGGCTACCCCCAAGTCTATCAAAGTATTCCTAATAAGGGTCCCATTGATCTTAAAATCCACAATTGGACTACTAGGATCGGTATAGTTAGGGACTGTAATGTTCCCCAACATGATATCTGCAAGATTCCCCAAGACATCAACTATTTGTGGATCTTTCCTTTTTTGCCTCATTTATTAAGATAAACATCCCTTACTATTTTTGTATAGATAGGGATGTCTTTGATAGCTTGGATAAGTAGTATTTTGATATTAACATCTTTCAACTACCCTAAAAGGTCTGTCTCAGCTTGTGTGTGATGCTTTTGTAGAGCTTGACGTTCAAGAAAAGGTGGCTTGGGATTTGAGGTAGTTTGGTGTACCTAATTTTGTTTAGGATCCAAAGGTGGTTTATCAAAAGTCTCAACTGTAGGTTCCTAATCCTCCATTTCTGTAATTTGGGGGGATGAAGGCCCAACAAGTTGTTTTCCTGATCTGAGGTGGACATTACTCATCTCTACCCCATAAGTAGGGTACTATATAGCTTCGTTAGTATAATCCTACAAAATATGCTTAGTGTTAGGGTTAGGTGTAGGTTGGGTAGGTATTTTATACTTGGATAGTTGGGATGTAGGATTTGATGGTGGCATTAGTGCTTGTTGTTGTTGTGGAGGAGGGAGCATGGGCTGTTGATAGTTCATATTTTGTTGCTGCCATTGATTCTGCTAGTTTATCCATTATGGATTGTAATTAGAACCTTGAAATTTTTGTTGTGGCCAAGGATTTGGTTGTTGGTTCCAATTAGGTTGAGGGTTTGGCCATTGAGGATTTTTCCACTAGTTCTTATTTACTTGCCAGGACTGAGAGTTCCAAGCAAAAAAGTTTTGCTTTCCAATAGGAAAAGATGAATTAAAGCTAAGGGGGTATTGTGACATACCTTGTATCTACTTCCATGGCCTCCTTTGTGCTATATAAAATATTTGTCTATCATCCCCTTCAATGGGTTGAAAGTCAGGCTTCTCAATTTTTTCCTGCTAGATGCTGGCCACTCTTTTACATTTACAATTTTCTTTTCTTTGCTTGTAGCTTGTACAATACTCAGTAAGCATAGCCTTTGCTTCCTCCTACTTCTTTTTGATGTGGAGAGTATCCAGCTATGTTTCCAAATGATTGATTATATCTTCTTTCATGTTGGATAATAGATTGCTTAGCTCAACTTTTGAAACCCCAGTAAATGACTTACCAAGAACTAATCTCCAATTATCTCTTGGCCTCCTTGTAAAGGTCCTAGAATAATTTCTACAGAACTTAAAAATTTATGCAAATGATTGCTAAGAAATATCTCCCTGGGAAATGAGGTTCAAGGCATCCATACAGTCTTCATTAATCCCTCTCAAAAAGACTATCTTGAGAGATTTTTTTGACAACTTGTTCTGGGGGTTTTTCTTTAGAGAAAACTTGAATCTTTCAACATAATCCTCTAAAGGCTCATCATCCTTCTGCCTGTCAGGTCTTCTATAGTAGTTCTGATACTTTTCCAAATATAATGTCTTCATGGTGTCCCAATTGGGAACATATCTACCTAATCCCATGAACCATCTCAAAGCTGCATCTTTGAGAGTGGTAGGAAAAATATTTAACCTATGTGCATCAAAAGTATAGTCACAACTTCTACATAAGACATCAAATTAAAAGAGAAAAGTATCTAGGTCTTTAGTCATTAACCCATATAAAATTGGCAAGACCGAAGGAAGAATGTTTTTAAAAAGTTATGGCCTTTTCCTAATTAGTAATAGGAAACCCAAATGTTGTTCAAGCATCATCATCATCATTATTGCATCACCCATAGTGTGATATGTTCCATCTGTATGTGCGCTAGAAGTTGGTGAAAAGGAAGTTTCTTCTTTAGTGGTACCTTCGCTCTGAGTACTAGGTTCACCAATCTCTACAATAGCTTTCTAGCATGTAGAGGGAAGGAACTTACCCAAGGGATCTCTCTACCTCAGCATACATAAAATATGACTTTAGGTTTAGCAGACCTACACAATGTTAGTAGCTTGGTGTTGAAAAAGTGGTATCTAACAGTCCTAATGCTTGAAAATAAAATTTAACTATGAAAAATTCTAAAAAAAGGTCTGTGACGATATCACCATCCCCAACAATGGTGCAAAATATGTAGAGTATAATTAATGTGTTGTAAACTTGGTAAAATCTACTCAATTCAGAGGATTAACTGGCTGAATAGTCCACTTCACATTGTTAAGGCTACATTAAATCATCACCCAAGGTGTGTAAGATTATGATAGTATTGCACTATATGTGCTTTCACGAACTCATATACACCTAAACTATCCTATAAAAACTTAATATGACTATTCTACTTTGTTGGAACCTTACAAAATTGCAAAAATAGTAAAAGTAGTTACAAAACCTAATGGCTATGGGTACCTAGAGAATAGGTTGTAGGTGACTGCTAATAATAAGTACAAAATTAATCTAAAACTTATTCAAAATAACAAAGTAATCAAATCTAATCTCCAGAGTGCTAAGATTCACTATTTATACGACTGGTCATGAACAACTAAAGTAATCAACCATAAGAACTATTCTACTTTACTTGTAATGTATTTATGAAACAATAAAAAATGTTATTAACATGAATACATAAATGAATAAGTAAGTAAATTAAGTGAAAGGCAGTACCTTGAGTGGCCAGCTCAAGGGATTGTCTCACTTAACTAAGTACCAGATCTAGCTTAGAATCTACACATCCATGTAACATACAACTCCATTCATTTCATATCACCAGATATCCAAACAAAATCCTTCTTTCAGATTGTATTCAATAATGGCATCTTAACAACATGTTTTTGGATAAGTTAAAATTAGAAAATGACTAACTACTTAATAACTTGTAACAACCAACTAACTTTGCTACAAACTCATCCCCTAAATTTATACAAAAAAAGGGAGAGACTTATTCAAACTACTAACTAACTGTAACCATTAATCCCACTCCTCAATATAAGGATATTAAATTAAGATTGGCTTATTTATTCTAATTGAAAAGGAAGAAAATACTTATTCAACAAAGAACTTAAATGAAACAACTTGCATGTGAAACACATAAGAAAACATTCAGAGTTCTAGAATAAGTATCATCCTTCATTATTTATTCCTTCCATGATCATTCATGTCCAACTCCAAAACATCCTACACTTTAGGTGATTTGAACTTCACTGGTCCCCTGTTTCACTACTTTGGTTCTTTCTACAAATACTCTATTTTTGTTACCTTGTGTTGAGCTGTAGAGAGGTTAATCTATACAACATACATATACAACTAATTTTCATAATTAAATCACAATATTCCATTCATATGCACACATTATCATATTTAAATCATGCAACTGCTACAAATATTATCACCATATTTCATATTCTTCAAACTAGGTTCAAAGTTGCAAGGTATGTTATGAAAGGATAACATATTATGGAAGTTTCTATCTGAAATATACTTTGAAAATATATAAAAAGAGTCTAAAAGCATATGAAAAAAAAAGCACTAATGATCAAGCCCATTAGTTGTATACTTATTTCCCTCATTAAGTTTTCAAATATATGATGTTAATTTTACCAAATTTTTTTTAAACTTTAGTGTTTATTTATATTTTTTGTTGAGGGTAACCAAGAAGTTACCAAGTTCTGGCTTAGTTAGAGCAATGGGATGAGTATTTAAGCATTTTGATGTATTTATAAATTTTTGTAGACACCTAAAAATGTCCTAGCTCATGAACTAGCATTTTGGCACTCATATTCATCTATTGATTTAGTGATTTAACATTGTTTAATTAATTCATCATCAAAAAACATCGAACAACATGAAACAACATGAAACAACATGAAACAACATCGAACAACATCGAACAACATTGAACAACATCAAAAAACATCAAACAACATCGAATAACATAAACAACATCAAACAACATCGAACACCATCGAACATCATTGAACAACATCAAACAACATCGATCAACATCAAGAAATATTGAACATCATCCTGTAACATCTCAAAATGACTCAGAATCATCCTGTAACATCTTAGAATGACTCAAAATTGTCCTGAAACATCTCAAAATGACCTAGAATAATCTCGTAACATCTTAGAATGACTTGAAATCATCCTGTAACATTTTGAAATGATTGATAAACATCCTATAACATCTCAGAATGACTCGTAATCATCTTGTAACAACTCAGAATGACTGATAAACATCCTATAACATCTCAAAATGACTTAGAATCATCCTGTAACATCTTAGAATGACTCAAAACCATCTCGAAACAACCCGAAATTATCTTGTAATGTCTCAGATCATCTCAAATCATCTCGAAATCACCTCAGAACATCTTGGAATCATCCCGTAATGTATTAGATTCATCTTAGAATCATACCGCAATGTTCCCACATCAAAACAACATCAAAAACCCTAATTCCTCTATCAATTGAATAATACAACATTATTTAATTAATTCACTTTTTCATCATTTCAAACAAATTAAATAAATTTCATTTATTTAATAAAGTCCTGAAAATCATAATTCCTCTATTGATTAAATAAAACAACATTATTTGATTAATTCACATTTCATCATTTCGACCAATTAATTAAATCACATTTATTTAATAAAGTCCTAATCTCAATTTATTTCATCCTAATTGATTAAATAATGCCAATTATTTAATTACGTCACTAAATCACCTTATTCCTCTAAGTGGATTAAATAATTAAATTATAATTTAATTACAACACTTTCCCTCCAAAATTTGAATAATTGAATTAAACTATTCAAATCAGTTATCAAAAATCAAATCAAACTAATGCAACTCTTTGCAAAAGTCAAACTTGATTTGCACGTTCAACTCTAAAAAGGAATTAATTAATTAATATTCCTCACCCACTTTTTGATTGAGAAAATTACGATTGTTGATTGAGCAATCTAATTTGTTAACTAATCAATCCAAATTGTTATCTAATCAATCTAATATGTTAACTAAGCCATCACAATTCCTAACTAAGCCATTACATTCCTAACTAAGACATCAAAATCCTAACTAATCAATCTAAATCTATTAACTAATCAATCACATCCCTGACTAGCCAATCTATTTCTCAATCACCCAAACTGTGCAATCAAATTTGCACAATTTTCTCATGTCTAATTCCTCTCAACACACTCCGACCATTGATCTGGATATTCTTCAACATGATCTTGATCATCTATTTCAAATAACATCTTCTATGTAAAAAACCCCTTTCCTCACAAATAAGGATTGAAGAATCAACATACATTGAGCAACAAAATGCTATCAAGAACACCATTGATAGAGCTTCATCGTTGTCTTCGATCAACCAACCAAAACAGTCACTCATCAAGATTTTGCACACTAACTTTGGAGGTTTCGCGGTGATAAGAACAACCCAACATCAGGCGAATATAGTCCACTATGGGATGGTAAGACTATGTTATTCATGTACATTCAATAATGTAATCATAGATTCATTTACGCATGTTAGAATAACTTAGTTTCTTTTCATATGTATAGGTTTAGATCTTAGATTAATGCGTTTAATCTTAGTTTAGATTCTTAGATTAACATGTTTGAGATGTTACAGGGTGAGTCTGAGTCATTCTGAGTCATTCTGAGTCATTCTAAGATGTTACGAGATGATTCTAAATTTTCCCGTAACATCTCAAAATGACTCAAAATCATCTTGTAACATCTCAGAATGACTCAAAATTATCCCGTAACATCTCAAAATAACTTAGAATCATCCCATAACATCTTGGAATGACTCAAAATCATCCTGGAACATCTCAGAATGACTTGGAATTGTCCTGTAACATCTTAGAATGACTCAGAATCATCCCGTAACATCTTGGAATGACTCAAAATCATCCTGTAACATCTGAGAATGACTCAGAACCATCCTGAAATAGCTCAGAATCACCCCGTAATATCTTGGATCATCTCAAATATCTCTAAATCACCCGAAACATCTTAGAATCATCCCGTAATGTCTTGGATTATCTCAAAATCATACCACAACATTCCCACATCTCACCACATCAAAACAACATCAAAAACCCTAATTCCTCTATTAATTGAATAATACAACATTATTTAATTAATTCACTTTTTCATTATTTCAAACAAATTAAATAAATTTCATTTATGTAATTAAGTCCCAAAAACCCTAATTCCTCTATTGATTAAATAAAACAACGTTATTTGATTAATTCACATTTCATCATTTCAACCAATTAAATAAATTTCATTTATTTAATAAAGTCCTAATCTTAATTTATTTCATCTTGATTAATTAAATAATACTAAATATTTAATTATGTCACTAAATCATCTTATTCCTCTAAGTGGATTAAATTATTAAATAATAATTTAATTAGGACACATTCCCTCCAAAATTTGAATAATTAAATCAAACTATTCAAATCCGTTATCAAAAATCAAATCAAACTAATGCAACTATTTCCAAAAGTCAAACTTGATTTGCACGCTCAACTCCAAAAAGGAATTAATTAATTAATATTCCTCACCTACTTTTTAATTGAGCAAATTACGATTGTTGACGGAGGAATATAATCTATTAACTAATCAATCCAAATTGTTAACTGAACAATCTAATCTGTTAACCAAGCCATCACAATTCCTAACCAAGCCATCACATTCCTAACTAAGCCATCAAAATCTTGACTGATCAATCTAAATATGTTAACTGATCAATCACATCCCTGACTAGCCAATCTATTTCTCAACCACCCAAATTGTGCAATCAACTTTGCACAATTTTCTCATGTCTAATTCCTCTCAACACATTCCAACCGTTGATCTGGATATTATTCAACACGATCTTGATCGTCCATTTCAAATCACATATTCTATATAACAAACCCCTTTCCTCACAAATAAGGATCGAAGAATCAACATACATTGAGCAATGAAGTGTTGTCAAGAACACCATTGATAGAGCTTCACCATTGTCTTCGATCAACCAACCAAAACAATCACTCATCAAGCTTTTGCACACGAACTTTGGAGGCTTCACGGTGATAATAACAACCCAACATCAAGTGAATACACTCCACTACGGGATGGAAAGACTGTGTTATTCATGTACATTCAATACTGTAATCATGGATTTGTTTATGCATGTTAGGATAACTTAGTTTCATTTCGTATGTGTAGGTTTAGATCTTAGATTAATATATTTAATCTTAGTATAGATGCTTGGATTTGACATGTTTCGATCCACCTTCCAGTCTAATGTTCTCCCCCTCACACATTCTGGCACGCCTGGTGGGACTCTTGTCCCCTCCTCTAATGTTTGTTTGAGTAATTTTTGAAGTTGCAGGTCTCATAAATGCATTTGACAGAGTTTTCACGTGCTTGCCTAGAAAACCTGTGAGCTTGACTGTCAAGAAAACTGCGCTTTTGTTTGAAAATTGCACTTTTTCTGTCAAGAAAACTACACTATTGTCTAAGAACTGTGCTATTATCATGGGGATGGCACTATTGTCTAAAACCTGCGTGCTTGTTTTTGACAATGTTAGCTTTTTCTATCTGGTTTGAGCATCTGTTCCTAGAACTGAATAGATGTATTTTTTCTGCACGTTTGCATCCATTTTTCTGAGCAGTTGTTCTGATAGACAAGTGCAGGATCTGTTGGAAAAACAAGAAGAGACAACTGAGAGGGGGGGTGAATCAGTTGTCATATATTTTACTACTTAAACAAACTTATTAATTTTTAATTCCAAATCTGATGATTAACAGTGAAAGCATAAATCAACAACACATCAAAGACACATAACACTAAGATTTTAAATGTGGAAACCCTGTTAGGGGAAAAACCACAGTGGATGTTAGTCCACAAGATTATACCCTATTAGAAGTATAATGAGGAATAAAATAGGGAATGCACTTGCATTTAGGCACACTGCCTAGAGCTCATTGCTCAAAGGAAGGCTCACTGCCTTACATAAGACAATCAAATTAAAACCATCTAAGTGGGATGAACTAAGAAATTAGCTTCTTCAAAAGCTTGATAACAGTTCCAATTAGGCACAAAAAAATCTTTACACACTCTGCTAAAACTCCTTCACGCTTTGTTATGCTCTTTCACACTTTGATTTTCTCTTGAATGATTTTATCTTTGTTTGCACATGTATTTCACACATATACACCGAGCATACACACATACATTCTCCAAAATTAGAAAAAAAACCTTTCTTATATATTCGCTACATGGATTTACATCAACAACTATGTTGGCCACAAATAAAGAATAAATTACAATTATTGGCCTCAATACATGAATAAATCTTAATGCGTACCAACATAAGTCGATCACAACATAGTGAGGACTCAAAAAAATACCCTCGAACATGCCAAACAACAAGAAATTAATCCATAAGGATCTGCACCACGCTACCACCATCATGTCGGCCAAGAACATGAAAACCTTAAACACACAATGAAATATCTTCAATCGTGAACATGTCAATCAATACGGACATACCAAACTAATATAGCACAATCTAGAAACATCACTAAACATCTTAGGAACATACACAACAACTCACTTTACAAAAATTTCAATCTTAACTTCCAAAAACACCTGCTACAGTAGCTGAATAACTATAGGAACACAAAAATTTATAACTTCCTCAATTGTTGATGCGTACCATTGAAATTTACGGACAACATACTAGATAGGCTTAACAACAAACCCTTTGATGTGCACTATTTGTACAACAATGTACAAAACTTTCCATCTCTCTGACCTTCTCAGCTTCACTGGCTGCCTGTAATATATTTATTACAATTTTCTCAATATCCTTGACATATACAGTCTTAAGCATCACCAATGCTAATAGTGTTGACATCAATGACAACCACATATCAACAATGCAACCACAACATCCAACAAGATCCTGCACTATTGTAATGGGATTTTCCACTAACTTTTATTTGTTTTTGGATGTGTAAACAAGTATTGATAGATCTGATGTAGGATTCAAGTAACATTAACACATTTATTGTATGGAAGAAGATCGGTCCCAGTTTTTTAGATTTAAATTTAATTAACTTAGGAATCTAAATTTGGTGCTTTAAAATGTAGAAACACAAATTTACTTTTGATTTAGTGTTTAAAATTGAACAAATTCATGTTTTCTTAACTTAGGAATCTGAATTTGGTGCTCTAAAATGAACAAACACAAACTCACTTTTGATTTAGTGTTTAAAATTGTACCAATTCCATGTCTTCCTAACTTAGGAATGTTAAATTTGGTGCATAAAAAGAGTGCAAATGATTTTCGTTTGTTGACGCACGCATGATTTTCATTTGTTGACCAATTAGAGACCAGGACTGTTTTCTTAGAAACACCCAAATTTGGAGCTTAAAATGAACAAGTTATTTCTTATGTATTGCACCATTGTAATTTTTGAATGATATCTTAAATACCTCCTATTGGTGAAAGTAAAAAGAACAATTTTTTTATGTTATTCAAATATTTATGGGGATAACACCACTCGAGGTGTTTAAAATGAATCAATTTGCTATGGATTGTTCACTGTGCAATCATTGATTGACAAAGATCAAGTGTTTTATCTTCTCCCCTTGCACCTTTTAGTGATCTTGGGTGACTGAAATAATTTTTTTGAGCATTGCACTTTATTTTTAAGTTTTCCTTAAAGAGAGGGCTTGCCTTGAGATACATCTCACGCTGGAGAACTTATTGCAAGGTCTCGAAGCACATTTACTGGCGGGCTATATTAAAGGTTGCAAAATTGTAAGAAAGTAGCTTCAAGCCATGCTGAAAAAAAAATACACCTAATCCCATGCCTTAAATGGAATGAGAACGGTTAAAGAGCCTTAAGTGGCTAGCGGGTGGTTGACATATTTTTGTGTTCACAGTTATCAGTAAGAACCAAATTATTTTAGAGGCCACCCTATTATCCAAAAACATTCTCTGAAAGTGGTGCATCAGAATTTACTTCTAAGAAGTTACTTGCCATGTCCGCCTACAGGCCCACACCATAAGTTGCATGTAAAATCATCTCTTCGGAGCATGAGGCAAGCCTACCTAAGAGAGTGGTTTCTATCCCCTAGGGTTGTAATTACTGGTTTATGTTAAACTTGGCCCATTACATTCAAAACAATTTGACATCAAATGATGTGTTTGATTTAAAGAAAAATAACACATTCAAAACAAACACTAAACGAGATGATTGAACCACAAACCCTTTGATTTAGTGCGTACTTGTGAAATAATCCTTATGTTTGCACCCCTTTGAAAGGATCTTTCCTTAAAGGTTTCTGAACATTATTGCTTTGATTTCAGGTTACATTAATCAAAATAAACATTTGGGAACTATGGCTTGGGTGTTGTGATTTCACAACCTAAGTTATAGACATGAAGGTCACATAAGTCCATGCTTACTGAGTTAGTCCAAGTGTTGTTTTATCACTTGCCATACTTCAAACACAAAGAAAAAGTTGAGAGAGAGTTGTTTATAAGATCATTGTTCGAACCAAAACAATTGGAAAGACAGAGGGTCAGATAGTCGCACATCCATTTCCATCCTACCTATTTGAAATCAAAATCAAACAAACCATTAAGGTCATTCCTCCACTTAGATTTCCATGATATCAACAGTTACTTGGGACTCACAGATAGTACAAGTAAGATTTCCCGCAACATATCCTCTAGATAAGGAAGTGGAATATAAACCTTAGTTCTTGAACATTTTGATTTCTAAGAAGTAGTATCATTCCAAACTAGTGCTCAAACCCTAGGGTTTTGAGCTTCACAACAACCATCCCATAACACCATCAAACTTTATGACCATTTGGCGACCAACTGTCCCAGTTCAACAACCAGATCTTGTAGCCCCAATCCTTCAACCTAGTCTCACATACATCAAAGGTGAGCAAACTCACATCATAAGCAACTTGAGAACCTTCATTTTTAAGAAGAATGAAACAACATGCTAGTTTCTCACCACATTAATTATCCTAGATGAAGAAGAAGAAAAATATGACATAGTAGTAGAGAGACCCATATTAACACCACCGATGTGGAAATAAATATCACCTTCATGATCTCACACAAGGTCAAGATCCCTAAGGTAAAGTCCATAGGTCATCATTTGAGACTTAGGCATCTTAGTCGAAAAGCTCTTAATAAACACCTTTGGGAACTTCACGAAACCAGAACTAGGTTGGTATACAACTTTTACAAATGGGCTTCCAGGAACAATCCAAACTTGTATTCCTTCTATTATTGTTAGAATCCTGGTCTGTTCCAATAGTTCCAGTATCTCACATAATCTATAGGAAAACATCATGTCTTTAGGATTTGAGTCACCTCGAGAGTTCAAATGTTATGCCACTCTCCCAAAAGGGACCCAAGTTGTTTATAACAACCACGAGATCACAACATAGGAAGAAAATGGAAGCAAGCAATAACAACACCAATATCCCACCAACAAATGCCATGAATAATGAAGGTGGCCCATGACGATATAAACCAAGTGACCTTATGATAGGGTATTGAGTATAAAAACATCCCCAAAATATGTTGATCTATTACGCAAATCACTCTTATCAAGGGTCACAAAATCAAGTAGGCCAACAACATCAAGGGTTTCAAAACCCCCATTAAGGAATAAATCCAAAACATCAAATTTCCCTAAATAAAATTGAGAGAGATCTTGAGGAAATTAAACAAAATTGAAATTCGACATATCACCAATGTCATGTGTAAAGTTGGAACATTACATATCCACAACCAATAGATGATCCTCAAACACCTCAATATCCACATCAACAACACTTCCAATATCTGCAGTATCAATGAGTTCCACAACACCAAGGTGTACCTCAAGTGTAATATCAAAATGTACCTCAATCACAGTATCCAAAAGTTTTTCAACACCAAGATGTACCTCAAACACAATATCAAGGAGTTTCACAAAATCAAAAGAAAAACAATCAAGAAAAGCCACAAAGAAAATATTACCAATCAGGAAGGAAATTCACCCCTTTGGGACAAACCTTAGAGGTAATCATGGATGAACTAGTACAACATGAACTTATCAAAATCAATGATAGTCCAAATTATGGCGAGCCAAGCTTTAAAATTCCTTGGTATAACTAGTATGAAAGATGTGAGTTCCACAAAATCAAGGGTCACAGAACAAAAAAATGCACAACACTCCAACATCTCATCCAAGACCTTATTGATCAAGAAGAAATATCCATGGAAGATGGCATTCAAGGGCCATATACTAATGACAACAATGATAATGTCTCAACCTAAAAAGTTGAAAACAATGATCAAGACCTATCTATCACTGATCAAATTGACAATGTCTCTACATCATCCAGTGAGCAAGAGGACATACATCAAGAATTTAATCCCAAGCAAGATCAAAATCAAGCACCAAAGTCTAGCAATGACCCAGTCCAAGATACATTGGTACCATCCAACCTCATGATGGTGATACATATTTAAAATCAAGAGACTCTTAATCCAACGCGTATACCCAATGCAAAAAATCTAAGCCGAGATTCATTACCCATATGTCCACATTTTGAGGAAATCCAAGGATCATTTACAAACAATCCCTTCTTTGAAATTGATCCATATCAAGAATGTGATCTAAAGCATATAAAAGATAATACCACACAAAATAAAGATCAAGAAACCTTACCATCAAAATACTATAATGAATTGACATATATCTTTTGAGATATCCCATGTTTTCCAAAAGAAGAACAAATCCATATACCAAGCACACATACATCTACCCATGAGATGCTTACTCCTAATGGACATGTAGATGATCTTAATCTAAGACAAGAGTCTCAAACTCTTGAAATCATTACGAAGGAACAAGAGTCTCCTACTCTTAACATCTATACAAAAGATCAAGACATAGCAGAAGCTAGAGACATATCAAAAAGGGATCATGAAGAAGACATATACATAAGTTGTGAATCAGAAACATCCTATGGAGACATATCAAAAATAGATCATAAAGAAGACTTATATATAAGTTGTGATTCAAAAACATCCTATGAAGACATATCAAAAATGAATCATGAGGAAGAATTTTATGTGGATAGTAAATCAGAAACACCTCTTGAAGAAGCATTAAAATTTGATATTTCACAAGATCAGGCCAAAGACATCAATCAGGAAGTTATCCCACATCTAAAGGATCCTATCAGTGAAGAAGCTATCAAATTTAAAGATCCACAACAAAGCAAAGAAATATTAGCATCTTATTTCCAAGGTGAGACATATCCCATTGCAAATAAACTCTCTCAATGGATTCAGTATCAAGTCTGAGGATTAAGCCTACATGAATAGGGTATCCTAGAATCAGTGCAGATTATTAGCAATCCTAAGCATCAAGGTTTGGGTTATTTAAAGGAATATAAAAATATCAAGGATACCTCCATAATATTGGGGACAAATTTATCTAATGCAAGCATCAACATAGAGAGCACAAAGATACCTTATGATGAAATTGATACCAATGCTACAACTAGCCATGCCATGAATCGTCATCCACACATATTTCAACCCTTTGATTGGGACCGACAACAAGATAAAAAGCTATAACCAAGAACGAAACAAGTCATTGAAGCAAAATAATCAACAAGAAAAAATAGACAAGAAAGATTCAAATGGATACAAAAGAAAAATAAAGAAAATAATCCCTATCAAACTCCATTAGTCAAAGAAACTATGGGGAAAAATCAAAAGGGGAAGTTAATCTATCAAATATGTCCAACAATTCAAAAAAATCTTCAAGGGTGACTTACAAAGTATATCAAGATGTTGGTCCCAATCAGATCTCTATATCCACCCATCATTGCTGATCATCCCAAGTTTGGAGAGTCAGAGGTTCCAAACTATCGACCAATCCATCTAAATATCATATTTGTCAATGCATTTTTCCATCCATGATATCCAAATCTCACATTGACCATGTGTTGGCAATAACTATTTATCATAAGGAATCTAAGGGTACTCTATCACAATGTGCACATCAAGGTAAGGTTAACTCCGGTATCAACAAGGAAGATAAGAATTTCCAAGGGTTACATTCAAGCACTCATATCCTAGCAAAACAACTCCTCCAAGCAGGATATCATTGGTATGTCATGATAGCAACAACAACCATACACTAACTCATTTGATTGCAAAATTCGACAATTTTTTTTGACGAAAGCTATATAATCAGATGTATAGTTAGGTACTTGTGTGAAATTTTCATTTTTTAAAATTTTATCCCCGACGTTCGTTAAAATTTTGGCGAGCCTTATTTTTCATCCAAAATTTCGATGGACTTGCAAAGTTAAATTGTGGCCGACATATATAAAACTGAGCTCGACTATTTATTGCGATAGTGTTTTGCTTGACGATTTTCTTGGGGACTAGATATAAAATTCAAGAAGATATTGCTAGGTTAAGGGTAGTCATTGTCTTTTTCCAGAATTCATTTGTGAAGTCAGATTTGTACTTCCAGGTTTGAAAATCATATTTTAAAGCAACATCTCATCATATTTCATTTTTAGACTTGTGCATTTTTAGAATTTCATTTCCAAATTTTAGACCCAACTTCACAAATTCTTTATAAGGGAATTGTTTATAACTGATGGAAAATTCTTGATGGATTTGGACAAAGAGTATATTTGCAAGGTTTCAATTTTAACCCTAATGATCAATTTTTAATAGATTTGGGAGCCATAACTAGATAATATCAAAGGCATAGGGATAGCTGCAGAGTGAAATGGCTGTCAAGATTCAGGCCTAGAGGGTTGAACAAAGAATCAAGAATGTTTGATAGTGGATAGTTAGAGACATTTAGCTATGATATTTTTGAAGAATACTTCATAAAGATGTATTTTTCCCTTTGCCAAGTTTCAGAAATAGATTTTAGACCTTAGATGCCAGTGTCTTATAAAAGCAGTTATGGTATATCTGTTACCTGAAGTTCTTGAATTCATCTTGACTCTATACAAATGTATCTATTTTTGATTTGAACAAGAAAGAAAGAAAGCAACCTATTTCTAAATATTGTGAGATATTTAGAGCAACAAACTAAAAAATGAAAAAATGAAGGTCAAGACCTCTCTATTTTTCTCAGTTCACTTAAACATTTTAGATGCTGCCAAACATCTAGCAAGCCATAACTATCATGCATATTATATGATTTCTATTTGTTTTATACTTTGGAATAGTTTACAAGATGAAATTGTCTGCTCATGTAGAAGTATAAGCTACCAAATTCCATCAGAAGTTGATACAGGAATCAAAAGATGAACCTATCAAATTGGAAACCAAACTTTTTGTGGTAAAAAGAGTTGATTTTGACATGAATGGCATGTTGTAACAACTTTATTAAGTGATGTGATTTTGTTTACAACAATCTATTCGCAATGGAAATCTTACAGTGAACATTTATAATCTTAATAAAGTGTGTGTAATATTATAATATGTTCAGTTAGTAGATGTAAAAAATAAAATGGACAAACAACTTTGCCAATTTAACTATATGTATATATAACTTTAAGTTATTTTTATTTTAACTAAAAGTACTGAAGTTACAACATACAAATTAAATGATATTTATGATTGTAAAATTTATGATTAAATACATCTCTTAGAATCCTTTTTGTCCCAATTTGAAAATAATTCTATATTATAGAATACATTTTTTTAAATTTTAAGATGAAAATAGCAAGGAAAAATCAAACAAATATCTTTATGAAAGAAGTATATTGGCATGAAATTAAATATGATTTGTATGCCAATGTAAAAACTACAAAGAATGGAAACAATTCTTTCAACACATAAACTATTATGTAGTAGTCAATTAAACCTAAAATTAAAAAAAAATATAAATATTCACAGTATACAAGATTTCAATGGATGTTGCATTAGATGTAAATATATAATTGTCTATGTTTTTCTTCAAATGCAATATCGGATTGTCAATAGTAAAACATTACATCAATATTTTCATATTAAGGAAAATAAAAATATCATGCGTAACCTACTATTGGTTAAAGCAAAGAACATTATTTGGAGCAAAAATAGTTAATGTGAAGTTTTTCCTAAATCTTCAACTATTTAGATTCAAAATGAGAGATATAATCACTATGTCAAATCACATAAGAAATTTGAGATCTCTCATTAGACAATTGGTAGAAGTCAAGGCTCTATTAGATGATGAAGATGCTAAGGAAATTTTGTTAAATAGTTTGAAAATATATCAATGTTATTTCTATGCTTAGTCCAATAACTTCTCAAACACAAGAAGATGTGATTTTGGCCCTATTAGGAGAAGAAAAAAGAACAATGGAAAATATTTAAAAGTTGATTCTCAACATGAGAATGTATTATACTCATGAGGTAATAATAATAATAATAAAAAAAAGAATGTTATTATTGTAAGAAAAAGGATCACACAATGTGGACTTGTATAACTCGAGCCAATGATGTTCTTGAGGGAGAACTTAAAGAAAAATCAAATGATGTTAGCTTAGCATATGTTGAGGATTATGTTGTGGATGAGGACCTCCTAGATAATCCTTTTTATTAAAGATTATTATTTTAAATATACTACTTGGATTGATACTTATTTGAGCCTTCATTATTAGAGGTGGAAATTTTAATCATCTCGAGTCAGCTTCTCACTCATAGTTGGGTCTTTGTATGAGAAGCATATTTTAGTTTTTCTTTCCTTTTTTATGTTGAAATAATTGAAGAATGCATATGTTGTGAAGTTTATTTTTTTAAAATAGATAGGGATCTAGTGAAATCAATATGTATTGTTGCCCAGATAGTTTGAGATTGTGTGGGTCTAGGGAATTATACCCTTCCAAGGGTCATGAGACAACTTGATGGAGCAATGGATTATTATCCAATAGTTTAAGGGATTTGTGATTCAAAAGTTTAGGGAGGTTGTAGTCCATGAACTCAAGAATTCAGCTCGAGAGCTACACCATTCTGAAGGTTATGAGGTAACTTGATGGAGTTACACTTGGTTCATGATTTATTTTTTAAATAAAAAGCTTCTAAATAATATATATTTATTTGTTTCAATCAACATGTTTTGTTGTGTGGAATGTAAAACTTAAGGGAGGGTGTTGGAATATTAAGATTAACATTAATAAATTTACCTTACTAACTTGTTTATTTTTTTTATTAAATAATTAGTTATATTCTTGTAAGATAGTAGTTCAAATGGGAAGGTATATTTGAAAGGCTTTGTAAAAGCCATATTGTAATATATTCCCAAATGAACTGTATGATATAATTATTATTTTGAGTGTTTTTATGTGCAAATATAAGTTCTCTTGATTTTTCCAATATATTTTGTATGCTCTATTAGCCATGATTTCATGATTAATTTTCCACTTTCGACATTACTTCTTACTAACTTTGCCATCCAAATTTGGCTCTTAGACTAAATATTTCATATAGGTGCATTTTAATTTTCTTACTATCACCTTTGACTGAATTTTTAAATTGGTTCAACCATGCAAAAAGTGTGGTTACTTTTAATTATTTCTACTTAAATGTTGGTTACAATTTTCTAATTTTCTTTCCATTGAGCTAGTCAAAATTGCAACTTGTAGACCTAATACGTTTCATTCACCGATAGCCACCCTCCCCACCGATGGACACCTATCCTTTGTTCTATCAGTGGGACACTAGATAATGTTTCCCCGATCCACCATAGTTCCCCTGATATACTTTATGCATTCAATAATTCATGCCCATGGTTACTTTTGTTGACAACTTGACTCTATCGGTATATTAGGAGAGCACCTTAGGAGTCAACCCGATAGAGTATTGTTACATTGATACTAGGTTGTAAGCTATTTTCATCGGGCCATCAACGAGATTGTGATGGGGGTTCCTCTGATGAAGCATTGTTAGGCCGATGGTATTGAATTTTGTTACGAATGGGGGAAGGACTATGTCACTACAAAATTTGAAATTTGTTTATGGATGCAATGTGAATGTAGGCTATAATATGATCTAGAAATTTCTACGATTTGCATTGTTCATAAAATCAAAGTGTGATATATTTTTGTGATTATTGATAAAATTCGATAATTCATGCCCATGGTTATAATTCATGGTTACTTTTTTTTGACAACTTGACTCTATCAGTATATCTGGAGAGCACCTTAGGAGTCAACCTGATAGAGTATTTTTACACCGATACTAGGTTGTGAGCTATTTTCATCGGTCCATTAGCGAGACTGTGATGGGGGTTCCACTGATGAAGCATTGTTAGGCTGATGGTATTGAATTTTACCTCTCTCTCGCTCTCTCCCTATCTATCTAAGTTCATCTCTTTCTCTCATTCTCTATCTTTTTAGTTTATATCTCTCTTTGTATTAGCTAATAGGCTACATATATTGTGAAATTTGAGCTTGAAACAAATCTCATGCCTGGAAACCACTATTGTGTCATTGAAAACAAGTTTCAGTTGCTATTTAATGGTAAACCATCTGTAGTGTAATGGAAAAATCATCTAAAATATCAGGTAAAAGCCTATATATACTATTATATAATAATAAATATAATTATATAATAATAATATAATTATATAATAATAAATAAATTTATATTATATATAATTTAATCTAATATTACTATTATATTAAATATATATTATATTAACTATATTCTGTATTATATAAAAATATACTTATTATTAATTATTAATTATAATAATTTTATATGTATTTAATAATTTTGTTAAAGAATATAATATATAATTATAATAAGTCGAATAATTATATTATTTATTATGTAAAATATAGCTAATATATACTTGACTATATTGTAGAATATTAAAACCTAACTAAATGGCACCATAATTTTAAATATAATTAACATACTCTAAAACCTAATGAAACCAGGTTGTAGCTTGTCAAATTGGAGAAGTGAAAGGTCAATACCTACGTCGAGGAAGATTTTGGAGGAGTGAAAACAAGGTCAATACCAGTGCCAAGGAAGAGTTTGGAGTTAAAACAAGGTCAATACCAACGCCGATGAAGAGTTTGGAGGAGTGAAAACAAGGTCAATACCAGCGCCGAGGAACAGTATGGAGGAGTGAAAACAAGGTGAATACTAGCACCGAGGATGAGGTTGAGGGCACTCAGGGAGAATCGACGACCAAGGGACAATGAGTACTGTAAGTTTGGCACCCCATTCTCTTTAACCTGCAATTTTCATGCCTAGTTTCCAAATATCTTCTCATACATTGGCACCCCCATTCTCATAAAATGGTATAAGATAAAGACAAAAAAAATAAAATAGCTTAGTCTTTCACATTTTTATGGACCAGCCTCAGGTCTTGGAAAAAATCCTATAATCTACCCACATCTTGGTTGTTGGTGGGAACATGTTATTCTTTGTTGTATGACCTACCTCAAATCTTATGTCCACAAAGTTGCTAAAAACATAAAACAATAAGAAAAAATTTGAAGGTACAACTAAAAAGGGGTTATTTCCTTTTGGCATCCTCCACCTCTTATATTTCAACATAGCATGGAATTACACTTACATAACATAAACTCAAACAAATGGAAGTTTATAGGGGCAAAGGATCCCAAGTATATTCCAGGCTAAGCTAGATCTAATGAATGGAAGTAGAGCAATATAATTCTTCTTTAATACCTCCAACACAAACATATGCAAGGAAAGGTCTCCTCCCTTCTTGGTAGTGATAACCTCCTCCACACACAACCCTTAAAAATTATGAATAGAGGAATATAATCTTTGAAGAACTCAAAGTTGATTCTCTCCTACCTGATGCAATTAGTCATTTTATCCTCACAAAAATTTATAGTGATTACTAGAGGCACATAGACCAATCCTTCATAATAGAAGAATTTGATCATACTTTTCCAATGATGGCATTACGAGAAAACCTTAGGTTAAATGAATAATTCGTAGCTAAGTTCTTTAAATCATGTCCAACCGTATAAGAGAAGACCACTACTATGTGTACTTGGATACCATGGAGAAAGGATCTTTGGGCTCTTTCATCAATCACGGTATTGTTAAAGTTTAACACCTAAAAGTGAGAATGAAGAATCTTTCCTAGGATGATGGCCAATTATGCTTCTCAACACCTAGATTACAAAATCTTTGTCAATATCATTGCCATCACAATTAAATATATTGCTTGAGATATAGTCATACAGGTAAACAAATTGGATTTATTGATAGTAGATACATTCTAGACAATTCAATCCTTGCATCAGAGATTGTTGAATGGGCCCAAAAAACTACTCATGATACCCTTACTATTAAGTTAAAACTTTGACAAGGCATATGATTGCATCAAATGTCCTTTCATTTATAAAAGGCTCAAATGGATTTATTTTTAACCCTAAATTATTATCACACATTCATCTCTTTGTTAATGAGTGATTGCATAATAGTGTGTCCCACTTGTGGGATGAGGCAAAAAAATAATCCCAAAATTTTAAAATTACAAAATACCAGTTGAATGAAGAACCTTCATTTGAAGGTGATGTCGTCACGACCTTTGAATGAAGAACCTTCATTCAAAAATGATGCCATGTCAAGACTTTCAAATGAAAGTATTTTTTATTTTAAATATTTCATGTCCAAAATTCTTTATAAAAGGAACCTTTGCATGAAGGACCTTCAAATGAAGACCTTAATTCAAAGGTCCTTCATTAGAAGATCCTTGATATGAAGGTTCCTTTAATGCCATCCCATTATAAATCTTGGAGTTGTTAGAGATATTTTTGTTTCAAAGTAGAGATTGGACCATCAAATAGTGTCACCATGAATCTACCAAGATATCCATCAAATTGATAAACCCTGACTTAACAACCACAAATTCATAAGAAAATTGCCCCTGTCAGCCTTAGGGCATCAATTCAATGCCAAGTTTCTTGCTTTAACAGACCCCTAAATGAAATGAACCTCTATCATACCATGCTGCACACCAATCCACCAAGTTATAGTTCCAAGATAGTGGGTGGATTGGTGGATGTCATTTCTATTTATCCCTCAAACCCTTACATAGGAAAAACAGGGCAGTCCCTGTATTTGATTGTTTTCTCCCACAAAACAATGATTTAGAACTTCAAAACAAATGAAAATGAAAGGGAAGACATATATTTATCTAAACCAATGATCTCAGAGCATTTCAAGCTTTTACGGATCCATACAACACAAAAGAACTTCATAAAAATAGTAAAAACATAGAAAATTGCTTCAAGAACATGGTATTTGACATGAAATTTTGGTATCAACTCCAACAATTGCAACAATTGCAATGGGATGGGAATACAATATTATAGAAGTGGGATAAGAAATGCATCATTTGAAGCATCAAACCAATATGCGAAGATGAAAGAAAGTGCTAAATTTTCACTATGAACATTGTGTTGTGTGTGGATTTGGTTTCAAAGATCCGTTTCTTTTGTTTTTAGTGGTGACATAACTCTAAAATTTGACTTTTGTGCATAACAGGTTAGTGGAAAATTTGATAGCTCTGAAGGGTTTAGAGGCTCGATTGAAATAGATACACGGATATTTGGATCTTGTTGTTGATGGGAGGCTTCCACTTAACCATGAAATTTTGTACCATCTGTAGGTATGCAAAAATTTCTTTACTTACATTCATTCAACTTATTGTAATATAATATCTGACAAAAATCTCCTTTTCATTATACTTAGATGGATTTTCATGCCCTGTTCCAAAGCACATGTTTTAGAATAGGCAAGAAGGATGCTGGCAAGGGTTAAGCTATTTGGCTTTACACCTGCCAATTGCATAGTTTGCTTCATTCATCCAACATATTACCAATGCATTTCATGATTGTTGGAACCATATCCTATAATTATAGAACTCATAAAATTAAAATATGTAAGTTTCAAATATGGCATTACATATCTTTCTATGAATTTTTGAAAGAAAATATCAAAATGGAGAAGTATTAACAAAATAATCTGCATAATTTATAAGAGATCAGGGAATTTTTTTGTAGAGTTATCTTGAATATATTTAAGACAAAAGTAACTTATAGAGATTGAAGCAGAATATCGGTAGCCTAAAATCACCAGTCAACACATCTTAGTAGTATCTCAATTCAAGAGAACTAGGTCCACTATCCATTAGCTAGTAAAATAAATAAAATCAATTCATAATATTATTCTATTCTAATAGGGTTGACTGGTTGCTTGTTTCTTTTTGACTGTCAAGAAGTCATCAATACACACTTGGTTTTCCCTCCTTCTCTTGCCTCGTGGCCAAAGAGTTTCTGCAAAAGGCATCAAAGTAGCCTTCAAGATTGGCAATGGAAATGAGTACAAGGTCAGTATAACTTAATGTTAATTGGGTATGATTTTATTTGTTCAAGACCAATTTAGATTCATTTTCTGCTCACACTACTTTTATTTACATTTATGTTTTGCTAATATCCATTTTCCTTTACATTCATATTCTTCTATACATATTGTGTTTACAATAATGTTTTTCTTAATTTAATCTAGGGGAGAGGACCCAATACCTGAGCATGTTTCAATAGTTTTGATAGTAGTGGTTTATATAGTGCCCAACCCTGATTATTTGATTCTTCTTACTGATCCAATTAATACTTTCCAGTTATTGTGATTGATTATAAGGATTTAATCTTTACATGATTGTGATAAACTTAGATTTTCGAGCTTGTCTTACAGGTGCTTTTTTAGATGGGTGAGGATTGTTTCTTGTGCTATAAATATTTTTATTTGTTAATGCTAAAATTACATAGCTGAATCAAGGGGTAGAGGTTGTCCTCTTCAAATGGAATAAGAAGGAGATTCAGAAGTGGAAGATTAGTCCCATTTGTAAGTTTCATGTGTAGCTGCATTGTATGGAATTATTTTTCATGGGTATTACTTAAATTTAAATTTTTGATTATCTGCTAAAAGTCATGTTTCCATAGAGGGTTTGGAGGCTTTATCTCATAATTCAGATTGCTTATGTAACCGTGTTTTTCTATACAATATGATATGTATCTCAAGGAGGATATGGATATGGTTCTTCATACCATCAACTTAATGAAGAGGAGCCTCAATGTCATGCTGTTAGGATTTACTGTGAAGCTAATCCAAAGTTTTTCATTACTGCTCGAGGCCATATTACAGTGCTTTCTCTAGGAAGCCCACATGATCCCCATCAGGTATCTTCTTCTTGTAGTCTCTAAATTTCTTAGAAGAAATCAACCAGGTTGTCTAAATGTGGCTCCTTGTTTACACATTAATATCTCTTTTGGCAGCAATGGATCAAAGTGGATTCATGGGGTCTTCAAGAGAAGGCTCTCAAACATGGAGATCAAGAGTGGGACCAAGTAAAACTGTTCATAATCATGCTCATATTGTTTTATTGACCGTCTAAGAGCTAAGTATCCAGGATAACATTATGTATTTTTCTATTGAATTTCTAGAGTGAGAATAATTTTGGGTTTGCAGTAATATTTTTTAGTACACTAGCTAAGTATCCAAGATGCACTGCAGGTACTTTTTCTCACCAAATTTATCATTTTCCACAAAATTAGATTCTAGTGTGTAGTTTAATATATTATTTTTTGGCAAAAGTGGAATAGGCATTATATTATATTATTATAATTATTATAAAATATTACAAAACCTGATTCAAAATGCATATCGAGAGGAAAGAATCAAGAAGAAAACCTTCGATTGTAGCATATTTAAATACAAAAATGACAAAATTGTTCCATTAGTGGAACTCAAAATACAACCCAAAATAGACACCCATTACATAGGTTTTCATCATGATGATCAAAAAATGACTTCAAGTCAACAACCTTCCTTTTATCTAGGTGGCCACCCAAAGTGAATTACAACCCAACACCCATACAAACATTTAATATTACATGATAGTCATCACCACTTTGAGTGACACTTTGGCTCTGACCTTCTTTAAGGTCCTAGTGATGTCACTTTGTCCATTCTATAGGAAGGTCATCGTTGTATCAGGGGGACATCCCTAAGTGTCCTACTGATGATGTTCACTTACGCCGAGAAGGATTTCAGGTACATCGCTTGTGTAATTCCAGAGAATCAAGAAGATAATCTATAATATTCACACCAAGCTCCCAGAAAGATGTCCGATCAAAGATCTGTTTGATCTCCACCGTTCACTATTGATAATAGTTCATGACATAAGTCATCTTCCACTAGCTTAGTGTGTTGTCTAATCAACCTCATTTACTTTTAATTATTTCCACTTAAATTGGTTCAACCATGCAAAAATGTGGTTAATTTTAATTATTTCCACTTAAATGTTGGTTACAATTTTCTAATTTTCTTTCCATTTAGCTAGTCACAATTGCAACTTGTAGACCTAAGATGTTTCATTCACCGATAGCCACCCTCTCCACCGATGGACACCTATCCTTCGTTCTATCGGTGGGATGCTAGATAATATTTCCTTGATGCACCATAGTTCCCCCGATATACTTTATGCATTCAATAATTCATGCCCATGGTTATAATTCATGGTTACTTTTATTGACAACTTGAATCTATCGGTATATCGGGAGATAACCTTAGGAGTCAGCCTGATAGAGTATTGTTACACCGATACTAGGTTGTGAGCTATTTTCATTGGGCCATCACTGGAACTGTGATGGGGGTTCTGCCGATGAAGCATTGTTAGGCCGATGGTATTGAATTTAGGTTAGGTCGAGGAGTGAAAACAAGGTCAATACCATCAATTAGCTTTTAAATTGGATGGCTGCAAGTTCATTTCTTGACCTGATACGCATGTGCCTTTTAAAAGGCTTGTTGAGGCACAAAATTTGTTTTGAGCCACATGATTAGATTTAATCATGTGGCCCAAAAAAATTTTCAGGCCTCAATAAGCCTTTGAAAAGGCACATGCATATTAGTTCATGAAATCAACTCAACCATCCGATTAAAAGCTAATCAATGGGCATAGATAATTCATGCCCATGGTTATAATTCATGGTTACTTTTGTTGACAACTTGACTCTATCGATATATCGGGAGAGCACCTTAGGAGTCAGCTCGATAGAGTATTATTACACCAATACTAGGTTGTGAGCTATTTTCATCGGGCCATCGGTGAGACTGTGATGGGGGTTTCGCTGATGAAGCATTGTTAGGCCGATGGTATTGAATTTAGGTTAGGTTGAGGAGTGAAACAAGGTCAATACCATCGATTAGCTTTTAAATCGGATGACTGCAAGTTCATTCCATGACCTAATACGCATGTGCCTTTTAAAAGGCTTGTTGAGGCACAAAATTTGTTTTGGGCCACATGATTAGATTTAATCATGTGACCCAAAACAAATTTTTGGCCTCAATAAGCCTTTGAAAAGGAACATGCATATTAGGTCGCAGAATCAACTCACAACCATCCGATTAAAAAGATAATCAATGGCAATAGATAAAATCCCTATTCAAGGCTAAAGGATCCCTAAAATTGAATAGTAATTTATTATTAGTGGCGACATTGCCCCAAAATTTACCAGAGGTAATTCATTTGAATGAATAGTTTTTTTATTTTAAAAATGCATTGTTTCGTCAAACTTTTGACGAACCTCCAAAAGCGTCCGATGAATTTTCAATACGTCCAGCGAAACTTTCATCGTAATGAATTGCCTTTTTTGTCGCACTTTCATCAAAATTTCGATGAACCTCCAAAAGCGTTCGACGAATTTGCAATACGTTCGACGAGACTTTCATCATAATGACTTGCCTATTTCATCACAAGTTTGATGAACTACTGTTGTTGATCCGACACTTTGGTAAAGGCATGCCACTTGTGTTCTGGCTACGGTTCATCGCTAGATCGACAAAATGTCCATTGATATTTCAATGAACACCAGGGCCCTTTTCTGTGGCGACAACCAATGAAGCTGAGTCATGATTTTGACATTTTAAAGGTAGTCAGGAAAACGACGAATAATTAGTGATGAAAATTATTTCAGTGGTTCATCGGTATTCCAACAATATATTGTCGATATTCCAACAAACACTCATCGAAAATTGGAGTCAAATACAGTAGTGATATCAACACCAACAACGTCTACATCAACACCACTAGGTGGTCCAACATGAGTAGAAAATGGTCACCATGATGAAAACTTGGTAAATAGGCATCTTGTGTGACATCAAAAATCAATAAAAATTCAAGGAAAACAAAAAAAAGAGAAAAAAATCAAGAAAAATAGTTAAGAGAAAAATCGTCCTCCAGTGAAAACCACTATGGTGGCGCTTTGGACAAGTACCATGATGAAAACTTGGAAAACATGCATCATGTGTAGTATCAAGCATCTACATGTTCCATTTCAGGAGGAAGCATTTCAACTGATCCATAATAAAACCAAATCCATTTGTTTCAAAGTCCAACTTATCTTGATCTTGACAAAATTTTGGTAAACACTTTATACTTGCTTATGGAAAACATCTTGACATGGGTCCCTATCATTGATCCTATCTTATACAACATTATCTAAGCAATAAAGGCACTGTCCAAAGAGGCATACTCTAACCAAACATGTTATCCTATCACCAGATAATCCATCACCTACATTGCTAGACATTGGGGGAAAATGCTTTCATCTTGCTTCAAAATAAATCTTGATCTATGTCTTCTAGCTCACATTGTGATCTAGGCATTTATCCCAACAACGAGGTATACCACCAACGTACTATCAGGGTAACCTTCAAAATAGTTCATCCCAAATAACAACGTATACCACCAACACACTACCAAGGTAACCTTCAAAGATAACATCATCATTGGATTATTTCTTCACTTAGTAGTTCTAAGATATCAACAGTTTCTTGAACCCTACAACTAGTTCAAGTAAGCTTTTCTATAACATATCTCTAGAAAAAACAAGGTGAAGTATCAATCCAAGTTGTCAACATCTTACACCCCAGGAAAGAGGGTAAAAATCCACCAACAACAAGGTATACCACCAACACACTATCAAGGTAACCTTTGAAACAATTTGTCCCATCAACAAGGTATACCACCAATGCACTATCAGGGTAACCTTCGAAAAAGTTCATCCCAACAACAAGGTGTACCACCAATGCACTACCAAGGTAACCTTCAAAGATGATGAGAACATGGATTATTCCTTCACTTGAAAATTCTAAGATATCAACAATTGCTTGAACCCCATAGCTAGTTCAACTAAGATTTTCCGCAACATATCCTCTAGAAAAAAAAAGTGAAGTACCAATCTAAGTTTTCAAACATCTTACACCCCAGGCAAAAGGGTAAAAAACCAAAAAAAATCCAAAAATAGAAAAAAGAGATAAATAAATAAATAAATAAAAAATCAAGAAAAATAGTAAAGAGAAATAAAACATTCTTTGAGTGAAAACCACTTTGTGGCACTCCTAGAACATGTACCATAGTGAAAACCTGAAAAAACATGCGTTATGTGTGAATAAAACATGCATCATTATTTATCAACACTTTTTCATAACATCCACTCATCCGTTTCATAAATAATGTATCCAACCATGGCTTGTCATTGATTAAGGTAAGTCATTTTATTGGGGGAAACTTATCAAAGCTAGTCATGGATTAGATCTTGTGACATTCAATCATGTTCAAGAAACAACAAAAGTCAAAAACACTAGAAAATAAATAAAATAAAAAATATTTTAAAAAATAAAAACAAAACAACATCGTTGGGTTATTCCTTCACTCAAACAGTCTAAGATATCAAGATTTGCTTAAAACTCATAGCTAGTTCAAGTGAATTTCCCACAACATATCCTATGGACACAAAAACGAGATATCAATCCAAGCTATTGATGTTGTTTACCCAAAAACAATTCATGCTTTGAATCAAATGGTCGAACTATGTGGTTTCTGCATTTACAACGTAGGCAAGGATTTTTATCCCTTGAGGGCTTAGGTCAATCCCATTAGGTTTTTATCAGGCTTTCTTCCAACTTAGTCAAAAATACAAAATCCAAACAAATCCAAAAAAAATCCAAAATCTAAAAATATTCATAAAATAGCAAAACCCATGAAACCAATAATAAGATCAAACAGATCCCGAAGTCGTCTCTCCCTTAGCTGTAGTGGTTTGAGGACCACCTGTAATAATTTTAACCCATGATGTTAGGGTTTCACTCTAAACATATCAAGCAACACAAAGTGACACAAAACATGATGACAAATGATATTTAGGATGACAACAAGCAAATGCTAACAAGGTTTAAATGAAACAAAGGAAAATGCAAGCTCACGACACCAATGGAAAATTTAACTACACAAAAATTGAAAACCACCTACACCATTACAAAGATCATGAAATTCTACCCCATTTAGAAAAAAAGCACTTAAAAATACTTTTGTATAAGCAAGATATGCTCGTTTGAAGATAGGGTAAAAATTACAAGTTACAAAGCAAGCAAAAGTGAAGTTTTAAGATAATAATGCAGTTTTAGGTCAAAAGCATGAAACAAGGGTGCAAGTTTAGAACAATAGCACAATTTCAGGACAAACGCACAAAAATAATGGCGCAAGTTTAAAATAATAGTGCAGTTTTAGAACAATAGCGCAATTTTCAAACAATAGTGTAGTTTTCAAGCAACTGTGCAATTTTCATAGTACAAAAGCACCAAAACTGATGCAACTACATAGGAATCTCAAAAACAACGCTATTAATTGACAAGACTTCACACACGCATACAAGAATGTAACAAAATGAAAACAAGAAGCGACAATGTACATACTACAAAACTGATGCCTAAAGGAAATCCAAACTCTTGAAATGCATCTGTCCGATATGAGGCTCCCTGAATCCTCAATATAGCTCCTCGACAATTGACAAAACAAAAAATTCAAATATCTTGAAAACACAACAAAAACAACATCAAATAAACATCAAAAAGAAAAAAAACATTTGAAAAATCTCAAAAATCCTATTTCTACCATCACCTATCCGCAATAAAGGTTCATCCATAATAAACAGATCGTCACACTCACCCTTTGACAAAACAAACAAACAAACAAAGCAACATCAAAATCTAGAACTTTCAAGCAAACAATCACAAGGATTTGAACGCAAATAGACAAAAACAAAGCGAAGTATAACTTCCTATATATTGGAAATTCCCAATAGCATCTTGAGATATGTCTTAATGGATCCATTCCTATGATAGACATGATTAACATCGGATAATAGTCCCATAATAGATAGAGCAAGTGATAAAACTTTATTTTTTAAATTTTTTTGTAGTCTTATCTTTTCAATTTACATTATTGACTCATTCCCAAGATCTCTCGAGGATGTCCATAAGGATTTAGAGAGGAAGGAATGAGGGAAATTGAGCATCATTTTTGGTTTTTTTTTTGTTGGATATTTTGTAAAAATACCATGGCGAATTCTTGCTTTATTGAGTGTATGAAAGTTTTGTTGAAACAATTTATGTAGCAGTTGCATGTTAGGTATTTCATACCTCTTTGTGTAAATGTTATGAAATTTGTGTAGCAATTTCATGTTAGGTATTTCATACCTCTCTATGTAAATGGTTTGAAATTGTGTAGCATTCTCATGTTAGGTGTCCTATACCTCTCTGCGTGACTAGTCCGAAAATTTTATAACACAACCCAACTATATACTTTAAAAAAGGTTTTCGTATGTCTAGTATGAAAATGAATACTCCTTGTTTGTAGAGTCAAATTCCATGCAATGTATACAAAGTCACCTTGGTCATTAATACCCTAGTGCATCATATCCATTTGCTACATCAAACATGATTGTTCAAATTGTGAAGCCTCCAAGTAAAGCAAAAGAAAATCATCAATGACATCACATTCTTACTAATATTTTCTTCTTATATCATCCACTTTCTTCTATCTTCTCAATATTACTAAAATTTTCTTCTACTCAAACATTTCTTCTGTTAGTCCTTGCGCTTAACACATCACATTAGCTTATCAGAAAATTTGGTTCATTATCTAGAATTTTCAACAAATTTCCCGAGGGGGCACCATCCATGCTATCCTTTCTGGGGCATACTAATGAAACTCTTGCACTTAGGGCATGCCGGGGAAATGTTATTTGAAACAAAGCAACCAATACTTTGTATCAAAGAGGGGCAAAATGTAGACACCTAAAAATCTTCTAGCTCATGAACTAGCATTTTGGCACTCACATTCATCTATTAATTAAGTGATTTAACATTGTTTAATTAATTCATCATCAAACAACGTCGAACAACATTGAATAACATCAAACAACATCAAACAACATTGAACATCATCAAACAACATTAAACAACATCAAACAACATCAAACAACATCAAACAACATCAAACAACATCCTGTAACATATCGAAATGACTCAAAATTATCCCGTAATATCTTAGAATGACTTGGAATTGTCTCATAACATCTTGGAATGACTCAAAATTATCCCATAACATCTCATAAGATCTCATAATGTCTAAGAACATCTCAGAATCATATTGCAACATCCCACATTGCACCACATCAAAACGACATCAAAAACCCTAATTCCTCTATTAATTGAATAATACAACATTATTTAATTAATTCACTTTATCACCATTTTAGAAAAATTAAATAAATTCATTTATTTAATAAAGTTCTGAAAACCTTAATTCTTCAATATATTAAATAAAACAACATTATTTGATTAATTCACATTTCATCATTTCGACCAATTAAATAAATCACATTTATTTAATAAGGTCCTAATCTCAACTTATTTTGTCCTGATTGATTAAATAATGCCAATTATTTAATTACATCACTAAATCACCTTATTCCCCTAAGTTGATTAAAATATTAAATAATAATTTAATTGACACTTTCCCTCCAAAATTTGAATAATTAAATCAAACTATTCAAATCAATTATCAAAAATCAAATCAAAAGTCAAGATTGATTTGCACGTTCAACTCCAAAAAGGAATTAATTAATTAAATCAATTAATTAATTCATATTCCTCACCCACTTTCTGATTGAGCAAATTATGATTGTTGACTAAGCAATCTAATATGTTAACCGATCAATCCAAATTGTTAAATAAACCATCACATTCCTAACCAAGCCATCAAAATCCTATCTAGTCAATCTAAATCTATTAACTGATCAATCACATCCTTGACTAGCCAATCTATGTCTCAATCACCCAAATTGTGCAATCAACTTTGCACAATTTTCTCATGTCTAAATCCTCTCAACACACTCCGACCATTGATTTGGATATTCTTTAACACGATCTTTATCGTCCATTTCAAATCACATATTCTATATAACAAAACCCTTTCCTCACAAATAAGGATTGAAGAATCAACATACATTGAGAAATAAAGTGCTGTCAAGAACACCATTAATAGAGCTTCACCATTGTATTTGATTAACCAACCAAAATAGTCACTCATCAAGCTTTTGCAGACACAATTTTGAGGCTTCGTGGTGATAAGAACAACCCAACATCAAGTGAATACACTCCACTACGGGATGGTAAGACTATGTTATTCATGTACATTCAATACTGTAATCATAGATTCATTTATGCATGTTAGAATAACTTAGTTTCATTTTGTATGTGTAGGTTTAGATCTTAGATTAATGTGTTTAATCTTAGTTTATATTCTTATATTAACATGTTTTATCCATCTTCAGGTCTAACGTTCTCCCCCTCACACAATTTTAAACTATTATTATAATGTTAATGATTAGGAGAGTGCATTGGTTAATAGGTTTTCTTAACATGGAATAGAATTATAATAAAATAACTCGCACAAGGGAAGAATATGATGGGAAATAATTTGCAAATACTTGATAATAATATACCACTTCCAGGGGGCAACCTCCTAATCCACTTCAAGGGGGATACCTCCAATATTCTTCAATAAGAACACAATATTAAACATGATGATAATAACCTACCTATACATCTTATATATATCATTTGAATGCTTGAGATATCATCTAGGTCGACATAGATAACCCTATATAAGCCTTATGTCGACCTAAATAACAATATAATAATGATAATATGACTTAATTAAGAGTTAAGGTAGCCACACAGTGACTGATCATAACACTATACATACTATAGGGGTAGGGGCATAAAATTTCCCTCATCTTTATAAAAGCATTATTCTCCATGTTAACTTTTTTTCTTTTTCTTCTCCTTCATCTCCTTTTTACTTTCGAATCTTCTTCTACTATTTCTTTTTGTTTTTCTTCTTATTGTTCAAGCTCTTGTTATTGTTCTTTTTATTTTTCTTTCTCTTTCTCTTTCTCTTGCTCTTTTTCTTGTTCTTCCCCTTTCTCTTTCTCTTGCTCTTACTCTTTTTCTTGGTTTTGCCCTTTCTCTTTCTCTTGCTCTTTTTCTTATTCTTGCTCTTGTTCTTCTCTTAATTTTGCTATTGCTATTTTTCTTGTCCTACTTTTTGTTCTTTTTTGTGGCTAGTTTTTGTTGTGAAGAAGTTTTAGAAAGATAAATTTGAAATAAATCACACAAATAAAATCAAAATACTTTAAATTTTTTATAACTTACCAAGGCCTAGGTTGCACTTTCCTAGAAAAATCTCCCCAAAATTAGGTGTTTTGTAGCCCTAAGAGTAAATTTATTAGAAAAAACTAATTATTCAATAAATAACTTAATTGCACTCTAAATAATCTGAAACTTTTAGTGTACGCTCCCCTCTTACTTCTTAAAAAACCCACTAAAAATTAAGAAGAAATTTTGTAGGATTTAGAAGATATACAAATTTCAAATAAATTAGGAAAACCCCCTAATTTTACAATAAATCACTCAATTCTACTCCAATTCCTCTAAAATATAGAATGTATCTGCTTGAATATACTATTAAAAATCATTTTATAAATTAGACGAAAATTCATAAAAAATTGGGAGATATGTGTTTCACAATATGACCTCCAAAATTAAAAAAATGCTTTGTCATCACGATGCCAAGATCATGCTTTGATACTACTTGTAATGAAATAACTTGTATAAGAGAAGAATATGGTAGGAAATATGTTGTAAATGCTTGATAATAATATTCCACTTCGATGGGGATACCTCCAATATTCTTCAATAAGAACATAATATTCAACATATGCTAATGATCTACCTATACCTCCAATATATACCATACTAGTGCCTGAGATATCACCTAGGTTGACCTAGATAACCCTATATAAGCCTTAAACTGACCTAAATAGCTAAATAGAAATATAATAATGATAATATGACTTAATTAAGATTTAAGGTAGCCACAAGCCAACTACTCATAGCACTATACATGCTATCAGGATGGGGGCATAACAATGATCTAAACCTTGGTCACTCATTTTTGAAAGCATCACATTACGATTACATCACAACACAATAGACCCAAATTTTGTATTATTAATAACATTAAAATGTTACAATAATATTAAATTTATGACATTCACATTATTAAAAAATATTTATATTATTATCCTTGATCAGTAAGAAGAGATAAAGTCTCTTTATCCATTATATTAAATTTGGAAAACGATTACCATAAAATTTTAAGAAGCTTGCTAGTGTGAAACAATAGACCAAAAAAAATGAAACAATGTCTAGTTGACTCATTCTAGGAACACAACCAAACTTGTAACTATAGGGTCAAACTTGAAATAACGAGGAATGAATTAACATTGTACTTAGATTAGTTTTTTTTATTGCAGAAGATTTATTTTATATGAGTGTGATCAAGTTCTAAAAACTTATTTATAAAATTAATAGAGGGGACATCCAAATTTAGATATATAAATTAATTAAGAGTTAAGATAGCCACAAGCCAACTATTCATAACCCTATGTACACCAATATTAAGGGTATAATAGTGTGGTCAAGTTATCAAAACTTATTTGTAACATTAATAGAGGGGAAGTACAAATTTAGATATATGTAGCTTTATGTGAAGGAAAAACCTAGAAGTCTAGACATAGGATGAAGAGTTGAAGAATGATATAAAAAAGGTTTGAAAGAATAGAAGTTGCATAATCCACTAGGATTAGAATAAGAATTTTTTATCAAGTTTGGATTGAACCATAGAAAATTAAAGAAGCAAACAAATACTCCAATAAGTGGGATGCAACGGAGTAAGACCACTTGAGAAAAGAGGAATCTCTCGAAAGTTAATTTTGAGAGACCTTAAGTTTGAAAGAAGAATCCATTGCAATGTAATGGTGACACATTGTTGACCCATGCCATGGAGTTCACCTAGAAGAGCCACATGCCATAATTTGAAATCCTAGTAGATTGAGGAAATGAATCAACAAAATAACATGTTACAAAGCAAGATATGTATTTGAACATAATCTCTCTATAATCTAATTGTTGCTTCCAAACTCTATCACCTAGTTCAAAACCAATTCAATAGAAAGATAATTGGAAACACCAAATTTAACCAAGATCCTTTTAAATGTGAATTGATAGACAAGACAACAAGAGTTAGGAATTATAAGACTTTCCCATGGAATTACCAATCGAAGAGACGCATGAAGGGCCTCAAAATTGAATAGAGGGTTACAATAAACACAACTAGACCTTTTATGAGCAACTTCTCCTTGTTAGTAAGGACTTACAAAGATCCAAGAGGATTCCTAGTGCATAAGGATATGGGAGAAGATTATAAAATAAAATTGGAGCCCATTTTTGTGAAATGAAACTCAATTGTAGCTAAGCTTAATCAAAATTGTAAAAGCACCAACTTCAAGTATTTTGTTTTAGTCCTTTGATTTATAACATATAAGAATTGATATCCATAATTTTCAATGGTTCACATAACGACTCAATAATAGAATGAGCCTTAATAGAGAATTAGAGGAAAATGAAGGTGAGAAAGTGACTAATGACTACTAATTAAGGCCTACAAATTGAGATGACATGGATTTTAAATCAGATGAACATCACCTTTATTGTGTTTATCCCTAAAACTAATGAAGCTACCTCAACAAATGATTATAGATGTATCAGTTTATGTAACACCACATACAGGATCTTCTCTAAGATCATGGTTAATAGATTGAAGTTAGTCTTGAATAAAATGATTGTTGTTAACCAGAAAGGGTTTGTCCAGCGGAGACAAATTTTGGATACAACTATTTATACTCATGAGGTGCTACATTCTATGGATCACATAAAGAAACAAGCTATGGATTTAAAACTGGATATCTCTAAAGCTTATGATAGGGTCTCTTGGAATTTCCTATTTGCTGTTCTTGAAAAATTTGGTTTCAAAGGTAAATTTTTCAACTTAATTAGATCATGTGTCGCTTCTCCTAAATATTTTGTTTTGATTAATGGGGTTCCTCAGGGATTCTTCTCTATTGGTCGTGGTTTGAGACAAGAAGACCCTTTGTCACCTTATTTGTTTGTCATTGTGGCTAAAGCCTTAGGTCACAATATCTAGAAACAACTTGCTAGTAAGGCATTGAAAGGTTTCTATACTGCTTCTTCCCTTTATCTAGCTTCACATTAGTAGTTTGTTGATGACACCATCCTCTTGGGGGAGGCCTCTGTGTTGGAAACAAAACAATGGAAATAGATCATTGACAAATATGCTAAGATTTCTGGCCAATACATCAACTATCAGAAGAGTAAAATCTATTTTTTCAATACTAGCCAGATTGTTAAGGATGAAGTGATAAGTATTTTACGATGCCAGGAGGCTGATTTTCCAACCACCTACCTGGGGTTATCACTAATCTCAAGAAAAACCAATAGTAAC
Source organism: Sequoiadendron giganteum (assembly GCA_007115665.2). Lineage (NCBI taxonomy): Eukaryota > Viridiplantae > Streptophyta > Pinopsida > Cupressales > Cupressaceae > Sequoiadendron > Sequoiadendron giganteum. The sequence continues at coordinate 210,097,206 of CM021110.1, read as the reverse complement.
TACTAGAATTATATTGTGAAAAAGATTCAGAAGAATCTAGTTGGGTGGAAAGAAAAATTGTTAAGCTTTGTTGGGAAGATTCAGCTCTTAAAAGCCTCTTTAAAAAATATGCTTGTTTATTATCTCTCTCTTTTCAACATCCCTACCTATATTGCTGAGAAAATTGAAATGATTCAAAGGAGGTTCTTATGGTCAGGTGTGGAGGAAAGGAAAAGAATGGCGCTTGTTAGATGGGAATTGTACTCTGAAGAGGGAAGGAGGATTGGGGATAAGAAGAATAAAAATGTTTAATAAATCTCTAGTGGCTAAAATGGGTTGGTTTCTTTTAGAAGGAGAAAAATATTGGGTTCAGATTCTTAGGGCTAAATACTTAGATAATAAGGATGTTTTCTATTTCCTTAGGAACAAGGAACTTCCCTACGGTTTTGTCTTCTAGAATAACCTACTTAAGGTGAGAGGCACTCTTACTAAACGAGCTAAGTTGAGAATTGGAAATGGGGTTAGAGATGACTTCTAGCAGGATGCTTGGTTTTCTTGTGCTCCTTTGTCAGCCAGTGAAAACCCGCAATAAATTAGAATCAAAATAAAGATAAGTGTTGGAAAAAATATCTCAAATTATTTAAATTGGGATGATTCAAGACCAAAATGGATTGATTTCAGGAACTTTTTGAATGTTGTTGTTCTTAGGGGTGGCAAATAGTTGAATTGGGATGCTGTTTTGGCCTCCCTTTTGATGTAGATTGGGAATCCTGATCTTTTCTCAAGAAACATGAATGATGAATGGATTTTGAATAAAAATTCCTTTGGGCGGTTAATTAAATCAGCTTATGAGACTATGGACTTGCAGCCTTCCCAATCAAGGATCTTCAATTGGAATAATGTGTGGAGCAAGAACTTAATCCCCAAGATTAAATGCTTCTGGTGGATAGTTATGCACAGAAGGATTCTTACAATTGATAATCTTAAGAAAAGGGGATGGAACTTAGTTAATAAATCCTATCTTTGTAATAAGGAGGAAGAAAATATTATGCATCTTCTCTTTCAATGGTCTTATGCTCAAGAATTTTGGGCCTTTTTTCTTAAGATTTTGATGGTCGAATGGGTTTTTCCTCTGTCGGTTAAAATGTTTGTTAATTTTTGGAGTATATGCCCCTACTCTCACAATATTATTTCTCACCTCTGGAGATAAGTCCCCCCTATTCTTTACTTGGGGTTTGTGGAAAGAGAGGAATACTAGGTTTTTTAGGGATGCCGCTAGGAGAAGTAAAGAGTTGTGCATGTCTATCATGAAATAGATTCAAGAGAACATAGAGAGTTGCAAGTACTCCCCTACAAAAAAAGGGCCTTCATATCAAGAGATGAGAATTAAGCAATAATGGAGCTTCTCTCAGGATCTTAACACTGTCAATTGGGCTAAACAGGCTATAAGGAAAAGTACTATTTGGATCCCCCTGGACCCTGGGTGGATCAAATGTAACTTTGATGGATGTTCAAAAGGAAATCTAGGCTTGGTGGGGGTTGGTGAGGTTGTAAGAAATGATCATGGAATATATGTTTCTAGATACAACAAGGGTCTGGGAACAATAACTAGTAATCTGGTGGAGGCTTATGCTGCTTGGATAGGAATAGGTTATCTTAAAGATAATGGTTACACGAAGGTTATTGTAGAGGGTGATTCAAAATTAATAATTGACTATTTAAATAATAAAGCAGAGGCCCCTTGGGAGATAAAAGATCTGTTAGATGATTACAAAAATATGTTGCAATATTTCCAAAGTTGCAAAATATGCCACACCTTTAGGGAAGGCAATATGGTTGTCGATGCCTTAACGAATTTTGGCTTTAGGTAGGAGGCTTTAAATTATTGGGACTTCTCCAATTTATCAAACCAAATTAAGGAAATTATTGCTAAGGATAGAGTAGGGGTTTCATATTATCATGGACAAGATGGTAATAATTAAAAAGAGGGGCTCAATGAGTTGCCTAGCTGTCAAGTTGGTTGTCATTGTTCCTAGATGGAAATTGGGCAAGATGATAAGATGGATTGGGAGGTACGACTTTAAAGGAGGTGGTACATCAGATATGAAAGATATAAATAGAATGAGGTGGAAAGGATAAATTATTTTGGAAACCTCATATGATAAAATGAAAGGTGTTAATGAGGATATAGGGATCATTATTCACATCTAAAAAAATATTGCATTTGATTTGGCAAAAGATATTTTGACATGTGTTTCTATCAAAGTGAATGAAGGTATTAAAAAAAGAGTAATCATGGCTCATAAAGGTGGTGGAGTTGTTAGTATTCATTATGACAAGACCTGAAAATATGATATTTGTCTATGTATTTCAATTGATTATTTTAAACAAGCTGCCAGACGGTTTGAGTCGTTATTATTGCAAATGAAAAATCACCAAGTCTCAATCAAACCAAAATTTTTTGAGCTACTTGTTGCTACATTCATGAATGAGGAAGGATGTTGAGACAAGTTTTTTCTTCTCCTTAAGAATTATACTACCAAGAAGAAAACCATGGGTGGCTAGGAAGCGGATGAAACTGAGCCAATTTGACTCCTTGAGAAATAATGAAAAGCTATGGGATTTGTTTGAGTGGGTTGGATTTACCCCTTATTTTGTGGCCATGGAAGGTTATAGTGAGCAATTGAACTAAAAATTTATGAATGCTTAGAAGGATGGGGAGGTCGAGTTGTGTGGTCTTTGATTTAAGGTTGATGCCAAGCTCATGGCCAATGCGACGAGGCTGATGTATGAAGGGAAGAAGGTGGCAAAGGTAAGTAATGGAAAGTATCAAACTTATATTGATAAGTTTTTTGAGGAGAAAGAAAAAGCTGAGAGATTTCAAAATGGGTATTCTAGGGTTTTACTTCCTCCACCATACCATAATGTGTTCTTCTTTGTTATGAAATATTTTACATTGGAAGGCTGGTTCCAATCTATTCATGGCTACCACTTTTCGATTCTGAACCATATACACCATCTAGACAAAATTATTCATTCTTCCTTTTCTCTTCTGTGAGTCAAAGTCTAACTAATGGAGAAAACCCCCCTATTACACCAAGGTCTGATTCACACAATTTGCAAATATATCCTTGCTACTTCACCACAAAAAATGTCTTCGTTAAGTTGCTTGAGAACCCTACCCCGAAGAGTTTGGTTAAAATTGAGCTTATAGAAAGTAGACCCCATTCCCCAATTAATGAATTTTCTAAAACTACTTCTTTTCACGAGGACACCCCTTGGTTGGACCTGCTCAAAGTTACCCTAGAAAAATGAAAAGCAGCTCCCATGGCTCCTGCTATGAACAAAAAGTGAAAAATGCTTATTCATGAATTGGGGGCTGACCCCAACATGATAATGATTCCTGATGATAATGATAATAGCCTTGAGTGCTCAACTCCGGTGGGTAGAAGTTTGACTCAACTTTCCTTGGCCGTGTCGAAAGGTTCTAACAATAGTAAAAAATATAAAAGTCTGAAAGAGAATTGTGGAGGAGTCTCTGGATAGTAAGGGAAAGAAGGTGGCTAGGGTTTTCAAGACTTATTCACCTAATGAAGTGCTAGATAGACTTGGTGGTGAGTCAACTGAAGAGGAGGATACAAAGTCAGAGGAAGTGGAAGAAAGCTAGGAGGAGGAGATTGATAATTCATAGGATGAGGATGGACAGGATGATGAAGAAGACATGGAGGAGGTTGTCGATAAGGGTGATGATACCAATGATTTCGAGATTAGGGAGATTTCTAACCCTGGGAATGAAGTTTCAAAAGATTATGAATGTAACTAGTCGGTATAGACATTGTTAGAATTGAAAGGTGGAGGAAAGCTTGGAGTTGGAAATAATGATGCAAAACGATGATAATGCTAGTATATTCTAGGCTCTTGAAAGTGTAGTTAATAATCTATGTAGGGTTGTCGATGTTGTCATGAAGAAAGTTTTCATGGCCACTATCTCTGGTCAAGGAAAGATTAAGAAACAACAAAGGAAAAAGGTGAATGAGGAAGAGTCCGATTTGTCTGAAAAAATGGAGCTTAAAGATAATTTTGAAGACTCTGTTGAAGGCTTGGAGCCAGATTGAGGATGCTTGATCCTCTGTGCTTGTCCCTTTTATTTTTTTGTCTTCTTCTGGCATGATGTTTTATTGCTACTCTTTAAGATGGTCTGTTGATATTGGTCGTAAGTTCCTGGACATTTATTTTCATAGTCTAATTATTGTAATGAACTTTGGTTTCCGGATTGCTACTCTTTTAAGGTTATGTTGTTATAACCTAATTTTGTATATGGATATTATGATGAACTGGTTATATCTGTTAGGGACTAATGGTGGATTTATAAAGTTTGATGCGAAGGGTATAGGCTAATGTGTTTTGGTTGATTGGGTTTTAGGGAAGTGGTTATCTTTTGTTCTACTTCCTTGACAGTGTTGTTTTGTTGTTATTTGTCTCTGGTTTATTGTTCCTTTGTATGGGTCAGGGGTCTTTCCTTGCTTAATCAATCAAAAACATTAAATGACACAAGAACTCTCATTCTTTATTACCTTTAGAATAAGGAATTATTTTTGGAGGCAAATGAATCTGATTCAATAATTACAAAGTTTTATCTGATTATTTATCATGTTTTAGGTTATTTTTCTCTTTTCACCATTAAATTTGCATGTGAATATGCAACCTTATGAAAAATAGTTGTTTTTGGGTGAGAAAAACTATTTTAAATTTTTTTTAGCATCAAACCTAGTCATAAATGGTACTCTAACACATGTGTGGAGGTAGGTGAGAGAAATCAGTGAAAAAATGAGTTTAAGATTCAAGGGTTGGGGATACCTCATGACTCATACCACTAAGGTATGCAAATAAGGGGAACTTCAAAAAAGAAGTCCCCATAAGATATAATAGTGGGAAGTCTTGAGGATTGGGGTTTTGAGATGTCTCATACTTGATACAACATTGAAGGTATGCCCACATCTTCAAATTTGATAGTATATATGTAAAAAATAATTAGGCATCAAGGTTTGGGGATGCGAATAAAATTTTAACTCTATAAATATTTATAAAGGAAATGGTAGAGTTTGAGGTTTGAGGATGATGATGAATAGAAACCCAAGTAGAGGTAAGACCACAAATTTGACTCCAATAAAGTAACTTAGTGAAAATATTTATTTAAAAGTTGAGATTTTTGGATGATCCTTATGAGGTGCCCAAGTAAGGGGAGGGCTAAAACATCGACAAGAATAATGGAACAAGCAATGAACAAGAAAAATGGGTTCAACATAGAGAACTCAAATATAAACACATAAAGTTAAAGACATCTCTTTTCCTTATCCATTTTCACGTGAAGAAAATGAGGGCGACAAGGAAAGAACTCACATGAATTTTGCACTATCAAACCTAAACATCAAGGGAAACAATTTAGAGTTTGGGGATTAGAGATTAAATATACCAAGAAATGAGTACTTAGGGAAAGGGATTCCCAAAAATTTGAAAACTTTAGGAAAATGGTTAAGGATTACAAGGAATGCCTACAAACTACCCAAGTAAGGGTGAACCTAAAACTTACACATAAAAATAAATTTTTGCAAGGAGTCAAGGTTTCAGAGTTTCAAAGTGCCAAGGATATGGTTCACATGGAATTCAATATTTGAAAATATAGTACACAAATGATTTAACACGAAGGATGATGGTTTTAAGGTTCAAGTGCAGAAGGTACTCCAAAAAGGGAAATCCTAAAAGTCTAACAAATTATCCTAGACTTATAAAAGATGCAAAATATACCAAACTTATATTTTTTAAAATTTTCTCAACTTCTAACACTTGAGGGAAGTATGGGGGTAGGACAAAGGGAAAAAATTAGATAAAATTGACAACTAAAGACCCATACAAATATTTCACATACCAGTTATATTCTATGGGAAAAGTAAGGATTAGGTGTACAAAGAAGCTAGGACTCAAGTAAGATTGGCACTTTAGGATTGGGTCCAATAGGGTTTGATTGGGAATGTGTGTCTCTTTTAGACACAATGAGAATATAAATACCTAGGAGAATGTTAGGAATTAGTGTTCACATGGGTTTTTAAATGAGTATTATTAGTATGTGTAATAAATATTAAGTTGTTGAGAAACAACTTGATATTATTATGAGCATGTAATTGTGTGTGAGTTGTTAACACAACTCATGCATAAATTTAGGAGTGAAAATAGGAGGGAGATAATAAAGGTGGTTGAATAGTCCACCTAGATTTAGTGTGAGAAATTGGTGGAGTTTTTATAGGAGTTAGACTCTATATTTGTAATATCGTATTAAATAAATGTGCTGTGGAAGATAATAGAATTATAACAATATTATTATTGTATTTTTATCAAGCTTTGTATAAATTCCCAACATGGTATTAGAGTTGTAATCTCTTTTCTTAAATTTTTAGTTCATAGTTGTTAGGTATTAGTTCATTTGCATTAGAGAAGGATTGATCATTCTCAAGGTGTAATTCAGATCTTGCATGCAACATACAAGGTGAAACAACAAGAACATAAGCATTTAAAAAAAGGTAAAACAAAAAGTTTGGAAAAACCTCATGAAAATCAACATATCTTTCTCGTTTCTTAACAAAATTTGATGATTCAAATTGCATTGGAATGTTGAATAACAAGAGAAGAAAACTTATAGGTTACATTTGTTAATAGAAGAATAGAGACATTTTAGTAGTTTTCAGGTGTTCATTATGACTTCAATGTATCAAAATTGCCTACATTTGATCAATTGGGAATGAGTGTTCAACTTTTAAACTTGCAAGTATCTTCATTCAAACTTCTACAAAAAATAAGATGAATTATATTCACGATAAAAGAATTTAGTTTAATGTTGAAGTGTAATTGTTTTTATTATTATTAAGTTGGTCTAAGTTTGTCAATATGTGAGTTGAAATCATAAGTAGTAGTAAGTATCTTTATTTTTGATAAAGTAAGCAGGGTTAGGGTCCTAATCCCATACAAAAAAACAACAAATACAACCAGAGCATACAACAACTGATCAAGAACAACCAAGCCCAATGAAAAAAAACCAAGGAACAACCTTAGAAAGTATCAAAACCCCAACCCAACAACTTAATCCAAACAAATAACCAACTAGATAGAAATATACAACATTAACCAAATAGTAAGACCATAGCAAGCCAAAATCTGAATTACATAAAAAACCATAGAGTCACTAAAAAGAGTTCCAGTATTAAGAGCCATAATCAGAGATAATAACTGAACCAAAATATAAAGTTTAAACATATAGAGTCAAAAAGTACCAACATTAAAACCATAAGTCACTGACCAAAAAATAGAAATTAAGATTCATTAATGAGGCTCCAAATATCCTGGAGTTCATCCACCATTTATTCCATGCTTTCCTTGAGATTCGTTGCCTTGACCCTTTTAGCATCATTCTTTTTTCCTTTTTTATTTTTGAATTTTTCCTTGTCCCAAGATTGTACCCAAGACCACTCTCCTCATAACACCATCCATGAATTTACAAATACTCTTGATCAAGGCTTCAATAGTTTGCATCATCTTCGAGTTATTAGTAGCCTCCATTTATTTTTTTATTTGGTCCATCCTCATAGACAAAGCTTCCAAGGTAGTATCCATATTCGTTTTCTCCTTCACCTTCAGGTTCTCCTTAGTACTAATCCCAAAATTTGGGGTATCTAAACCTTCAAATTCTGTAGGACTCCCAAACTCCATCACCATATCCTCATTTTTTTCAGAAATCCCATCACCTTCACTGAGGTTCTCCTCTTGCTTATTTATTCCCTCATATTGACTGTTGGTAGATGGTCATCTCTCCCCTCAGGATTCGTGACATGGACTAACCACCTCTCATGGATCCATTAGCTTTGGTAGTTGTATTGAGCATTAACAGGTTGCTCTGTTGGTGCAACGACAACTGTGGGCCAACAAGTGGTATTAGAGCCAAAGGTGCCGAGTTTGAATCCCCTCAGGTAATGCTGAGGGGGAGTTTGTTGGCAGATGGTCAGATCTCCCCTCAGGATTTGTGACATGGAATAACTGCCTCCCGTGGATCCATTAACTCTGGCAGTTGTATCGGGCATTAACAGGTCAATCTTTTGGTGCAATGGAAATTATGGGCCAACACTGACCACAACCATCCTCCTCCTTCTCATCCGACTCTATAGATTCCTTCTCATTTGAGAATTATGTGTCCCTTAAACTATTTGGGACATATTCTTCCTTTAAAGAATCCTAATTTTTCCTCACCACCACTTTTTCCCCCTTTTTACCTTTCTTACCCACCTTTACCCCTTTTGAAGCAATAATAGCCAAATGAGTTGATCTTCAACCATTAGGGGAGTCAAAATAGTGTCAGGACTAATGTATTTATCATCTAAAATAATAATTGTTGGACTTTTGGGCTTGGCTCTTTAATTTACACCTTTCTACATTTAACTAAGATTGAGGAGAGGGGATTTGTTTCTCTGGGGTAATTTTAAGAAGTTCTTCCCCCGAGGGTTCTTCTTTCATAATGGGGGAGGGCTTATTCTTGTTCGACTTAGTTGCTTTTTGAGGGGAGTGGGGTTTATTTTCAAGCAACTAAATGAAAATGAAAGTCTTAGGGGTTTGAGGATTTTTTAGGAGGTTAAGGGTAAGATCCTTGTATGGAGTATTGGCAAGGACATACTTGCAAATGGCCTTGATGCAGAGGAGGGTTGGTACCATTCTCGATACTATGTTGGAGGGATGACATAAGAAAAAAAGGAAGATTAATTTTCTCAAGGTGATGGATATGATTGAGTATGGGGAAGTGATACCAGTAAACTGATTGAAGATGACTTTCCAAAATAAAATATTTTATTACAAATAGACTTATGTTATGATATGGCATCAAGAGTTTAAGCTTGGAATAGCCATTTTAGAACCTATTCACTTTTTCTTCTACCTCCAAGAATTTCTCTATATATTGTTGGTAGTTCCCTGTGCTCTTTTTTGTAATTTTTTCCCCTTCATATAGTAGGCTCGTCACTTTAGCAATTAACTTAGCATCCACAATAAAATGAAGACCTCCCATAGTCACCTCCCCGTCACTCCAAGCATTCACAAATTTATAACTTAGTTCTTCATTATATCCCTCCATTGCCTCAAAGTAAGGGGTAAAGCCCACCCGCTCAAAGAGTCCCCACAACATCGTATTTTTTTTTTGAGAGTTATAATTTATCAATTTGTTCCTCTTCCTAGGTCCCCCCATAATGTTCTTTGTGATCAAACACTCTTTTTCCAGCAACAGGTAGTCGTTCACAAGACCAATTCCACTTGACACTAAAATCACTGGTAGAGTGAAGTATTTTTCATTTAGGGTTACACTAGAAGTTTTCATTTGGGAGGCCTTAAACATAAACCAACATTCCAAAATGATAATAATTGTGGATTCAGTCGGGTGATACGAGAAGATCTCATGTTTGTCTCTTCTTCCCTTATAGGGAATGATGACCCTCAAAACTTTCCATTTCATAATTAAGAAACCTCTCCTTCACACAAATTTGCAAGCTAAGGTCCTTATGGAAGTGTTATTTTGATTTGCTTTGGGGTTGGAAATACTTTGGGCCTAGGAGGTGTCACAATGATATTTATTTTAAATTTCCACCTTTTTAAAATCATTTTTGGGATATACAATGAGAAATATTTCCAAGTACTATTACACTTCTTCTTCAAAAAATAATTAGTTCTCAAGTACGCCTTAGGGAAATCCTTTTCCCCATTCATGAATATACCCCAAATCATCAGAATCAAGATGATCATTAAATTTTTTGGCTTTACTTGATTAGTCATCATTTAGGTATCATGGAGGGTTTTGGTTGTCGTCATTCCATCTAGAATTATTAATTAAATCCACTCTTTCTTTGTTTATTATTATCTTTATGTGATTTGGAAAATTTTGGAATTTTCAATAAGTCCACCTGTAATCTAGGGTAAGATTCAGGTTGAGGTATTAAAGCATCAAAACTAAACTTATAAAGCCCTAAATCAATAATAGAGCATAATCCAACATAGAAATATAAACATGAAGTAAATATCACCTATGCCATGGTTGCTTGACCTCCATTTTCCTTCTCCATTTTTCTTGAATGTGCTTGTTTCCCTTAAATTTGAGTGACCAATAGTAGCCTATGTCTATGATAGAAAAATATTGAAGATAGTTGTCTCCTTAAGCAATATGTACTTGTGCATAAAATCGATATATGAAAATGAATAGTTGAAATTAAATGCCAATAAGATATGTCAATCAATGGCCAAGAATGGAAGTTGATAGGGTTAGGGCAAAGATAGGAAATGAATGACTGATATTGAATAAAATAATTCAATCAATGGTTGAAATTAAACAAGACAAGAAGAGATAAGGATGAAATTGATAGGGATAAAAAGCACGAAAAAGAGAAAACTAAATAATTCTAAAAATCATTTAGTTTGAGAGGGAAAGTGAATAATTAAATAATGGAAACATTATTTAATTATAGAAGAAAAAAGACAAGTTGACTTTTTAATTAAATAACAATTTAATTCAAAAAGTGGGAGAAAAAGGTATATTAGTAAGTTACAAATTAAATAAAATTTATTTAATTTATTGTAGAAAAGGATAAATGAATAATTAAATAATTGACATAATTATCTATTTATAGTAGGAAAGACAATAATAATTAAATAAATAAAATTTATGTAATCACGGAGATAAAGGACATTAGTGATGTAATTAACTAAATAAAATTTATTTAATTAATCAAAAGAGTAAATAGAAAGATAGAGATGAATTTATTAAATAATTAAAATTATTTAATTAATAGAAGACTTATGACATTAGACAATAATTAAATAATTAAAATTATTTAATTATCAAGGATGAAAGGGGATTTTAGAACTCGCATACCTAGGACAATTTTTAGTGTCTACATTTCCCCCTCTTTGATACAATGCAATTTATAACGTTGTGTCAATGAAATTTAGTCAAAATATGCCCCAGTGTAAATAGGGTGGACCTATGCCCCCTTGGATTTTTTTTGCAAATTTTCAAAAAAATTCAAAAAATTTAAAAATATTTCTGATAAGTCAATTTGATAGCCAGGAATGCATTGGAGATGAAAGATTTAAGTTTCAAGACTTTCGAGGTAGAAAAAAATAGGTTTCAAACCTCCCAGTGAGTGCATCCAATACAAACCCTAGTGCAAACCCTAATTTTGATTGTCTATAAATAGAAAGTTGAGTGGGAAAATGACTCATTTGTGCTTTTTGAGTTTGGAGCTTTGAGGAGCTTTGAGAGAGACTAGTTACCAAGATGTCACCTATTCTGCACGCCGAGCACCATGGATATCACTTTCATACCTTTCAACGGCCAGAGGGTGCAAAGGACCCAATAAGTACCCCTTGCCCGCTTTGTGATTTTTCATTTTTCGTGCATTTTTAGGGCCTACAAATTTTAGCAAGAAATTGTGGTGAATGATGTTCACCATAATTGTCATTGTGAGTGACACATGTGACTACGGTTCACCACAACTGTCACATAAAATCACAACTACTAGGGTAGATAGGAAACCAAATGAAGTGCAATGCAACTGTAAAGTACACTACATTTGCTTCCTACATCACACCCACAAACGAGAACGATGCATTTGACAAAGTGAACCACATATTCCAAGTAAAACGACGCATGTATGAAGTTGTGACACAATTGATTTTACGGGTTGACCGCAAGTGACCCCGATGACACATTGGCTAAGGCGTGCGATGCAAGTGCAATTGCATGACACAAATTCAAAACAATGACGTAATTGATTTGTGTGACCCATTTGCTAAGAAAAATGACATAATTTACTGGTTAAAATTTTTCCCCAATTTAGGATGAAATTTCTTAGGCAATGTGAGTCTAATAGGTATAATTAGGGTTTTGGATTGATGCAATGACTTCTTGTGACCACAAGTTGTTCTTGCCCCTATTTATACTTGGGAGTCATGACCATCTATGTTTCGACTATGGGACCAATTATCCGATGCTAAAAAGCATGGGCTAATACATCTTGGCCTGTACCATATGACCTATATGCCCATCATCAGGGACAATAAAGGTTCACTAAATACACTCATAGATAGGTGGCACTCTGAGACATTTTCATTCCATTTTCTGACTAAAGAGGTGACTATGACCTTGGAGGATGCGTACAAGATACTAAGGCTATCGATTCAAGGAGAGCGGGTTAGATATGATCCCATGTGATTACTGCAGGCCATTGAGGAGCATTATGTGTATGATGACATCGTAGAGCTTGGCGTGGATGGCTATGAGATTAGCTAGGAGACAATGGTAGAGCAGTATGAGAGATATGACTATGTTATATGTACTTTGATTGTTGGGGTTATCATTCCAAATTGCAGAGGTCATGGATTTATCGTTGGATAGGGTGAGATGTTGGAAGGGATGATGCGGCATGTGACCATCTATGAATGGGGGCCTTGCTTATTAGCGATGTTATAATTTTAGTTACATGACATAGCCTATCAAGATGGTTAGTCTATGAGCTATGGGGTGACTTTATTGATGGTGTGGGCATGGGAGCACATTGTAGTGTTTTGTCCTGCAGTGGGCCGACAACTAGGATATGGTATGCCGTATGTGTATTTGTTGGCAAATGTTCAACACTTCCCTCAGGATTCATGACATGGACTAACTGCCTCCCGTGGATCCACTAACTCTAGAAGTTGTATTGAGAATTAACAGGTCGATCTTTTGGTGCAACAAAAAATGTGGGGCCAACAATTGGTATCAGAGCCAAAGGTGTCAAGTTTGAATCTCCTCGAGTAGCGTCGAGGGGGAGATTGTTGGCAAATGGTTAGCGCTCCCCTCGGGATTTGTGACATGGACTAACCATCTCTCATGGATCTGTTAACTCTGGTAGTTGTATCGAGCATTAACAGGTTGATCTTTTGGTGCAACAAGAATTGTGGGGCCAACAATATCTATATGGTGGGTTTGTTACTCAAACCCATGTTGGAGACATAGGGTACTAATGACATGGGATTGATGTATTGGCTAGCTTCATATGGAGCCCTTACAAGGTCTGCTAGTAGTGGTAGGATGAGGATAGACACTTGTTCAGCAAGACAACTGAGAGGGGGGGTGAATCAATTGTAATAAATTAAACCTTTAAAACTACCATAAAAAATTAGATCAATCACAAATCTTTTACTCTGCTAATATGATTAATCATTAAGTATAAAATAAAAAATTGAAAAACATCACACACACACACACAATAACACCAGATTTATGTGGAAAACCTAATAAGGGAAAAACCACAATGAAGATTAGCTCACAATATAGAGAATATCAAAAATCAATTACAAAGGTTCACTGCCAAAGAAGGCTCATTACCAAAACAAGACTTACTGTCCAGATTAGGACTCACTATCCAACAAGGGTTAACCACCTTGAGGGATCACTACCACATAGATAGAAATAAGATAGAAGAGATTTATTATAGAGAGAAGACAATATCAATGCAACAAATATTTCCACCACAACTCGCTCAACCACTTCTAGACATGCTTGAATGATAGAGTACACCTTCAGCGCACTGCATCCAAAAAATCACCACTAAGATTTCACACTAATATGCTCAACCACACACTCTATTTCATAGCTATCTTGCTCTATTTCTTTGTACACCTTTCACCAAGATTTCATCCTATATTTATACCATCTTTAACTTTGAAACATATCCAAAGTTGGCCATACACCATTTAAATTCAAATTAGGTCGATGCTAAAACATTTTAGGGTGGAATTAGAATGAGTGCAACCCAAACACATGCTTGATGAGGACCCAATTAAGTCCCAACACGCTTCATGAACTTCACAAGTAGTGTTTAACACAAGGTTGGCCAAACCAACGTAAAAAACAAAACAATTAAGCACACACAAGCCTTTACATGATCTAATCTTTTTAGATAACGAAATTATCTTCAACACGATCATATTAGACTATCACCAGAATCACAAGTCATAAAAATTGAACAAGAAAAAATTGGGAGCAACTACATTTCTCCCAGACCTAAGCCAGATACACAAAAAAGTAGAGTTTACAACTGGTGAACATAACCCATATTGTATAATGATCTAGAACCCCAAAATCTGGATATAGCAGCTTCTAACAACCATGAACAACATATTTGAACCATATGAACATAGGAGAAAATTATAGAGAAAAATCTGGAGCAACGACTGAATACCTTCAACCTTTCTTCATTACAATTTTCTCAATATCCTCGACATATATAGCCAATAACCTACATCCATGACATTAATGATAACTATGTGAGGGGGAGAACGTTAGACTAGAAGACAGATTGAAACATGTTAAATCTAAGAATCTAAGCTAAGATTAACATATTAATCTAAGATCTTAACCTACACATATGAAATGAAATTAAGCTATCCTAACATGCATAGATGAATATATGATTGCAAAATGAATGTGTAAAATAACGTGGCATTACCATCATATAGTGGAGTGTATTCACTTGATGTTGGGTTTTTCTTATCACTGCAAAGCCTCCAGATTTCATGTGCAAAAGCTTGATGAGTGATAGTTTTGGTTTGTTGATTGAAGAAAATGGTGAAGCTTTGTCAATGGTGTTCTTGACAACACTTCATTGCTCAATGTATGTTGATTCTATGATCCTTATTTGTGAGGAAAAGGGTTTGTTATATAAAAAATGAGATTTGAAATGGACTATCAAGATTGTTTTGAAGAATATCTAGATCAACGGTTGAAGTGTGTTGAGAGGAATTAGACATGAGAAAATTATGCAAAGTTGATTGCACAATTTGGGTGATTGAAAAATAGATTGGTTAGTCAGGGATGTGATTGATCAATTAACATATTTAGATTGTTCAGTCAGGAATTTGATGGTTTAGTTAGGAATGTGATGGCTTAGTTAGGAATTGTGATGGATTAGTTAATAGATTAGATTGTTCAGTTAACAATTTGGATCGATTAGTTAACAAATTAGATTGCTCAGTCAACAATCGTAATTTGCTCAATCAAAAAGTGGGTGAGGAATATGAATTAATTGATTTAATTAATTAATTCCTTTTTGGAGTTGAACGTGCAAATCAAGTTTGACTTTTGTAAACAAAGTTTGCATTAGTTTGATTTGATCTTTGATAATTGATTTGAATAGTTTGATTTAATTCAAATTTTGGTGGGAAAGTGTCATAATTAAATTATTATTTAATAATTTAATCCACTTAGGGGAATAAGGTGATTTAGTGACAATTAAATAATTGGCATTATCAACTAGGACAAAATAAATTGAGATTGGGACTTTATTAAATAAATGTGATTTATTTAATTGGTCGAAATGATGAAATGTGAATTAATCAAATAATGTTTTTTTATTTAATCAATAGAGGAATTAGAGTTTTCAGGACTTTATTAAATAAATGAAATTTATTTAATTTGTTTGAAATGATGAAAAAGTGAATTAATTAAATAATGTTGTATTATTCAATTAATAGAGGAATTAGGGCTTTTGATGTCATTTTGATGTGGTGTGATGTGGGACATTGCAAGATGATTCTGAGATGTTATAGGATGATTTCAAGATGTTTCGAGTCATTTTGATATGGTTTCGAGATGTTATTGGATGTTCCAAGATGATTTCGAGTCATTTCAAGATTGTACGGGATGTTCCAGGATGATTCCGAGTCATTCCGAGATGTTACAGGATGTTTCAAGACAATGTTCGATGTTGTTCAAAGCTGTTTGATGTTGTTTGATGTTGTTTTATGTTGTTTGATGTTGTTTGATGTTGTTTTATGTTGTTTGATGTTGTTCAATACTATTTGATGTTGTTCAGTGCTGTTCGATGTTGTTCAATGTTGTTCGATACTATTTGATGTTGTTCGATAGTATTCGATGTTGTTCGATGTTGTTCAATGCTATTTGATGCTGTTCAATATTGTTCGATGCTATTCGATAATTAATTAAATGATGTTAAATCACTTAATTAATAGATGAATATGAGTGCCTAAACTACTAGTTCACAAGCTAGGACATTTTTAGGTGTCTGCATTTTCCCTCTCTTTGATACAAAGTACTGGTTGCTTTGTTTCAAAGAAAATTGCCTCGATATTGCCCAAGTGCAAGAGTTGCCTCAATATGCCCCAAAAAGGATAGCATGGATGGCGCCCCCTTGGGAGATTTGGTGAAAATTTTGGATAATGAACCAATTTTTTTGATAAGCTGATGTGATGTGTTAAGTGCAAGGATTGAAAAAAGAAATGTTTGAGTAGAATAAAATGTTAGTAAGATTGAGAAGATAGAAGAAAGTGGATGATATTAGTAGAAAATTTTAGTAATAATGTGATGTGATTGATGAGTTGCTTTTGCTTTACTTGGAGGCTTCATAGTTTGAACAATCTTGTTTGATGTAGCAAATAGATACGATGCACCGGGTATTAATGACCAAGGTGAATTTGTATCCATTGCATCGACTTTGAATCTACAAACAAGGAGTATTCTTGTTCATACTAGACATACAAAAACTTTGTTTAAAGTATATAGTTGGGTTGTGTTAAAAAATTTTTGGACTAGTCACACAGAGAGGTATAGGACACCTAGCATGAAAATTCTACATGAATTTAAGACCATTTACATAGAGAGGTATGAAATACCTAACATGCAATTGCTAAATGGATTCTAGAACATTTACACAAAGAGGTATGAAATACCTAACATGCAATTACTACACAAATTGTTTCAACACAACTTTTATACACTCAATAAAGCAAGTATTCATCATGGTAGTTTTACAAAAATATCCAACAAATATAAAACCAAAAATGATGCTCAATTTCCCTCATTCTTTCCTCTCTAAATCCTTATGGACATCCTCGAGAGATCTTGGGAATGATTCAATAATGTAAATAGAAAAGATAGGACTACAAAAAGATAAAAAAACAAAGTTGTTGTATCGCTTTCTCTATCTGTTATGGGAATATTATCCAATGTTGATCATGTCTATCATAGGGATGGATTCATGAAGAAATATCTTAGGATGTTTTTGGGAATTTTCAATAGATAGGAAGTTATACTTGGCTTTGTTTTTGTCTGTTTGCATTCAAATCTTTGTGATTGTTTGCTTGACAGTTCTATCTTTTGATGTTGCTTTGTTTGTTTGTCTGTTTTTTCAAAGGGTGAGTGTGATAATCTATTTATTATGGATGAACCTTTATTGCAGATAGGTGATGGCAGAAATAGGACTTTTGAGCTTTTTCAAATGTTTTGTGCTTTTTGATGTTTATTTGATGTTGATTTTGTTGTCTTTTCAAGTTATCTGAATGTTTTTGTTTTGGTTTTGTCAAGGAGCTATGACAAAGATTCAGGGAGCTTCATTTTGAGAGTTTGGATGTCCTTTAGGCATTGATTTCATATTATGTACCTTGTCACTTCTCATTTTTCATTTTGTTATGTTCTCGTATTGCGTGTACAAAGTTTCTTGAGTCAATAGCAAAGTTCTAGTGATTTTCGAGCATTTGCATCAATTTTCTTGCTTTTGTACTGTGAAGACTACACAGTTGCTTGAAGAATATGCTATTGTCTGAAAACTGCATTGTTGTTTTATGCTTTTGTCCTGAAACTATGCTATTATTTGAAAATTGCGCTATTGTTCTAAAACTGTGCTATTGTTCTAAAACTGCTCTATTGTTCTATGCTTTTGTCTTGAAACTATGCTATTATTCTAAACCTGTGCTATTGTTTTATGCTTTTATCTTGAAACTGTGCTATTGTTCTAAAACTATGTGTAAGATGGGGAAAATAAAATAAAATAGATTAAGTGACAACCAACACTTCTAAGCTAAAATCCCAATCTAAAGAAGAGAAAACAATGAAAGCATAAGGAAAATAAAAACATTAAATCAAAACACTCCCCATGCTTGATCTTGAATCACTTCTCTTGCTCTCCTATTTCTCCTTTTTGCAATCTTTGCCCTCAGATTTGTTGCTTCACATGTGCAAATACTTGCAAAATAGTAAGTAGAAAGTTGGAGCCAATTAGCTATTCAATCAAAAATGGAAGAGAAAGGTTGCTTTTATAGACAACCATTTGAATGGATGGATGAGATTGATCTTCTAGAAAGATTCTAAGATCAACGGATGAGGATTCATGAGAGGGAGGTTACGAAATAGATGGCCAAGATCGAGTTTCTAGAAAGATGCCAAGATCTACGATCGAAAATTGATGCAACCAGAATATGTCATGTGTGGAAAAGATATGATGCCGACGACTATGATGCCTGACAACTATGATAGACATGCATGACATGTAGACTATGACATGAAATAATGACAGGGGATCTTTGACCAAAATGGAGGGATAAATAATTTATACGAAAATGGAGGAGGATGACAAGTGGCAAATAAATAATTTATTTAGAGGAAATTAAAAAGGAGATTTAATTAAAGGAGGAGATAGAAATTAAATATGGATAATTGATTTGGATCAATTATTTAAAGGAGAAGAATGACACATAAATAAATAATTTCATCAATTATTTAATTATAGAAGAATAAAAGGTCAAATAATAATTATTATCTGACTATAGACATGTGATTAAAGATAAATAATTAAATAAATAATGATTTATTTAATTATTGAAGAAAGGGGTATTAGTGACGCAATTAATTTATTTTAATTGATCAGGATAGAATAAAGATTGGAAAGTGAATTAATTAAATAATTAAAAAATCATTTAATTAATAAAAGAATATGATCAGGAATAATTAAATAATTAAAATTATTTAATTATTAGAGGATGATGACTAAGGAAAAATGTTGCTCATAGAATTTAGGACATTTTTCAGTGTCTACATTTTGCCCCTCTTTGATGTAATCCAGTTCATTGTGTTGTGTCAAAGAAATTTAATTCTGAAATATGCCCTAGTGTAAAGAGAAAGGGGAAAGATGACCAAGAGGGTTGTGGTATGCCCCCTCAAGAGGAAATGTGGGTTCAAAGAATATGAATGTGCTCTCGAAATGGAAGATAAGACTAGAGGATGAAAGATAGAAGAAATGTTAGCATGAAGGAGATGGATGTTAGCATGGAAAAAAAACAAGGGAGATTGGATGTTAGCATGAAAAGGGGAAAGAAGATAGACAGGAAATGATAAGGGAACCAACTTTCATGCTTACATTTTTATATTTATCATTCATTGGGCATCAAAAATGTCACAAATGGACCACAAACACCATGGTATGACATAAACCATGGTGTGCAAGGTGACCATTTGGGAGAGACAAACAATCAAAAAGACAAGGAATGCCCCAACTCATACTAGGGACCCGATTGTCCCAGTCTTTTTGCCAAGACAAACCATAGGAAACAAACAAAGAAAAGAGGCCATGATCCATCATCATCCCTCTAAATCCATTGATAGACATCCTCGAGGAGACTATTAACATGACCCTAAACCAATCAAAAAGATAAGAAAAGTCAGACCAACAAAGTGTTTGCCAAGATAATGTTTTCCAATGATAATGATGATTGTTTGATTGGTTGATTAGGTTGACCAAGATGACCGAGTTGATTGATAGGTTGATAAGGATTGATAAAATGATTTGATTGACCACACCTAGCCTCAGGAAGGACACATCCTGGTGAAGGAAAGATTGATTGACCAAGCTGATAAGATTGAGTGGTGTGACAAGGTTGATTGATAATGATAATGCTCGGTTTCAGGAAGGACACATCCTGATTAAGGAAAGATTGATTGACAAAGTTGACAAGATTGTTTGATTGTTTGACAAAGATTGATGAATATGACCGAGCGATGTGAGAATACCCAACTGCAGGAAGGACACATCTTGTTTGAGGTAGAGGACACAACTGATAAAGTTGACCAAGTGACAAGTGTTGACAAGACACCTAACTGCAAGAAGTACACATCCTGCTTAAGGTGAATGAAAAGGTTGAGAAAGTATAATCCTAGGAAGGATGCATCCTGATAAAAGACAAGAGATAAGACCAAATGAGACAAACGGCATAATGCCCCATTCCAGCCAAATGACCAGGTTGATGGATGATAAGATAATCAATTGATGAAAGATTTCATTCGTTTGTTGTTTTGTGATTGAATGATGATTGCTTCTGGACTAAGGAAATGACCTGACTCAACAAACCCTAAAAGACTTGATCTAGAGGGCCTCGGGGGCTCATTGATAGATGGCCTTTCCTATGTAGAAATTCGCAGAGACCTCATAGTTCGACATGACTTAAATTTGTCTTATTTGACAAAATATCGAGTCATGATTGTACTTGGACAACCTAATGCCTCGAGGGCTCATTTAAGATGAGTCTTGCCTACATAGAAAATGCACAGAGGCAATGTAGTTCGACCACTCTAACAAAATTGATTCAAACTCAAACTTAGAATTAGACTTTTTTTTTTGGTTTTTTGAAGATTTTATAATTTTTTTGGATTTTGAAATGTTTATGATTTTTATGGAGTTTGAAAGTTTTAAAGGGTCGATACCATGTATTATTTCCCATGAAGATGTAAGTTAGGGAATTGCCCCTAGTTAGGTATAGGAACAACTTATTATGCGTGAGGGGAAGCGACGAATGCAATGGGTGGATATGAAAGTGAAGGATGCTAAATGTTGATGGTTTTCAAACCATGGGAAGGATGACAAAGATTTATTATGGATGAATGATACTTTATTATGGATAATAACTATAGGGAGCATGGAAAATGCATGTGAAAGATACCCACAATCACCCAAACATGCATGCACAAGGATCCAAGGATAAACATGATCTTGCCTCTAGTCAATCTGAAAACCAATTGATAGGTGATGATGATGATGACAACGTTGTTTGATATGGGAAGGACACATCTTGAAACAACATGAGGAATGGGAAATACATATCCCATGGATGATAATGTAACTAAAGGATCAAGGTTTGCAGAAAGGTTAGGAACAAAGCTAATGAATGTTTTGGATGACGAGCTAGAGTTCATAGAAAGATTGTATGGATTAGGCTTGTTGCATTTGAAATGAATAACCTTAGGACTAGATGGGATTATGGAGGGAAATTGGATAAGTGGATTATAATCCTTAAACCAATGACAAGGGAAACCAGGTCCAACAATAGGTATAAAAAATAATGGATTGATTTTGACAAAGGATAAGAGACATGAGGATTATTGGCTGATAGAATTAGCATATGATCTCCAAGGACTATGTCGCATAGGAATAATTTATTTTCTCTAAGACATGGGTTTGGATAAATTTTATGAAGGAAATGACATGATATTTTATGGGTAGTGTATGACCAAGGATAGACATGTCAATAATTTTCCCAAAGCATGATTTATGTTTGTACCCTATTTCTTATCAAGATCAAGGTATGTGGGAGAATGGATGGAAATGATAGGGCGTACATGGATAGGTGAAAGTTTCATGAGAAAGATATGGAAGATGAGACAACTTGCCCCCAAGTGTAATGATCCACATAGATAATTTCTCTTACACATGACACCTATTTGCCAGGTTTTCATCATAGTACTTATCCAAAGCGACATAAAAATGGTTTTCACTATTGGACGAAAATTTTCTCTTCACTATATTTTTTTTTTTTTGATTTTTTATATTGACTTGATGTTCTGGATGATCGTTGATTGCTTTGAATCCTTTGGTGGTGTTGATGTAGAGACTGGTGCCATGATATGCCAATAATAACCTTTATGAAGTAGTTGCATTGTTAGGATCATAACACTTGCATACAAGTGTTTGATGTCATTGTGATCCTTATTGATACTAGAGTTGGCCTTATCAAAATATGCACATCATGATAGAGTACCATGGGAGTCATTATGATAAAGAGTTGCTTCCAAGATGTGATGGATTCATGAGGTATGATTTTTGGAATGATGGATGATGGTAGCCATAAAAGGATTATTTGGATGTTTGGATGTAGAAGTTTTTATTTTCCAAACTTGGGATGGTGGATGATGGAATTTGGAAGTTTGATTAGGATAGTGTTTAGAACCAACACTTTTATATGCCTTAATTGATGACCATTTTGAAGGAGGTGGGCATTTATTATATGTGGGAGTCCTCTTTTCTTCTGGCTCCATATTTTGATTGACTTTTTGATTTAGAATATTTTCTTTTCTTGATCCATTTTTCTTTGGGATCCATTTTAACTTCATTTGTCCACTTGTATTTTTGTTTGATTCAGTGGCCTTTGACGTTTGATTTTGAACTTTAGATTTGTAATAATTTTCTTTTTGTTGGTTCCAATGGGTAGATTTATTCATGTTGGAATGACAGTTTATGGTATGGATGGAAGGAGTGTTGAAAACAACCTTATGACAAGGACTAATCATGGCCCCCATTTTTATGTTTGTATTGGATAAAGTTGCCCCTAATATCATGGAGGTATCACTAACACCATTTGATTCTCTGACTGAAGAATAACCAAGACCTTGATGTCTAGGATTTTCATAAAACTATATTGGTTCTCGAATGCCTTACTTATGTAGGCCTAGTCCTCTTCCTTGATATTGCATGCTCTGACAGATTATGTTTGCGATGAGGTATTTTTTATTATGAAAACAAGATGCTAACCCATCATTCTGTATGTGGAAGCTGTTACTTGGAATCTACTCATCTGCAAGAAATCTTGCTTTGACAAAGGTGGATGCTCCTAATTGATAGGATGTTTTGGCTTTATCATTCGTCATTCTTGTTTCTTCTTGATCATTTGGGATATCAATTTGATTTGTCATAGATTTTGTATCTTCTTCTTTGACTTGATCCACAGTAGCTTTTTTGTGTTCTCCTTTGACTTGATCAATAGTAGTTGCTTTGTGCTCTTGTTTGATGTTATCCATATCACTCATTTGATTATCCACGTGTCCAAAGGAGGAAAGTGTCTCATTTTGGGAAATGGAGGTGTTTTGTGTTTGAATGGGATCATCTTCAAATGTTTGGTCATGGATGGTATAAAGGTTGATGAGAGGATCATTTTGGATTTCTTGTTCAATGGTAGGATCTTGGTAAAAAATAAGTGTATCTTGGAAAACATGGTTGTGAATAGACTCTTGAACAAGGATAGGTATATTTTGGATGCCATGATTATCTAGAATGAGTTCTTGGATGGACTAAGGATGTGATCATGAGATGGATTGATTTGATCTTGATATGAAAGTGAAGCTATGTTGCCATGCTTTGGACTTTCTTTTTGACATGTATCCTCAAGTTTAGGCAATGAAATTTTATTTTTCTCAAGGATATGATTTTCTTTGATAGACCGAGTATTTTGACATGACAATAATGGAGCTTCAATAGTAAGATGTTTTTCGGTATTGGTACGCAATGGCGAACATGATGGTGAAAAATTGTTGGATGGTGTAGGATCAACAATGTGATTGGTTTTCCTAAGTTTGTTTTCATTTAGGAGTTGAACAAGTTCCTTTGCTAGTTGTCCTTGGAGAGCATTAATTAATGTGATTTTATTGGATGGTATTGTAGTTTTGGATGGAGTAGATGGAAATGGGTTAGTGGATGATGGACTAGGATAAGATGTGGAGGATTGGAATGGAATAGTGGATGATGGATTATGATAGGATGTGGAGGATTGGAATAGACTAGTGGAAGGTTGGTTGCCCTTGTCAAAGTTAGGATAGGGATGACTAATGGACATTTTTTGTGGATCAATGGAATGGATTGTGCTAAGAGAATCTTGATAGTGAGGGTAGATGGATGAAGGACTGGAGCTTATGGATTGTTGGTAAGAAGGGTATGTGAGTGGTTGGTATTGACAATTGGGGATTGATTGGTATTCATATTGACTACGAAGAAGATCAAGGTAGAGTGAAGACATGATCATGAATTTGGATTAGGATGGATAAGGAAAAATTAGTTAGGACCATACCAAAATTGTGACCTTTGGATGACAATGCAAGGTTTCAATGCAAAATGGATATGAAACTATGCTAGTTTTTTGTGATTTTCAAGGATATAAGGATGCAAAGTGCCAATGTACCTAATACCAAGATTAAGGAATGGTGGAATGATAATGATCCTATGACCAAAGGATATGATATGCAAGGATGATGATGACCAAAGTATATATTTTTGGGATAATATAGGGATGCATAGTGATAATGAAAGGATAATAATGACCTTATGACCAAAGGATATAACATGAAAATGAAGCTAAATGCTAAATAATGCAAGATGGTATGGGACTAAGCTTTATTTTTTTTTGTGATTTTTTGGATTATAAGGATACAAGGATGCAAGATGATCATGAAAGGATAATGACAAATTTGAGACCAAAGGATGAAGCTAAATGAAACTAATGGATGCAAAGGATATCAAAGGTGGACTAATTAATGATGAAGGACAATGACACAGAGACTAAATGATGCAACTAAGGCTAAGGTGAAATGAAACTATGTTTTTGGTATTTTGGGGATAAAGATGCAAGTTAAATGCAAGGCTAAGGATATGAATCTAAATGAGAGAAGGTGATGCTAAGGATATCAATCCTAAAATTTAAAACAAATGATGGTAACCAAGCTAATGTAAGTCCAAGATAGCAAACCCAAATGTCATTGAACTTTTTGATAATCAAGATGATAAATTTGAAAAGGTGAGTCTAAACTAGGACACAAGTTTGAGACTCAAATTTGATAAAGGTGATAATGAAAAAAGTTGATAAAAATGAAGGATTAAGATCAATGAAAAAATGGATAAGCAACCAAGGATTGTCCAAAGGATTGAATTTTTTTCTATGTTTGAAATCTAGAAGGTATGTGCAACCTAAGACCTAAGACTAATTATGAAAGGGAAAGGTGACCTAACGTGCAATCTAATATGTAATGCAATCCTAAATGAGGATGATGGAATGGAATGGTAAAGGTTTACAAGTCTATGGTTTGGAAATCATGATCGTAGTCAAGATGAATTGGTTGAATTTTGGACAATGATTTTATGAAATTGTGGTAATTAGTTTGTTGCGGATCTTTTTCAAGTAGTTGCGGTTCACAAAGAGTTATTTTGAAAATTTGATGTTTTGGATTGGTTTTGAGTAGATTTTTGACTGATTTTGATGAAATTTGTCTTAGCAAACACAACAAATAGTATGAAGCACTTTGTTTGAGGATTGGTTTGATGCAAAAATGTTTTATTTTTTATAAAGAAGACAAGCACAATCCTAAGGTTGGCAAGGACAATATTCACTAGATTCCATGTGGGTTTCCCCAACCACACTTATTCTTAGCATGTGAATTCAGAAGCTTGGCTGCACGGGCTCCCCCTTACATTACACTCACTTCTCAGGCCAACCAAGATTTCAACCCCCATAAAACTCCCATGGCAGGTTGATCATCTCTATTAAGAATTGTGAGAATGTGGATGCCTTCACAACGACCGTTTCTGCACTAGAAAATAGAAGGATTTTGACAACTACACAAAGGTTTTTAGTTCAGGACCCCCATTCGAGTGGCCATACATGGGGCACAATATTAAGCTTCATTTAGGAGGCACTCAAACTTGAAGAGGTTACACTCAACAAGGTTTTGGGGAGTACTACTTGGTTCGTATGACACATCCGCACTCGTAATCCTAGGCTTTCCCTTAGGATTCACATTTATATACCGGTCGATGGTAGCTCGACCAAAGAGCTTCGTTGCCGGTTTGAGTCACCTTGGAGTGAGTACTTTTTCCCACCAAGGAAGACCCAAGTTCTAGAGGCAATAACTATTTCTCTTACACCCAAGATCGCATGAATGTGCTAGGGGAGAGGATACTTCGATTATTGCATCAAAGGGTGACACAGAATTGAAGACACTTGTAAATTTTAATTACCAAATGATAATGTGAGGAAGACACACAAGACACTTTGTTTATTTTAAAAGTTTAACTTGATGTGAAATAAATAAAGTTTATTTTAAGCCAATGACATGAAATGCATGTTCATTTTAACCAATGAGTGTGCATGCAAATTGTGTTCATTTTAATTCCATGACATGAAATGCATGTTCATTTTAACCAATGAGTGTGAATGCAATTTGTGTTCTTGTTAATCCTATGACATGAAATGCATGTTTATTTTAACCAATGAGTGTGAATGCAATTTGTGTTCATTTTAAGCCCATGACATGAAATGCTTTTTCATTTTAACCAATGAGTTTGTATGCAATTTATTGTAGTTGTTGAAAAAAAAAAAAAATTGATTATGCCTAAAGAAATGAAAAGATTTATTTTTGTTTTTAAAGAAACAGTTTGTAGACTCCCTCCAAGTTGTGCCGCATGCTAAAAATAAGAAATTAGTAACTCAAAAGAAAAATTTAATGACAACAAAAAATTAAAACAACCATAACTTTCTCAAAATTTAAAAAAATTTTAAATCATTTGAATCCATGGAAAGATAAAACTCAAACTTTCAAACCCATAAGTTATTTTTTCAAGATTCTGCATGAAAAAAATGTTATAGGCAAAAGAAAACGTGGGTTTCAATAGTTAAACTTAAAAAACAAAAAATACTAAAACATCCATAACTTTCTCAAATATTAACAAAATTTTAAACCGTTTGAAGTTTTGGAAAGCTAAGAACGAGGCCTACAAAACCCAAATAATAGTTTTAAAATATTTTATGCGCCCATTTTTCTGTGCTCAAAATAATATGATGGGATTTTGTACAAATTCTCGGCTATAACCTGCAAAACAACAAAAACAAACAAGAAAACAAACAAATTTCTTTGCAAAATTGTAAGATTCGCTTTGGGTTCACCAATGTAAGATGGAGAAAATAAAATAGAATAGATTAAGTGACAACCAACACTTCTAAGCTAAAATCCCAATCTAAACAAGAGAAAATAATGAAAGCATAAGGAAAATAAAAACATTAAATCAAAACACTCCCCATGCTTGATCTTGAATCACTTCTCTTGCTCTCCTATTTCTCCTTTTTGCAATCTTTGCCCTCAGATTTGTTGCTTCACATTTGCAAATACCTACAAAATAGTAAGTAGAAAGTTGGAGCCAATTAGCTTTTCAATCAAAAATGGAAGAGAAAGATTGCTTTTATAGACAACCATTTGAATGGACAGACAAGATTGATCTTCTAGAAAGATTTTAAGATCAACGAATGAGGATTCATGAGAGGGAGGTTACGAAATGTATGGCCAAGATCGAGTTTCTAGAAAGATGCCAAGATCTATGGTTGAAAATTGATGCAACTAGAATATGCTATGCATGGAAAAGATATGACACCGACGACTATGACGCCTGACAGCTATGCAAGACATGTAGGACATGCAGACTATGACATGAAATAATGACAGGGGATCTTTGACCAAAATGGAGGGATAAATAATTTATTCGAAAATGTTGGAGGATGACAAGTGGCAAATAAATAATTTATTTGGAGGAAATGTTAAAAGAGATTTAATTAAATTTATAAATTTAATTAAAGGAGGAGATAGAAATTAAATATGGATAATTGATTTGGATCAATTATTTAAAGGAGAAGAATGACACAAATAAATAATTTCGTCAATTATTTAATTATAGAAGAATAAAAGGTCAAATAATAATTACTATTTGACTATAGACATGTGATGAAAGATAAATAATTAAATAAATAATGATTTATTTAATTATTGAAGAAAAGGGTATTAGTGACGCAATTAATTTATTTTAATTGATCAAGATAGAATAAATATTGGAAAGTGATTTAATTAAATAATTAAAAAATCATTTAATTAATAAAGGAATATGATTAGGAATAAAATTATTAGAGGTTGATGACTAAGGAAAAATGTTTCTTGTAGAATTTAGGATATTTTTTAGTGTCTACACTATGCTCTTGTTTCATGCATTTGACTTAAAACCTCGCTTTTGTTTGCTTTGTGACTTGTAATTTTTACCCTATCTTCAAATGACCATATTTTGGTCATAAGGAAGTATTTTTTAGTGATTTTTTTTAAAAATGGGGTAGAATTTCATAATCTTTGCAATGGTGTAGGTGGTTTTCAATTTTTGTGTAGTTAAATTTTCCATTGGTGTCATGAGCTTGCATTTTATTTTGTTTCATTTAAACCCTGTTAGCATATGCTTGTTGTCATCATAAATGTTGTTTGTCATCATGTTTTGTGTCATTTTGTGTTGCTTGACATGTTTAGAATGAAACCCTAAAATCATGGGTTAAAATGATGGCACGTGGTCCTCAAACCACTACAATTGAGGGAGAGACAACTTCGGGATCTGTTTGATCCGATTACCAATTTTGTGGGTTTTTGCTATTTTGTGAATGTTTTTGGATTTTGGATTTGTCTAGATTTTTTGTTTTTTTGACTAAGTTGGAAGAAATCCTGATAAAAACCTAATGGGACTGACCTAAGGCCTCAGGGGCTAAAAATCCTTGCCTGCATTGTACACGTAGAGACCACGTAGTTCGACCATTTGACTCAAAGCATGAATTGTTTTTGGGTAAACAACATTGATAACATGTATTGATATCCCATTTCTGTGTCTAGAGGATATGTTTTGGGAAATTCACTTGAACTAGCTATGAGGTTCAAGAAAATGTTGATATCTTAGACTGTTTGAGTGAAGGAATTACCCAATGATGTTGTTTTATTTTGATGTTCTTCAGATATTTTTGATTTTTGATAAAATATTTTTTTGGATTTATACCCTTTTGCCTATGGTGTAAGATGTTGAAAACTTGGATTGATACTTCACTTTGTTTTTTCTAGAGGATATGTTGCGGAAAAGTTTACTTGAACTAGCTATGGGGTTCAAGCAATTGTTGATATCTTAGAAGTGTCAAGTGAAGGAATAATCCATGTGTTGTCATCTTTGAAGGTTACCTTGGTAGTGCATTAGTGGTAGACCTTGTTTTTGGGATGAACTATTTCAAAGGTTACCCTGATAGTGCATTGGCGGGTATACCTTGTTGTTGGTGGATTTTTACCCTCTTTCTTGGGGTGTAAGATATTAAAAACTTGGATTAATACTTCACTTTGTTTTTCTAAAGGATATGTTGTGAAAAAGCTTACTTGAACTAGCTATGAGGTTCAAGCAACTATTGATATCTTAGAATTTTTGAGTGAAGGAATAATCCAAGTTGTCATCATCTTTGAAGGTTACCTTGGTTATGCGTTGGTGGTACACCTATTGGGATGAACCGTGTTGAAGGTTACCCTGATAGTGTGTTGGTGGTAGACCTTGTTGATGGGACAAATTTTTTTCAAAGGTTACCCTGATAGTGCATTTGTGTTACACCTTGTTGTTGGGATAAATGCCTAGATCACAACATGAGCTAGAAGACATAGATCAAGATTTTTTTTGAAGCAAGATGCGAGCATTTTCCCCCCGTGTCTAGAAATGTAGGTGATGGATTATCTTGTGATAGGATAACATGTTTGGATAGAGTATGCCCTTTTGGATAATGCCTCATGGCTCAGATAATGTTGAATAGGATAGGATCAATGATAGGGACCCATGTCAAGATGTTTTCCATAAGCAAGTGTAAAGTGTGTATCAAACATTTGTCAAGATCAAGATAAGTTGGATTTATATAAAAATGGATTGGATTCATTATGGATAGGTTGAGATTCTTCCATCTGAAATGGAGCACGTAGATGCTTGATTCTTACACATGACACTTGTTTTCCAAGTTTTCATCATGATACTTTTCCAAAGTGCTATCATAGTGGTTTTCACTAGAGGATGATTTTTTTTTTTTTTCTTGATTTTTGATATCACACAAGACGCCTGTTTACTAGGTTTTCATCATGGTGACACTTTTTTTTGCTCATGTTGGACCACTTGGTGGTGCATATGTAGATGCTGCTGGTGCTGATATGGTCGTTGTTGCTATCATGACATGCTAATGATATCCTACTTGGAGGAGTTATTTTGCTAGGATACAAGCGCTTGAATGTAACCCATGGAAATTATTGTCTTCTTTGTCGATACCATAGTTAACCTTACCTTGATGCGCACATCACAATGGAGTTACCTTAGAGTCCTTATGATAAAGAGTTGCTGCCAACACATGGTCAATGTGAGATTTGGATATCATGGATGGTAAAATGCATTGAGGGATATGATATTTAGATGGATTGGTCGATAGTTTGGAACCTTTGACTCTCCAAACTTGAGATGATAAGAAATGATGAGTATATATGGAGATTCGATTGGGACTAATGTCTTGATATACCTTGTAAGTCACTCTTGAAGCTTTCTTTTGCATTGCTGGACATCTTTGATGGATGAACTTCCCTTTTTGATTTTTCCCCATAGTTTATTTGACTAATGGAGTTTGATAGGGATGATTTTAGTTCTTTTTCTTTTGTATCCATTTGAATTTTTCTTTTCCATTTTGCTTTTATAGTTATTTTTCTTCAATTACCTATTCCTTTCTTTGATATAGATTTTTCATTTGTTGTTGGTCCCAATCAAAAGATGGTAATATATGCAGATGATGATTCATGACATGGATAGTTCTAGTGTTGGTAGTAGTTTCATCATAAGGACCCTTTGTGCTCCCCATGTTGGTATTTACATTAGATAAAGTTACCTCTAGTATTATGGAGGTATTATTGATATGTTTGGATTCCTTTGAATAACCAAGACCTTGATCCTTGGGATTGCTAATAATATGCACTGGTTCTAGGATACCCTGTTCATGTAGGCCTAATCCTTTTCCTTGATAATTCATCTGTTAAATCTTTTAATTCGCTATGGGATATGTCTCACCTTGGAAGAAAGGTGCTAATCCTTATCTTCTCTACTATAGATCTTTAAATGTGGTAGACCCCTCACTGATAGGCTCCTTCAGATGTGGGATACCTTCTTGATTGATATCTTTAGCCTTGTTATGCCTTGCATAACCACCCCATCTTTTGCCTTAGTCAAAATGGGTCCCCCTTTTGTGTTTTTATCCTTGGTTGTTTTTCAAACAAAGTTTGATAGTCTTTTGTTCCAACAGTTTGTTTTTCTTTGATTTAGTCTACCGGAACCTAATCGGGTTTTTGAACTTCCTTTAAACTTCTTTCTGATTCCCTTCTCGACAGTATTTTATTTTGCTTTGTCTTTATCGGAGCTGGAGCAAGATTGGATGTTAAGTTGGTATTTATCCAAAATTGCAAAATTAGTTTCCATCCCCTCTCCGCCTCCGCTTTTTGAACTTTTTGTATTAGGTTAAGTCCTTTTATTAAATTTTCTTATTTTTGGTCTTTTGTTTTGTTTTCATGTTTGGTTTTGCTTTATGCTTTGTTGGCGGACCCAAAACCGGAATGGGAACGAAGTTGGGAAATTACTCAATTTTCCGAATCAGTTTCCATCTTGATTTCACCCCCACCATTTCTTGGCTGTTGACTTTTTGACCGAAGTCGCACTGTAGTGAAGTGTTTGTTCTTCTCCAGTTCTGACTCCGCTTAACTACATTTAATGCATTAATGATAGCTTCTATGTGTAGGTAAGAACTTCAATTTTTACCTTCATTAAGGATTAAAAACATTATTATTATCATTAATTAAGGATCAAAGAGTGAAATAGAGCAGCTGTGGAATTTATCTAAGTGAATCGATTGAAGGAGGAGATATTTGCTTGCGAATCAATTCAGAAGGTTCACCAAGTTTTGCGTTCGAGGTAGGGTTCCTATTCTCATTTTTATTTGTTTATTTGCTTTCTTATTTTCGGTTTGTGTTTGTTTGGTTTAGATCTTTGGGCGGGTTCACCATTTTGATAGGTTTGTATGTTTTCTTTCTTTCTTTTTGTTTTCTATTCTTGATTTTGTTTGTGCTTGTGTTTCTAGTTTTATAGTGAGTTAGGGCACGATTGTTTTCACAGTTTGTCGTGATCGCGTCGTGCTGCGTTAGGTTTTCGATGCGTAGATTTGATTAGGATTTTCATAGTGAGGTAGATTAAATCCTGTTTTATAGTGAGCTAGGGTTCATGAGATCTAGTTTTTATTGTGCATTCGTTTGGTTAAATTAGGAGGGGTTAAATCCGTGCCCTAGTTTTATATCACGTTTTCTAGATTAGGGTTTTTATGCATTTTTGTATTCGCGTTTAGGTTAAAATATGATGCCCTAAAATACAGTCAACCCCATGGTCATATGGCATGGATGATTTTATGCTATATTTAAGCTTTTATTTTGTTTAAATATGACCTTGGTTTTAAATCATGAAGTTATGCTTTAAGTTGTTAAAATCTTTGATGATATCATGGTCAACATAGCCGGAAGCGGGATCAGAATTGATTTAGAGTTTTGGATGTGTTTTATATTAGTGTCAATTTCATCTTCCATATCATCTCCATATCATCTCTGACTCCTCTTATTGTAAGAAGCTTTCTACTTCATAAAAATGTTAACCTTGGCAGAATCGGAACCGAAATAGAATATGAAAATGTAAAAATTTGAAGGAAACCAAATTCGATCACCATTTCAATCCTGGTTCCAATCTCATTGCTTCTTAGTAGAATGACCATTCCAGTTCTGACTCTGATCCTGATAGTGTTTAAAGATGATTGTTAAGATGTTTGTTGCCTGGTTCCGCCTTCGATGTATGTTTGAAATGTATGATTTTGAAGACACATTTTAAGATATTTACTCTTGGATTTAACTAGAGGTTTTGTTGCAAGAAAGCTAAAGGATGTCAAGAATTTCAGGAGAAGCTATCCAAAGGAACTAGCTTATAGGAACATCAAGTGCAGCAGCTAAGCCCAAGAAGATAAAGCCAAAATAGTTATCTTATACCTTAAGGTATAATCACAAGAGTCCTGTTGTCACAATGAGCAAAGTAGAATCAGATTGGTCAGACATCACTGATACCAATTTGGGTTAGTATAATTTTGAGGAGCTATATGCAGAAACCTTTGTGGAAGGGGAAGATGTAACAGGAAGAACACAAAGAATTGTTGACTCTGACCTGACCCATATCACTGTGTTTCCTTTATCAATCCAATGCCCGAAATTGATCTTGACAACAACAAGTGCTTACAATCCAGCCACCAGACAATGCATGGATTCACAAGCCAATGTAATCATTGATCTTACTCCTCAAGCATTTCAAAGTATATCTAATGTCCTGGATCCTAAGAACTTGGTGCATTTGGATGAGGCAGAGGCCTTGGAGAAATATAGTAAGTATAAGGAATTTAATCAGTCTCATTTGAACAAAAAGTGGTTGAAGACAAAGAAGAAGTCTCTAATCAAGCTTGCAAACCAACCAAAGAGGGCATATTTCTATAAGGATGTATCAGATTTAATAATGATGTTGTTTAGGGCTTTTGGGAAGAGAGATAAATTTCATTTCAAGGAGTGGATGTTTCCCTTCATCTAGATAATCTTAAATGGAGCCCAACAGTTTGATTGGCCGATGATTATATCAAATGCTATTCATGATCAATTGACCAACATCAGGGGGACTAAATGCTTCTTTATGACTTCTTACATTGTGTATGCAACAACAAGGTTGGGTATCTTCCCTGGTTTAAACAGAGTAGGGATAATGGGAGTCTTAGATGGACAGAAGAAGGTATGGGAACACTATAACTAGCTGTCTCTATAGGTTGCTGAGACTCAATTCAGAAGAGTTAATGATGCATTCATATAAGTAGTCATTAACCAACTCAATGGAGATGTAGGATACAGG